>OZ012741.1:498153052-498705552 GCA_963859935.3 Lathyrus sativus | reverse complement strand
GTTTAATTTTGTGAATGTGATATCCCACTATTAAAGGGAAACTCTGATATTTATTTGATTTAATCATATTTTATTTTAATTTGGGAAAGTGGGGTGTTACAGCTACTGCTAGGCCCTGGGGATACGTAGAGGTGCAAGTTACATTCGAGGAGGAAGATGTTGCCAAAATAATGAAGACTTCGTTTTTAGTCATCGACTGCCCCTCGCTATACTAATACATCTTGGGGGAGGCCGACACTTACCGAGATAATCGTTGTTCCATCCATAGTTCATCTCAAGATGAAGTACTATACCGAAAAGGGGAATCTCACCACTTTGCACGGGGACATCGAGGCTGCAAGACGATGCTTCAAGGCAGCTACCAAGGGGCAAAGTTCAATCGATGCAGCACCACAGGTCATCAAACGGGCAAGAGACGAAGGTCTTCCCAACGAGGAAAGCCAGTCCAGAATGAAGCCATCATTTCAGGTTCATACCATTGACCTCGATAGTCGAATATCAAAAGAAGGCGAAGAAGAATTTCTAGTTTCAACGGGTAGCTCATCCTCTATAACTGTTATGCTTCCAACACCAGATGGGGAATTCAAAGTGATCACCTTCGAGTGCGACCCCAATCGAGGAGTCAGGATTGGCACGGGACTGCCAAATGAGGTGAAGGAGCAGCTGCAAACTTGCTTGAAGAAAAATGATGACTTGTTTTCCTGGAGCGCCGCATACATGTTCGACCTTAATCCATAAATCACTTGTCATCAGTTAGGGCGGTTTCACAGTTTAAGCGCAGGCAATCCGACGAGAAGACTGAAGCAGCGAATAAACTTGTAAAATACCTCTTAGAGGCCAAATTTATCTCGAAATCTAGGTATACAACCTGGATGTCCAACATTGTATTAGTCAAAAAAACATAATGGAACGTGGAGAATATGCATTGATTACACCTATCTCAATCGGGCTTGCGCATTGATAAGTTAGTAGATAACTCTGTCGGTTTAAAGCTTTAGTCCTTCATGGACGCCTACTCGGGATATAACCAGATTCCCATGGAGGAGAAGGACAAGAGGTACACCG
This sequence comes from Lathyrus sativus, assembly GCA_963859935.3. Lineage (NCBI taxonomy): Eukaryota > Viridiplantae > Streptophyta > Magnoliopsida > Fabales > Fabaceae > Lathyrus > Lathyrus sativus. The sequence goes on along the minus strand of OZ012741.1, from coordinate 498,704,487 downwards.
CTTTCATGACCTCGTCAGGAAACTATTACTATAATGTAATGCCCTTCGGTCTGAAAAACGTCGGGGCCATGCACCAGTGAATGATGAACAAAGTCTTCCAATCACAAATCGGAGACATGCTCGAGGTATATATGGACGACATGATGGTGAAGTCCCAAGAGAAATTCGATCATACGCGTCACTTACAAAAAGTATTTGACCAAGCTAGGAAGTGTAATATTCTATTCAACCCAGAAAAATGCACCTTTAACATACAGGCAGGAAAGTTTGTCGAATTCTACCTCACAGAGAGAGGGATCGAGGCGAACCCTGACAAGTGTCGAGCGTTTTCTGAATTCCCGACACCTAAGTTGAAGAAATCCATACAGTCCTTCAACGGGATGCTCACATCACTATCTCGCTTCGTGGCCAAATCTGCCCAACACGCCCTACCTTTCTTCAAGCTCCTCCGAAAAGAGGCAACGTTTGAATGGATTGAGGAATGCGAGTAGGCTCTACGCCATCTTAAGTAGGCCTTGTCCGAGCCGCATGTTTTGTCATGACCAGACAACGGGGAAACACTTTACCTTTATCTCTCGGTCACTAATGAAGCCATCAGTATTGCCTTCATTCGAGAAACCCTCGACGGGCAGAAGCCAATATACTTCACAAGCAAAGCCCTACAAGGGCCAAAACTTAGATACCAATAGATCAAGAAGGTCGCCTTGACCCTCATCAATGTTGTGAGAAGATTAAGGCATTACTTCCTGGCCCACACGATAATAGTTCGGACAGACCAACCCATTAGGCAACTACTCGGCCAACCAGATATGGCCAGTAGGATACTCAAATGGTCTCTAGAACTGTCAGAATTTGATATCCACTACGAAAGCAGGAAATTCCGTAAGGAACAGAACCTGGCCGATTTTGTCGCAGAAATGATGCCCCTAGCATCCCCCTCCAGTGGGGCGCACACGTGGATAATTTTCGTCGACAGAGCGTCCAGTACCACAGACAGCGGGGCGGGCATCATTCTCGAGAATGAAGAAGGGGTCCTGATCAAAGTGTCATTGGTCTTTTCCTTCCCAACCTCAAACAATCAAGCCGAGTACGAAGCATTCCTCGTAGGATTACGACTGGCTGAGGACCTGGGCGTAAAGGAAATAAAAGTTTTCACAGACACCCAACTCGTGGTCTCCTAGGTACGAGGGGAGTACCAGGCTAAAAATAATCATCTCGTCGATTACTTAATGCTGGTGTAAGAAAAGATAGCCAAGTTCGAAGCATGGGAAGTCCAACACATTCCCCTTAAAATAAACGCTCGGACAGACATCATGTCAAAGTTAGCTAGCATAAGGAGGAAAGATGGAAACAAGTTCGTTATACAAGGGACACTTCCCCATCCAAGCATTACGAAACCAACAGAATTGCTCGACATCAACACCATCAGCGACAACAATTGCTGGATAACTCCGGTGCATGACTATCTCACCATAGGGAAGCTGCCCGAAGATAGTAAAGAGGCCAACGTAATTAAGCGAAGGGCCTGATCTTACGTCCTAGTCGAAGGAAAACTCTACCGGCGAGGATTTGAATTCCCCTCCTAAAATGTATTGAGGAGAACAAGGTCCTATACATTCTCCAAGAAATTCACGATGGGATCAACGCACAACACTTAGAAGGAAGATCCTTGGTGCGAAAAGCCCTTCGAGCAGGATACTATTAGCCAACCATATAGCATGACATGAAGGAGCATGTCAAGAAGTGCGACAGATGCCAACGCCATAGGGACATGCACTTAGCACCCCCAACGAATTAAAGACCATGTCTTCCCAATGGCCTTTCGCCTGGTGGGGAATGGATATACTCGGCCCCTTCACCGTAGGATCCTATCAGAACAAGTTTCGGACAGTGATCGTCGACTACTTCACAAAGTGGATCGAAGTTGAGGCCCTCTACAAAATCACGGCATTCAACATACTTTGTGTTTACAAAAGAAACGTCCTCACGTGATTCGGTGTTTCCCCAGGTCCTCGTAAATGATAACGAGACACAGTTCACGGACAAAAAATTTTAAGATTTCATTGCCAAATTAGGCACTAAGCAACACTTCACGTCCGTCGAACAGCCCCAGACCAAAGGACAAGCAGAAGTCGCGAACAGGGCGATCCTCCGCAGACTAAAACAAAGGTTAGGCGAAGCCAAAAAGAGGTGGGTCAAGGAGCTACATAGTGTGTTATGGGTGTCGCTACTCGAAAAATGCGTCGCGCAACGACGGGAAGGCGAAAAAGATAGACAGAAGAGTCGCCACCGAACTTTATTTATCCCATGAGGGGAAAGGAAAATATCGAGAAAACCTTAAGAAAGAAATGGATAAGATGGTCTCGCGACCAAGAACGGGTTCGGAAGCCGGTTATGCGAGGGGAAGGTATTAGCACCCCTCGCATCCATCGTACTCGATGGGAACCTTTTGTTTGTCGATGTGTGAATTTATTTGCTTAAATATTATGCTATGAAAAGGGTTTTCCAAAGGGTAAAGAAAGAGGGTTAAAAATAAAGGAAAGAGAGGATAACGGGGAAGAAAGGTGAAAGAACAGACTCGGTAGGACTTTGTAGTCCTATGCCTACGTATTCTCAATAGATATGAGAAAGTCAGAGTCGACGTAGTTCGGGGAACTACAGATATAGGGGGAATGTGCTCGGCAAGGATTGTGGCCCTTGTGCCTACGTATCTTTACTTGAGAAAGTAAGGAATCAGAGCAGTCGTAGTTCGGCCTACAGTTTGTTGATGTTTTGTGGATGATGCTATCGTGCGCATTCTAGCAGTTTAGGTGTTTTGCTGCTCGCATGTGAGGAGACTTATGTGTTACCTGTTTGCGGTAGAACGGACGTAACATATCCTTTTTTGAAAGATATTAGGTTTTCGCCAGACGAGGCAAGATGTCACATTTGATTTGTGAGGTAATTTTTTTAGGGGCGAGATAAGTCCTCGGATAGTAACCCCTACAGGTAGTATCCAATTCTTTATCTCAAGGTTTTTGTTATAAAAATGGTGTGGCAAACGTAGCGTCTCCGTATTGAAAGACGAGTATCGAGACCACCCTCACTACAGTGAGCATCCCAACACTCGGAGAGGAAGAAGACTACACTTAATCCTCTCTCTTTAATTCAATACAAAGAGAACTTCGTTCTCTTATTAAATATGTTTTTGGTTTTGAATGGTAAGTACTTTTGCGACAGAGAACCCTACGGTAAACGTCAGTACTCGGGATAGGAGAAGGCCTACGCCTAACCACTCCACGACCATTCAAGTTTTGTTAGGAAAAGAGCTTGAAAATGCACTCGGTGCGAGACCGAGGTTTTAGGTTAGAAAGGTTGCGGAAGGAAGTTGTGAAAGTGAGAGATGGTGAATAAAGGCACGTCTTCATATTGAAAGACGAATGTCTAAACCACCCACACTACAGTGAGCATCTCGACACTCGGAGGGGAAGAAAGTCTACACTTAATCCCCTCTTTTAATTCAATATAAAGAGAAATGATTTAAAGATGGTTTGAAAATGGACTCGGTACGAAACCGAGGTTTTAGGAGAGAAGGGATTGAAAACGTCTTCGTATTGAAAGACGAGCGTCGAAACCACCCTCACTACAGTGGGCATCCCAACACTCGAAGAAGAAGAGGTCTACACCCAATCCTCTTTCAATACAAAGAAATCATTTTAAGAATATGAGATCTGAAAATGGATGGAAAGCGTCTTCGTATTGAAAGACGAGTGTCGAAACCACCCTCACTACAGTGGGCATCCCAACACTCGGAGAGGAAGAAAGTCTACACTTAATCCCCTCTTTTTAATTCAATACAAAGATAATTGGATTTTGAAGATGGTTTGACAATGCTTTTGAATCGAGTTGGGACAAGTAATGAAGAGAGAAAAGAGGTGGTCTCAGATCCAACATTACTCATCAATAATTTGACTGGTAATGAATTACAGAGGTCTCGTCATCGACCAAAAAGGCAAAAAAATGTCCAATAACAAAAGAGAAATGGAATTTAACTTCTAAAAGATAAAAATAATTGAAACTATAAATATTTATAACCTTCTAAAAGAGATATTAATAAAACTATAATATTATAAACTAGAAATTAAAATATGAATTCCAAAAATATAATATATACAAAGTTCTTAAAGAAAATAAAACTATAACATAATAACCTATTTATAAGATGGGATATTAAAAATATAATAAATATGTTTTTACATAATAACTATAATAATATATTTAAAAAAAAAAACATTTACATACGCCTACTTTTTTAAATGGGTTTCGCTGAAATAGGTTTTTTAAATGTAAAAGTTACATACGCCCAAAGCCCATTATTTCATGGTCAGTAAAAAGGATATAGCAAAACATTTTATTAAAAAGAACGAAAAAAATTTTAAATGGTTAGAATCATCAAAGCTTCAAAACGACTCCAGAAATACAGGTCAAAACAAACAAAACGACAACAACGCGTTTGCATCGCCGTTCCTCACTGCTATCGTGTTTCAATATCCGTTTCATTGTTGATTTTAGCGTCTCTCACTCTCAGATTCTCTGTTCCTCACTTGTTTCTGTTTGTGTTCTATGGATTTATTCTGGCTTTGTTGTTGTTTTCAGTAAAAGGAGAAAAGCTTGAGGATTTATACACGAAGCGGTGGAAACGAAGGGTGAAGGTCGGTACGGTTGGGATCGATGGAGATTTGTTGGTTTTGTTACGGTTTGTGAAGGCTTCTGGAAAGGGGTTTGTTTGAAGGGATGATGAATGGTTGTTTTCGAAGGTTTCTGGTGAGGATTTAATGGAGGTTTTCGGTTTGGTTCGAGAATGACGAAGGTGAGCTTTTTAACGGCGAAGGTTGTTACGATTTGGATTTCGTTTCTGAAGAGGATGGTGAGGGCTTGTAGGTTTTGAAGATGAACATTGAAGGTTTGCATTGTTTGAGCTCTCTCGTCTCCATCTCAATCATTAGTTCTATTCTGGTTTTGTGGTTGCTGGTGGTGATAGGATGAAGATGGCGTTTGAGGTCTGAGTTGATGCGGTTTGAACGGTCTCACCGTTTTGGAGGCGGAAATAGATTTTTGGATGTTGGAGTTAGGGTTGAAAGAGGAGTATCTGGGTATTTGGATGTTGTTTCGAAGCTCTTGGATGGAAGTTTAATGGAGGACTGGTGAGAGTGAAGGTGATGGCCGGTTCTGGGTTTCAAAGAGTTGGGTTGGTGTCGAAATTGATGACAGAAAGGAGTATGTCGATTAGTTCATGGTGAATGAGAGATGTTTACAGTGGCATGGTTTTATTGTGAAGCACGACTAGTGAAGGAAGTGGTAGCTTGAGGGTGAGCTGGTTTGGTTTTGTGAAGGTTAATCTCCTAACGAAGGTTCGGCTCTCTGAAGAGCCTCTTTTGCTCTTCTTCTCTCTCGAAAACTCACCGCCAGGAAACAAATCAACACAGATTAAGATTATGAATACATAAAAATCAATGGAATACTTACAGAGTTGGAGCGAATCCGACAAGTTCTCACGCTAGCAATGAGGAGTTTGGATGATGCACAACTTTTTGTTGAACTGATACCACCAGATTGTCAACACCGAAAGCAGATAAGCTCCATCTTCAATCTTTTTTTTTGGTCTTATGTGAGTTTTAATGGGTTGAGGGATGAAGGTGAGTTGTGAGAGAGGGCGGCTGTTCTCAGAATCCCCCTCTTCTCTCCAAAATGAAGCCTTTATAGTGAAACCAATTAGGTTTAGCAGACCAACTCTTGAAGCTCTGAAATTCTATGCACCTTAGGTTTTAGGTTTGGTCTGCTACTAATCTGTCATATTCCCATTCTTGTGTTAGGACTGTGGTACTGCAATTGCTTGCTACTGCTCTGTATTTGCCATTTTTGTGAATGTGTCTCTGCTGTCATTTGCTGAGCTTCCTGTCCTATTTTTTTAGCCTCTTAATTTTTGTTTGTTTATGCTGACTGTATCTTTTATCATGCAGGTTGATTTTTGCTTTTTTTTTTGAAGTTTGCTTGAGGTCTATTATCTGGTATGTTGGTTTTGCTTAGACTTGGAGCACTTGGAACAAACAACTCAAGGTGGTAATTGTTCTGGTATTATTACAGGAATTATTTTTGGTATTTTGTTCCGCAAGAAAGAAACAAGTATGATGATTGGCTTGAATTTGTGCAAGTCTTTTGGAGAACCCAGTCATGACAGATATACCCGCCCTCATATCAGTGTGTTGAGGTTTCAGTACGAGTCATGGGATTCAATGGCAGGTTGGCTCAAGGCCTTGCTGGTGTAGCTGCTGAAAATTCTTACTTGATGCCGCGAGCCATGGTCGTACCTGCTGCTAGTGAGTATTGGCAAAAAAAATTTGTGTGTGTGGTGCACCAAGGGCTGCTCGTTAATGCAATGTTAAACTCTGATTTATGGATGGTTAGTCTTTGCCTTTGCATAATTTATAGCCACACTTGTTCTCTCCCATATTCTCTTACAATCCATTCCTATTAGGCCTTTGCATTTGAATAATTTATATCCAGACCTGTTCTCTCCCATATTCTCTTACAATTACAGGTACACTCGTGGGGGGACCATGCCATAATCCGTGACTATCATTGAAACGTAATCTGAAGGCATTGCATCATATATCAAATTTAGAAGTTGCAGATTTTCAATATCGGCCCAACCATCCAAGTGGTTGACATCCACTCTACCCTGAACATTTGAAATGGCATCCGGATCACCAAGTTCATTAGAGCAAATTAAATCCAGCTGTACCCTTTCATGAAATTTATAGGCCAATTTTTGCATGTAAAAGAATCATTTCAACTGCCAATTTTTGCTGTCAAATCTCTCCCAAGACTCTTCTCAGGTGGAACCTTGTAGTCTTTGATGGCCTCTTGAAGTGCTTGGAGCATTGCAGTACAATGATCATTGCCACCAGATATATCTCCAGATATGTACTGCAAACCAACCTTATAAACAGCAGGATGCACATGATAAAGATCGAAAAACTTTGCCTCAAGATCTGGAAGCTGACTCTCATGTTCATATTGTGGTAAATGCCTGAACAACTCAACTCTGTTCCTAGCCTCGATCACAACTCTCGGTGCGTGTGGAAAGATTGAGCAAAACTGTCACTGCATCCTTCTCAAGTTTTTGAACTTTGAATGGAGAAGTTGTGGCTGTCCGTACTACTTTCTCATTTATGTACTTCTTTTGTTGCATTGCAGGTAAATCATGAGATGATGCAGGAGCCAAGTTGCAGGAATCTCTCTCTTTTCCTCTTCGTCTTCGCACATGATATTTACGGTGTACTGCAGGTGGCTATGGGCTTGCGTAATGGAAACTGAATCAAGTTCTTTGTCTTAATTTGATTGTGCAGGTTGCAGTCAACGATATCGTTTGTGATCCGCGCATGGTTTAATGTCGTCAAGGTTGCTGCAACCATGAGTCACTCGCCGGAATTGGAGGAAGAGAATGGTCGTGCACACGATACATGGTTGTGAATTTATTATTGCGTAACCACTGCTTTCGTACTGCCGTTGCCTTTATTGAACTTTCCATTTGAATTTTGTTGTTGCAAGTAATGGCTGGTTTAAACATGACAGATTGAAATGGCACTCATGCCATGGCTTAAATGTGGGCAAGGTTGGGAGTAAATCATACAGGTTTCAATCAGCTCCACAGTTTGATAGGAACCAAGCAATATGGACTGGTACCATCCAACGGTATTATTGTCAACATTAACCTCCCTCAAGCACTACAACCTCTTCCGTTGCGACAACTTGAAGAAAAGTCATAGCAGTAGTTGTAGTTGCCATGTTGTGAATTTGAAGCGTAGCAACCACCGCGAGAATCGATAGGAGTGAGGGAAAATGTGCAGGATGTTGCAGCCTTCATCGTACCAGCTGTACGACTTGCTTTTTTTGGAGAATCTTAAACATGTTTGTGGCAAGGCTATGCTCAAGCGTCTTGGTGAACTGGTCAATCGCAGATGGAGCCTTCAACCTCTTCTTGAGAATTCTTTTCCTTGTAATATGTCATGGTTCGATTCTGGTTCTTGCATTACTGTTCTTGTGGTCCAATGCTCATACATTTATTCACAAGACTCCACCTCACATCCCAGTGGTTCATCTTCCTGAGGAACCATTTCTGCAGTTTGCATCTACATCGAGAATTGAAATTAACAGAGGATTTTCTGCCTTGCGCGATATTGGTTCTGGAAGAGACTTGAAGACATTCCTTTCTGTTGTTGTTGGCTTGTGGATTCTATCAAAATTGGGAAACTGGGCCAATTTCTTGACCTTGTTCTACATAACTTTTGTTTTGTTGCACACAGTTCCTTTCGTTTATAACAAGTATGAGGACAAGATAGACCCTCTGGCAGAAAAGGCATTCATCGAGATTAAAAAGCAATATGCAGTGTTTGATGCAAAGGTCTTGAGTAAGGTCTTGAATAAGATCCCAATCGGTTCATTGAAAGGCAAGTTAGCTTAATGCTTAAGAATCTATCTTCCTGATAGAAGAAAAAAGAAGTGCCTCTGGAATGCCTTTATAGTAACTCTTGAATGCCTTTATATAGAGCCATTGTTTTGGATCTTTTATAGGCAGGTATTGACACTCAGGAAGATGTAGTTCAAAATTTTGCATGTGGATTTATTAGCTACACCGCTGGACATCAGTTCTTAATTTGTTAACTGCTGCTGTTGTAACTTAAAAAAACTATGTACACAATATGAGCTTAACATGGGATGGGCTTTGCAATTAACACCAATTAAATATGTGCTGCGAATATGGTTTTTGTATGAATTTTCACTTGTAATTTGATTGGAACAACATCCCTGAATTCACGATTAACTTTATGATGAAATTCCCATATGAATTCAAAAACCAAAGTCCATTTTACCTCTCACTTGAAAATAAATGGCAATTGAATGAGCCAAGAAAAAGTCATAATTCCAAATCGGTCTTGAATAGAATTGAAAGAATAATAATAAATCCATCTTCAAATTTGATATTAAATTGGGAGTGAAATCGCATTGCCATGACACAACTCATTGCCTTGAAATCGAGGGATAATGCCTTGATACTAAAAAATAATGCCTCCAAATATGCACTGTACTAAAACTCTGCAGAAATTAGCTTCAACCAGGTAATTTGAACCATTCCTCATTCAAGATGATCCACACGTCTGACCTGACATCCTCAAGTGAAAATAACTTCAAATTTTTGAACTTTTCTGAAATGAATGTACAGATAAAATTTACACAGGTAGGACAAATTTAGGGTATGACAGATGCCCCAATCTAAATGACTTGGACCGAGGGAAATGAACTGCTGCGGCGTTCATTCTCCCGAGGTAGAAATCAATTAGATACAAAGAAGACCTTGAATTTGTCCAAAAGAGAAAGAAATGCTTGGGAACGTGATACTGGATATCTTGCAAAAAGTCGTTAACACCAAAAGGATGTTAACAGAGAAAAATTGACACCAAAAAAGAATGACGGTCCCATCACCAAAAGAATGATGGAGTGAGACACAAACAAACCTGACACCCCTTAGGATGTAGGGGGATAAGCTTATCTGAAGAGATTGCCACTTATCGCTGAAGATGGATAAGCTTCTCTGAAGAGATTGCCACTTATCGCTGAAGATGGATAAGCTTCTCTGAAGAGATTTCCACTTATCGAGTTGGATAAGCTTCTCTGAAGAGATTGCCACTTATCGAGTTGGATAAGCTTCTCTGAAGAGATTGCCACTTATCGAGTTGGATAAGCTTCTCTGAAGAGATTGCCACTTATCGCTGAAGATGGATAAGCTTCTCTGAAGAGATTGCCACTTATCGCTGAAGATGGATAAGCTTCTCTGAAGAGATTGCCACTTATCGAGTTGGATAAGCTTCTCTGAAGAGATTGCCACTTATCGAGTTGGATAAGCTTCTCTGAAGAGATTGCCACTTATCGAGTTGGATAAGCTTCTCTGAAGAGATTGCCACTTATCGCTGAAGATGGATAAGCTTCTCTGAAGAGATTGCCACTTATCGCTGAAGATGGATAAGCTTCTCTGAAGAGATTGCCACTTATTGCTGAAGATGGATAAGCTTCTCTGAAGAGATTGCCACTTATCGCTGAAGATGGATAAGCTTCTCTGAAGAGATTGCCACTTATCGAGTTGGATAAGCTTCTCTGAAGAGATTGCCACTTATCGCTGAAGATGGATAAGCTTCTCTGAAGAGATTGCCACTTATCGCTGAAGATGGATAAGCTTCTCTGAAGAGATTGCCACTTATCGCTGAAGATGGATAAGCTTCTCTGAAGAGATTGCCACTTATCGCTGAAGATGGATAAGCTTCTCTGAAGAGATTGCCACTTATCGCTGAAGATGGATAAGCTTCTCTGAAGAGATTGCCACTTATCGCTGAAGACGGATAAGCTTCTCTGAAGAGATTGCCACTTATCGCTGAAGATGGATAAGCTTCTCTGAAGAGATTGCCACTTACCGTTGAAGATGGATAAGCTTCTCTGAAGAGATTGCCACTTATCGCTGAAGATGGATAAGCTTCTCTGAAGAGATTGCCACTTATCGCTGAAGATGGATAAGCTTCTCTGAAGAGATTGCCACTTATCGCTGAAGATGGATAAGCTTCTCTGAAGAGATTGCCACTTATCGCTGAAGATGGATAAGCTTCTCTGAAGAGATTGCCACTTATCGCTGAAGACGGATAAGCTTCTCTAAAGAGATTGCCACTTATCGCTGAAGATAGATAAGCTTCTCTGAAGAGATTGCCACTTATCGCTGAAGATGGATAAGCTTCTCTGAAGAGATTGCCACTTATCGCTGAAGACGGATAAGCTTCTCTGGAGATTTCCACTTATCGCTGAAGATGGATAAGCTTCTCTGAAGAGATTGCCACTTATCGCTGAAGATGGATAAGCTTCTCTGAAGAGATTGCCACTTATCACTGAAGTCTGCTGGAGAAAACTCACTGGGGAACACCTATGGCTTTACTGAAGATGCCCTTGATTGGGCTAAATGTTAATTTGGAGATTTGATGAGCCGCGGGCGTACAATACGTCATGGGAAATACCCATGGTCTTGAAATGGTGCCCCTGACCGGGATGAGTTTTTACTTTGAAGCTCTTGAGTTTGCCCAACGAAGGTTGCACAACTTCTTGGGGAACACCCACCGTCTTGCGGAATATGCCCCTGATTAGGCTGATTATGATCTTGAAAATCTTCGAACTTGATTTTGGATCTGAGCTCGCATATGTGAATGCTTGATGATGATGATGTTCCATAAATGGAAATGCAAATGCAAATGCTAATGCGCGGAGATGAAAAAAAACTGGGGAAGATGTGACGTGATTCTGGGTATGCATATGATACAAGATGCTTATGAAGCCGAATGTGATGCATATGATGCATATGATTGCATGATTGTAGGAAGGTGATTGGAAACGCAAGTGCCGACATGGCGGACTTTGGTGGTGGAAAGTGAAGGATAAGCCTGACTTCCCGACATCATCTTTTCATGATGTAATAAAACCTGGAGGTGCTGATACTGTCAACTCGAGGCCTGCTCCACCGGGTTTGACGACCTTGTCAGTCAAGTCGTTACAAGATTTAGAATGATGTTCCTGTGTACTCCTTAGAGTCATGGTTACCCTTTAGTTACCCTAAGAGGGTAAGTCATCCCTTAATCTAATTTACCATAATGTCATTATATGCAAAACCCATCATCAAATAAATGAAACTTGCAACCAAAGGGTAAATAAAAACATAGAAAACTTTGATGAAAGTAATTTTATTGATGAAAACCCATAAATGGGAAAATTACAAAAGGAGGCAATTCCTAAAAGAGGTAACTGCTTTTAAAAGAGAATATAAAGACTAAGACAATGTTGAAAATGGTCCCTGCCAAGTTTCAAATTCGCTATGGCCCATATGTCTCTGAAGACCCTTCACGCCTTGCTTTTGAGCGCCACGATCGAATTGATCTTTCTCAGTCGAGAGCTTGATGGTTATGGAGGATAATTCACACGTCTTTTCAAGATGCAGTTCTGCCTTTTCGAATCCCTAACTTTTGCCTAGGCCGCCCTTTCAGGTTTTCAGCCTATCAGGATACTTTTTTTTTCTTCTAGTCCTTAATTTTGCCTGAACCATTTTTATGGTCCACCAGGACGCCCATTTTTGCGTGGATTTTCTTTTTGGGTCCACCGGGCCTATCTTTTAGGCATAATATTTTTTAACTGCATCCGCATTCACAGGGGATGAGAGATCGTCACCATCCATGGTTGAAAGGATCAAGGCTCCTCCGGAGAAAACTTTCTTTACTATATACGGACCCTCATAGTTTGATGCCCATTTTCCCCTTGGATCGACGTGAGTTGGCTGAATTTTCCTCAGTACCAAATCTCCTGCTTGGATGTGTCGTGGGCGAACCTTCTTATCGAAGGCCCTCTTCAATCGTTTTTGGTATAACTGTCCATGACAGATGGCCGTCATGCGCTTCTCGTCGATGAGATTGAGTTGGTCGAGTCTGGCTTGTATCCATTCGGCCTCATCTAGCTTGACGTCTGCCAAAATCCTTAAGGAGGGAATCTCTACTTCAATGGGAAATACTGCTTCCATGCCATATACGAGAGAAAACGGGGTTGCCCCTGTGGAAGTGCGCACTGAGGTGCGGTAGCCATGCAACGCAAATGGCAACATCTCGTGCCAGTCTTTGTAAGTCTTCACCATCTTCTGGACGATTTTCTTAATGTTCTTATTTGCCGCCTCAACAACTCCATTCATTTTAGGGCGATAAGGTGTTGAATTGTGGTGTTCAATTTTGAAGTTTTTACACAACTCCTTCATCATTTTATTGTTGAGGTTTGAACCATTGTCTGCAATGATCTTGTTTGGGATTCCATATCGACAAATAATCTCTTTCTTGATGAAGCGAGTCACCACTTGCTTAGTGACGTTGGCATAGGACGCAGCTTCTACCTATTTGGTAAAGTAATCGATGGCCACTAAGATAAAACGGTGCCCATTTGAAGCGGTTGGATCAACGCGTCCGATTACATCTATACCCCACATAGCGAAAGGCCAAGGCGAAGTCAAAACATTCAGAGGGAGTGGTGAAGTATGGACCTTGTCTGCGTAAATTTGGCACTTGTGGCATGACTGGACATGGAGACAACAATCCGTTTCCATCGTCATCCAATAGTATCCCGCCCTCAAAATCTTTTTAACCATAGTATGACCACTATCATGTGTCCCAAAAGATCCTTCATGCATTTCATTTATGATACGTTCTGCTTCGTGTTTATCCATGCATCTGAGTAGAACCGAATCGTAATTCCGCTTGTATAACACGTCACCACTGAGGAAGAACTTTGAGGAGAGCTTTCTGAGATACTTCTTGTCAGTGATAGTTATGCCTTCTGGATATTCTTGTGTCTCTAGATATCGCTTGATATCATAGAACCAAGGATGATCATCAATTTTAGTTTCCTCCACATCGGCCGCTAGGCAATAAGCGGGTTCGTCCAAATATTCCAAGCGGATGGATGGCGCCTCATTCTTCCACTTGACTTGAAACATAGATGCTAGTGTTGCTAGGGCGTCAGCCAACTGATTTTCTCCTCTGGGAATGTGATGAAAAGTGATCTCATCAAAGTACGGGATTAACTTCAGGACATGATCTTTGTAAGGAATTAACTTGAGGTCCAGTGTTTCATACTCCCCTTTAATCTGGCATATGACAAGCGCGGAATCTCCATAGACTTCTAGAATCTTGATTCTATTATCAATGGCAGCTTCAATTCCGAAAATACAAGCTTCATATTTGGCCATGTTGTTAGTACATTTGAAGCATAATCTGGCGGTGAATGGCAAGTGAAAGCCAGTTGGAGAAGTGATGATTGCCCCAATTCCACAACCTTTGGCATTTGCGGCACCATCGAACACGAGCGTCCATCGCGATCCTGGTTCGGGTCCATCATCTGGGCCTGGCGTGGCATAATCTCTGGCAAACATGACGTCTTCGTCAGGGAAATCGAAGCGCATGGACTGGTAGTTGTCCATAGGTTGGTGGGCAAGGTATTCAGAGAGCACACTTCCTTTGATAGCTTTCTGCGTAACATACTGGATGTCATACTCTGTTAACACCATTTGCCAACGAGCTACTCGCCCGGTGAGAGCGGGCTTCTCGAATATGTATTTAACAGGATCCATCTTGGAGATCAACAAAGTCGTATGGGTGAGCATATATTGTCTCAAGCGTTTTGCTGCCCAAGCCAATGCGCAACATGTCTTCTCAAGCATTGAATATCTTGTTTCACAGTCATTAAACTTCTTGCTGAGGTAATAAATTGCATGCTCTTTCCTGCCGGTTTCATCATGTTGTCCCAACACGCATCCCATGGATCCCTCTAGCACAGTCAGGTACATGATCAGGGGTCGTCCGGGTACTGGAGGCATCAAGATCGGCGGTTCTTGTAGGTATTCCTTTATTTTCTCAAAGGCTTTCTGACAATTATCGTTCCATACCACAGCTTGATCCTTTCGAAGTAATTTGAAGATGGGCTCACAAGTGGCCGTTAGATGAGATATGAACCTGGCAATATAGTTCAACCTCCCAAGGAACCCTCGGACTTCTTTTTCAGTTTTGGGTGCCAGCATCTCTTGGATAGCTTTGACCTTATCTGGATCGACTTCAATCCCTTTTTGGCTCACAATAAAACCTAGCAGTTTACCAGATCTTACACCAAAAGTGCATTTGTTGGGATTTAGTCTCAGCTGGAATTTCCTTAATCGGGCGAATAGCTTTTCCAAGTGGATGAGGTGCTCTTCCTTAGTCTGGGATTTCGCAATCATATCGTCTACATAACACTCAATCTCTTTATGTATCATGTCATGGAAAAAAGTGACCATTGCTCGCTGATATGTTGCGCCTGCGTTCTTAAGCCCAAACGGCATGACCTTGTAACAGAAAGTTCCCCATGGAGTGATGAAAGTCGTATTTTCCATATCTTCGGGCGCCATCTTAATCTGGTTATATCCAGAAAAGCCATCCATAAACGAGAAGACAGAGAACTGGGCCGTGTTGTCTACTAGCACATCAATGTGTGGCAAAGGGAAGTCATCTTTCGGACTCGCTCTATTGAGGTCTCTATAATCTACACACATTCACACCTTCCCATCCTTCTTAGGTACTGGGACAATGTTCGCTATCCATTGTGGATAGCTGGATACTGCCAGAAAACCAGCGTCTAATTGCTTTTGCACTTCCTCTTTGATCTTGAAGGACATCTCTGGCTTTGTTCTCCTCAACTTTTGCTTCACCGGCGGGCAACCTTCCTTGAGAGGTAGTTTGTGCATCACAATCCCTTCATCTAGACCGGGCATATCTTTGTAAGACCAAGTAAATACGTCAACATACTCTCGAAGCAATATTACCAGTTTTGACTTAATCTCTGACTCTAAAGCTGCACCTATCTTGATCTCTTTGGCATCCTCTTCAGTTCCCATGTTGATGACTTCGACCTCTTCTTGGTAGGGCTGAATGACCTTCGACTCCTGCTTCAATAGTCTAGCTAGCTCTTCTGGGAGATCACAATCTTCCTCGCAGTCTTCGTCGGCCTGGTAGATCGGGTTGTCAAAGTCATATTGGACCATAGCGGGGTCGTTATTGACAGGAGCAAGGGAAGATCTGCACGATGAATGACTTCATGCTTTATTATTTTTTTTATTTTTATTTTTTAGAAAAGGTTGACAGAAAGAAGGAAAATAAAACAAAACATTGTCTTTCAAAGATAATTTTATGTGCAAAAAGTAAAAATGAAAGAAAGAGAGCGTAATTGGATGCGAAAGTTTATTTATTGATGATAAGTTGTGCTTTAAAAGCAAAAAGCCCTACAACATGATCCATATGCCTTGGGCAGAGCATATGATTTTTTTATAGGTAAAATAAAAGGGAATTACTTGTCTACTAGAGTAACTTCGGGGATTTCGACGACTCTCCAATTGTTCAAAGTTTGATTAGGCGCCCTAGGATACACCATACACAGCTCTTCATGATCTTCGGCTTCAGTTTCCAAAAACATGACTTGACCATCGACAAGGTGGCCTCCACTAGTAAAAACCAATGGAGTTGCAAGCTCTTTGCCCTTATCAGTTGCATTCTCCTGCTTGTAGCCTAGACCAGCTCCATTTTTGTTGACGGGCAATTCCAACACCCTGCCCCATCCTCGCGGATGTCCTTCCTCTATCACCGTCCTCGCGTCCTTCCAAGTCACTATTGAAGATGCTGGCTTTTCGTAAATCATTTCAACATTGATTACTTCAAAAGCTTGAAACGGTGTCTCATGCACTTCATTTCCCACTTCCACATAGTGGAAAGAAGCAAGATGACTTACAAGAACATCTTCACCCTCAATAATGACCATCTGATTGTTAATCATAAATTTGATCTTTTGATGCAAGGTTGAAGTTACAGCACCTGCGGAATGAATCCACGGACGACCAAGAAGGCAACTGTAAGCGGGGTATATATCCATTACGTAAAATGTAATGATGAAAGTATGAGGTCCGATCTTGATCGGGAGGTCAACCTCGCCTACCACAGTTCTCTTAGCTCCATCAAAAGCTTTTACAATAGTTTGACTTGGCTTCATCACAAGTCCTTCAATTGACAGCTTGCACAACGAGCTTTTTGGTAACACATTCAACGATGATCCAGTGTCAACAAGCACCCTAGAGAATACAACGTCCACACATTCGATAGTAATGTGCAAGGCCTTGTTATAATTTTTACCTTCGGGGGGTAATTCACTATCATTAAAGCTCAAAATATGACCTGATGCAATATTTCCCACCACTTCTTCAAACTGGACTACTGATATCTCCTCTGGCACATGAGCTGCCTTCAAGAATTTTAGCAGTGCTTCTTGATGGGCCTTTGAACACATTAACAATGACAGCATGGATATCTTCGAGGGCGTCTGATTGAGCTGGTCAATCACTTTGTAATCGCTTTTCTGAATGATTCTTAGAAACTCCTCCGCTTCATCATTTGGGATGCCTGTCTGTTTAGATGACTGCCCCTGTTCATTGGTGCTCGGTACGGCAGTACCTTTCCTTGTATTGTCACTGCTGTTGACAGGAGGTGCAGTTGGAGCGAAGATTCGACCACTTCTAGTGACGCCTCTGGTTCCCACGATGTTCTCTACAGTCTTCTTTTCTTCCAATACATCTTCTTCTGCCACCTTCTGTCCGTTGAGAAAAACAGTTTCATCGTATAACCAAGGTACAACTTTCGTGCTCTCGTATGGAAACGGAGATGGGGCCGAAATGACAAGCTGGTTCATTGATGGTGGAGACATAGGTATCTCAACTGGATCATACGGGATCTGCAGTGGGATAGAAGTATGTCCATACATGTTGTCCCATTCTTCCTCATCGCACGGTATGGTCAATGGTGTGCGAGTCGAATTGTCAAATGGAATCCAAAGCTCATATCCATCATCATATGGTATCTCCAATGTTTCGAACGGAATTTCAAGAGTAGCAACTTCCTCAATCTTTGATAGTTGTTCTGCTACTAATACACCCTGATCAATCAGGCTTTGTATGCCTTTCTTTAGCTCCGTGCATCCTTGAGATTCGTCCATGCAATCATGGCAATTAGTTGAACATCCTGGATAAATGTTTTTCAACAAGAGTTGCTCCTTAATAGTGGAAAGTGGGGTCCTCAATTTCTCAATATCCGAAATTAATCGGATCCCCTTAGAGCCTTCAATCATGTTTGTTGAGTGGTGAGGTGGCATTGGATTAGTCTTGATGTTCGGAGTATTTCGGGTAAAGTTTATCGCTTTTGAATCGATAAGATTCTGCATAATGTATTTTAAAGCCTTACAATTCTCAATGTTGTGGCCTGGGGCGCCAGAGTGGAATTCACATCTCGCATTCACGTCGTAACCGTAAGGGAGAACAGCCGGAGGATCTTTCATTTCCCTAAGTTGAACGAGACCTCCTTTCAACAAGAACGGAAGCAATTTGGCGTAGGTGGACGGAATTGGATCAAGCCTTCTTTCTGGTTTTCTCTGCCCTTGATACTGATTTTGTCTTAGTTGATAGGGTTGTTGTTGTCGATTTTGCTGAGTCGCAGGCTGATTTGCCGGAATGGAAAGTGGTTGTTGTGGAGCAATGGCAACAATGTGGTGATAACCTTGGTGAGTTCTCCCTCTATTGGTGAACACAGCACTAGCTTCGCCTTCCCTTTTCTTAACGAAACCCTAATAGGGCTTCTTGACCCCACTTGAAGATCCGCCGGCATTCTGAATCTTTCCTGCCTTCATAAAACTCTCTAGTCTTTCCCCAGCCGTGACAAGTTCAGAAAACACTATAGAGGTTGTAGATGCTAGACGCTCAAGGATCGGTCCTTGTAGCGTGCCCATGAAGAGGTCTGTTAGCTCTTTCTCTATCAACGGGGGTTGTACTCTTGCAGCTACCCCCCTCCACCTCTGAGCAAAGTCTTTAAAGGACTCATTCGGTTTCTGGGTCAAACTCTGGAGTTGCATCCGATTTGGAGCCATGTCAGTATTGTACTGATAATGTTTCACGAAAGCGTCTGCTAACTCCTTCCAGCTTTTCACATTGAATCGTTCAAGTTGCATGTACCATTCCAAAGAAGCCTTTGTCAAACTATCTTGAAAAAAATGGATTAACAGCTTCTCATCATCGGAATATGCAGCCATCTTTCTGCAGTAAGACCTTATATAGGTTCTAGGACAACCGTTACCCTTGTATTTCTCGAAGGTTGGGATTACAAACTTCGGAGGTATCTTAACTCCGGGTACAAGACATATTTCAGCAGCATCTAGTCCCAAAACATCGGGGCCTTGCAATGCCTTCACCATCTCTTGTAAAGCATTAAGCTTCTTCTCTAATTCAGCGGTCTGCGGTCCATATGCTTCACCTGAATTCTCATAGAAACCTTCATGATCATCATACTGGACTTGTGTTGGGATCATAGTACCATGAGGATGTGTCGCACCGACTGGTGGAGGGACGGTGTTGATAGGTACGGCACCGACAGAAGTAGGAATTGCCCCAACAGGGGTTGGGGTGGCCTCAACAGGAATTGGAATTGCACCACTTGCATTAGGAATTGCACTAGCCAAAGTCTGATTAGCGCTCCTCTCTGCTGCTTGCCTCATCTCCTCTTGACTTCTGGCCATGTTCTGAATCACCTCCATGAGTTGATTCATCTGCGTCTTCATGCCTAGCATCTCGCTCCTCATAGTAGCCTGGTCTTGCTCTATCTGATCCATGACTCTCTTTTGATTATTCCTTGTGTTATACCGATGTCGTGAAGTCAGCTTGCTTTACTCTTTCTGAAAGGGGTAAGCGGCGTGTAAGGTCGGGTTGTAGGAAATGCAAAAAAGAAAAATGCGCAAACGTATGCAAAATGCTTGAGAGACTTTCGAGGCTTGTGATTATCATTGGTATTATAGAATCATGACTGAATAATAAAGAAGTGCACAATTTAGACCAAAAAGCAAACTTTCATTAATTTGAGAGAAAATTCAATACAAACGATTGCTGAATAAGCCGAAACTAACAAGTCATGCTACAAGAAAATACTGAATAACTAAAACTCTTTCTTTTGGAGACGTTCTTCAAGCTTCTTCGTTTCGAACATGAATCTTCTAACCATTTGGCCGCAGAGCTGGAGAAAGTGGTGAATAACAGGAGGGATATCATTTCCTTCCAAGTCTTGAATTGCGCTTTCCAACCTCCATGGGATATCACGGATCATGAGGTTGCAATGCTCCACCAGATTGTTATACCTAGCGCGACACATGTCTAGAGTCGATTGGTAATAGCAAATAGAATCCACGTGGGTGTCCAGCAATTCATTGAGTTGAGCCTCCTTCTGGAGCCACTGAGCACTATCCCTTTGCAAGTCGTCGAAGCGATTCCTCCATAGAGTAGCTGTTTCTTGGGCAGTCTCCAATTCCTGACATTTGTTGTTCCACATGTCAGGAGTGACATATGAAGCCCTTAATGCTTCCTCCTTGAGTCTTCGTTCATCCTCTACTAGGGTCAAGGCGTTTCTTAGTTGCTTTTCAAGATTCCCAATATCAGCTTCAAGATTCTCTCTTGTCTCCTTTTTCTCAGCAGAAGCCAGTTCAAAGAAATGCCATGCTCTATCACAAGAAGCCTTAGTCTCTTTTAGGCGTTGTCGAAGAGTTGTCAATGATGTATCAGCCCCTTCGAAACCCTGCTGGTACTTGACTCTCATGTCTGTTTCTAACTTCAATTTCTTGCTACTCTCAGCCGCCCGATCTTGTTCAAACTCTACTTTCCTCTTGTACTGACCATTTTCCACATTCGCTCGGTGAATTTCAGCTTCGAGGTCCTGATTTTCTTTAGTCAACCTCTCTACCACTTGCTTCAGTTTCTCGTACTCTTCCATAGATACATGGGTGGGAGCAGGAGGTCCTTCTTGCATCGATGTTTCTGAGGGAAATGGCAGCAACCTTTCGGCCACTCGGGCTAGCAACCACTGGTTGTATGGCTCTTTCGCCACACAATTCTTCGCCTTCAACTCTTGCCTTCCCTTCGTGTGAATCTTGCCCCATGCTTTAGCAATCTTCCTGGCAAAAGCAGGATCTTCTGTTGTGGCAAGTAAAAAAAAGCTTTGAACTTTCTCTGCTTCGGGCTCATCTTCCATAGCATAGCCCAATTGGCGCAATGCCATGACTGGGTTGTAGTTGATACAACCAGCCCTACTGACTAGAGGCACATTACCGAATTCCCCACAACTAAAGATAATCTCCACATCGTAGTACTCCTGAGAGTACCAAGCAATATCATTGGCCTCTAGAGACATAATGCGTTGAGACCACTTCAGTTTTTTCTTGTTTTCTACGAACGGTCCCTTCTTCGGTAGATGAGAGGCATACCATTTGAATAGTAGATGAGAACAGCATTGGACCATTCCTGACTTCTTTTCACTTCTCCAATGAATAGAATGGTAAACATCAGCGAGGAGGGTAGGAATGGGATTCTTTTGCATGAAGAGAATGATAGCAACTATGTCTATGAAATTGTCTACATTTGGAAAGAGGACAATCCCATAGATCATTAGAGCAACGACAATACCAAATCTTTACCAATCTCCCATAGTCTTGTACTGAGCAGCTTTATCTAGCAGAAATTTCAAAGGAAAACCTTGAACCCCTCCCTTATTGGCTAGCCCCTCTTTGACTTCCTCTTTGGTCATATGTAGAGTAAGAGCAATGGCAGGAGGTTTTGGTTCTTCTTCCAAGCCTGTGTATATAGGTTGATCCTTAATCTTGATGTTCAAAATGTGGGAATATTCCTCAAGAGTAGGGGCCAACTGATAGTTTTGAAAAGTGAAACATCTGAGAGGTGCATCATAGAACTGAGCCATAGCGAACAAAGCCCAAGTATCGACCCTAGAATGGAGGAGATCAAGCAATTTCCCATACTTCCCCTGAAAGTTGATCTTGATAGCCTTTGGTACGTCAATCAGAATGTCTTGAATTAGTTCCAACTTTGGTTCTCTAAACTTGATGGAATTTGTGCTTCTCTTTCTTTGGTCAGTCATTGTATTCACCAATACCTGAGATAATCACAGTCTCTTAAGTCCCTTGATATGCGAAAAATGATATGTAATGCAATGTTTTATGAATGCACATGATAAATAACACAAAGCGAGATCAAAATCACTGGCCCTGCAAAACAACACAAAAAGTATCTCTCCCATCGGGTGGGTTATCTATTGGTTTGTAAGAGGGTATCCCAAAGGCTTTTAAACAAAGTCCCATGCACTAACCCTCAAAATTTTTCCATCATAATGACTACTCGTAAATCGGTAATCCCTTCAAAGGATGAACACAGAGTCATGTCTTAGCAACCTTTGGAATAAGGTTCTACAAAGGTCCTCAGAGTCACGGACTCCCACGTCGGAAATAAAGACGTCATTACGACTACACGTAAGACATAATCATCCCAACGGGGTCTCATCTGAGCGGTGGAATTCGATCCAACTCAACGAGTCCTAAGTCTCGCAAATCAGAAAGAACCCACCTCCTATCTTAGTATATACTCGAAAGCTCGGGTAGAAAGCTTTTATGCTTACAAACCATTCAAATAAACCCAACAGTTAGAGAATAAAGCATAAATGAATAAAACAAGTAAAAACATAAACACGACAAACAAAATAGGCTTGACTCGCTAGGGGTCCCCAGCAGAGTCGCCAGCTGTCGCTACTCGAAAAATGCGTCGCGCAACGACGGGAAGGCGAAAAAGATAGACAGAAGAGTCGCCACCGAACTTTATTTATCCCATGAGGGGAAAGGAAAATATCGAGAAAACCTTAAGAAAGAATGGATAAGATGGTCTCGCGACCAAGAACGGGTTCGGAAGCCGGTTATGCGAGGGGAAGGTATTAGCACCCCTCACATCCATCGTACTCGATGGGAACGTTTTGTTTGTTGATGTGTGAATTTATTTGCTTAAATATTATGCTATGAAAAGAGTTTTCCAAAGGGTAAAGAAAGAGGGTTAAAAATAAAGGAAAGAGAGGATAACGGGGAAGAAAGGTGAAAGAACAGACTCGGTAGGACTTTGCAGTCCTATGCCTACGTATTCTTGTAACACGGTGGGAGAACTGACTTTAAGCAATGTTGCGGATAGCAAGAGTCGCCACCGACTTTTATTTTATCCATAAGGAAAGGTTATAAAAGAACAGGAAAGACCTTAGAGAATATTTTGGGTCCGGGGGGTAGGTTATGAAAAGGGAAGGTGTTAGCACCCTTTTCATCCATGGTTATCCATGGGCTCTTAGGTACTTAAGCTCACTTTTGAATTGTTTTGAAAGTGTAGTGTGTGAATAGAAAATTTTCAGAATAGTTAATAAATAATCCATGTAAGGATGTGTTAAGAACTTGTTTGAAAACTTGTTGAAAATTTGTTTAAGTGTGAAACAGTTTTGAAGTGAGCAAGCACCTAGGAGTAACCTACCCTAATGTTTAAAGGTCTTTCTTATTCTTTATTCTTTCCTTTAGTAAGACTATCCCTACTATAATGGAGTAGGTAGTCCTTACTTTGGATGTTAAGGGACATGTGAGGGACAATTGGATTTTTGAAGGCCATTGTGGGGTGTAATAAGCAAACTGGAGGGACTATCATCATTTTTCGGAAGGGACTCGATTCGTAAAGGCAACCATAAGGGACTTTGATGATTTTCTTTTTGAGGGACTTGCTTTATACACCCCACTTAACCATTATTCGTAGGCAACTTGAGGGATATCCTTAGGAAGTGAGACGGCGATTAAAATCGACTTACGTGTGTGACGTGTTTATTTTAATTATCTTTATTTAAAATGATCTAATTTATTTTTTTAAATATCATACATATTAGCACTCCCTAATTACTAACCATAATGATAATAATAATTAAGTAATTACAATTTACATCCAAGAGGCAATTACAAAATTATAATAAATAAAAAAAATAACAAATAAGCAAATAAAATATTAGGGTTAGTAAATAATAAGAAAAATTAAATAAGGTTAGTATAAATATAAAGTTAGTGAAAATAATTAGTTGAAACAATAATAATGAGAAAAATAGACAAAGTTAGAAAAAATAATAAGATAGAAATTTCAAAATAATAATAAGCAACAAAATATGATTAGCAATAATAATTAATTAATAACGTGATTAAACATAAGATTTGATTTTTATTTAGAAACATAAATGATTAAATAATTACTATAATATAAAGTTCTAAATATCATAAGATTTGATTTTTATTTAGAAACATAAATGATTAAATAATTACTATAATATAAAGTTCTAAATATCATAAGATTTGATTTTTATTTAGAAACATAAATGATTAAATAATTACTATAATATAAAGTTCTAAATATAACATAATTATAAATTTCTTAATCATTTACAAAAATTTAATTATCTCTAATTATATATTAACAATTATTAAGAAAAATATTTACACATTATGATGAAAACAAATTTTAACTAATCAATAATCACATTCACCAAAATTTTACATTAAGTGTTTATAAGGTTTAATTTTATTTACAAAAATTTACAAGAATTATAATAAATATATACATAGAATCATATAGAAAATTAAAATTAGGTTTTCATATTAATTTGGAAAAAAGATGTTAATGTCATTTATTTTAAAAAAACAGATTTTTATATTACAACAAATTTTAATAAATTAATGATAACAATAATAATAATAATGATAATAATGATAATAATAATAAATAATGATAATAATAATAATAATAATAATAATAATAATAATAATAATAATAATAATAATAATAATAATAATAATAATAATAATAATAATAATAATAAAGCAATAATGAATTTTAAATGTGTCAAATAACCCAACAATGTTGCTAACGCAGAAATGCGCTCATCGCAACCAGATCTAAATCGGACGAAACAAAATTTATCGCAAAGAAAAAGAAATTAAGCAAAAAATAGTATTATTGCTCACACAAAAATGCGATCATCGCAACCAGATCGAACTAACACAAATGTCACGCGTCATGCACACAAATGTGCAAACATCGTATCGACATAATTCGATCAAAAATCTTATATATATAAACTCTAACAATTTAAAAATTATATATATATATATAAACGTAACAGTAATAGATAAAGAAAAAGAAATAACGGTAATAGATGAAGAAAAAGAAATAACGGTAAAAGATGAAGAAAAAAGAAACAACAGTAATAGATGAAGGAAAAGAAATAACGGTAAACGATGAAGAAAAAGCAACAATAGTAATGGATGAAGAAGAAAACTAAATAACGGCAAACGGCACTCACTCCTCTTAGGTTTTTTTCCTTCTCTCCTTTTTTCCAACAAGGCAACACATGTATATATAGGGAACAAATTAGGGTTAACACCAAATTGTCAATAATGTCCCTAAAGCCCATTTTAAAGCCCAAACTAAATAATTAGTTAAGAAAAAATAAAATTTAAATAATTTAAAATAATTAAAATAAACTTAAAATAAAAACTAATAATCCTATTGATTCCTAAAATAAAAAATATTATAAAAAGAACAAAATTTTTTTCAATATTTTTTTATTTTATGATTTTTTGGATATTTTTATGAATAATTTAGAAAAAAGTGAAAAAAATAATATTTTAAAAAATGATTTAATTAAAATACGAAAATAATAATTAAATAATAATAAAAAACTATTTTTGTTATTTTTTTTTAATGAAAGATAGAAAAATTTAGAGTAAAAATAATAAAAACAACAAAAAGTGCCAAAGGTGAGATTCGAACTCTCAACCTCTCACACTCATAACTCCTTACACATGTCCTCCTGCCAATTGTGCCATTTTTACTTTTTAGAAAAAAAATGCATGCCATATGATATTTACCTGCAAAAAGTCAAACGACTACACAAATTTGTTAGTAATTGATTAAATGCAATGAAATGCGACGACAAATCTTAGGGCAAAATTTGGGGTATTACAATTATTATGATAATATTTCTCACCCAACCTCTCTTTGATGTTGGCAAAAAAAAAATCATGAAGTTTGACTTTGGTTTGACCACAGTTGACCTCAGTTTGACCTTTTAACTGCATTGACTGCTTTTGACTTATCTGATCATCTGACTGAGCAAACTTTTGAGAAAAGTCTTGAAACTTGACATGGGGGTTCTTATACACATATAAGATGTTATGAAGCTCACTTGAAGTCTTGGAAGTCCATTTAGCCTGATTAAAGTCAAAACCCTAGTTTTGGATGCACTGCTTAGGAGGTGCATTGTCTGAGGGAATTGTCAACTCTTCTGACCAATTGTGAATTTTGTGAACCTTGTGAACCTTCTTGGAACACAAAGTCTTGTATTGTGAGGGCAAATTTTGGGGTGCAACAATTCTCAATAGACATGAGAAAGTCAGAGTCGACGTAGTTCGGGGAACTACAGATATAGGGGGAATGTGCTCGGCAAGGATTGTGGCCCTTGTGCCTACGTATCTTTACTTGAGAAAGTAAGGAATCAGAGCAGCCGTAGTTTGGCCTACGGTTTGTCGATGTTTTGTGGATGATGCTATCGTGCGCATTCTAGCAGTTTAGGTGTTTTGCTGCTCGCATGTGAGGAGACTTATGCGTTACCTGTTTGCGGTAGAACGGACGTAACATATCCTTTTTTGAAAGATATTAGGTTTTCGCCAGACGAGGCAAGATGTCACATTTGATTTGTGAGGTAATTTTTTTAGGGGCGAGATAAGTCCTCGGATAGTAACCCCTACATGTAGTATCTAATTCTTTATCTCAAGGTTTTTGTTATAAAAATGGTGTGGCAAACATAGCGTCTCCGTATTGAAAGACGAGTATCGAGACCACCCTCACTACAGTGAGCATCCCAACACTCGGAGAGGAAGAAGACTACACTTAATCCTCTCTCTTTAATTCAATACAAAGAGAACTTCGTTCTCTTATTAAAGATGTTTTTGGTTTTGAATGGTAAGTACTTTTGCGACAGAGAACCCTACGGTAAACGTCAGTACTCGGGATAGGAGAAGGCCTACGCCTAACCACTCCACGACCATTCAAGTTTTGTTAGGAAAAGAGCTTGAAAATGCACTCGGTGCGAGACCGAGGTTTTAGGTTAGAAAGGTTGCGGAAGGAAGTTGTGAAAGTGAGAGATGGTGAATAAAGGCACGTCTTCATATTGAAAGACGAGTGTCTAAACCACCCACACTACAGTGAGCATCTCGACACTCGGAGGGGAAGAAAGTCTACACTTAATCCCCTCTTTTAATTCAATACAAAGAGAAATTATTTAAAGATGGTTTGAAAATGGACTCGGTACGAAACCGAGGTTTTAGGAGAGAAGGGATTGAAAACGTCTTCGTATTGAAAGACGAGCGTCGAAACCACCCTCACTACAGTGGGCATCCCAACACTCGAAGAAGAAGAGGTCTACACCCAATCCTCTCTTTTTAATTCAATACAAAGAAATCATTTTAAGAAGATGAGATCTGAAAATGGATGGGAAGCGTCTTCGTATTGAAAGACGAGTGTCGAAACCACCCTCACTACAGTGGGCATCCCAACACTCGGAGAGGAAGAAAGTCTACACTTAATCCCCTCTTTTTAATTCAATACAAAGATAATTGGATTTTGAAGATGGTTTGACAATGCTTTTGAATCGAGTTGGGACAAGTAATGAAGAGAGAAAAGAGGTGGTCTCAGATCCAACATTACTCATCAATAATTTGACTGGTAATGAATTACAGAGGTCTCGTCATCGACCAAAAAGGCAAAAAAATGTCCAATAACAAAAGAGAAATGGAATTTAACTTCTAAAAGATAAAAATAATTGAAACTATAAATATTTATAACCTTCTAAAAGAGATATTAATAAAACTATAATATTATAAACTAGAAATTAAAATATGAATTCCAAAAATATAATATATACAAAGTTCTTAAAGAAAATAAAACTATAACATAATAACCTATTTATAAGATGGGATATTAAAAATATAATAAATATGTTTTTACATAATAACTATAATAATATATTTTAAAAAAACATTTACATACGCCTACTTTTTTAAATGGGTTTCGCTGAAATAGGTTTTTTAAATGTAAAAGTTACATACGCCCAAAGCCCATTATTTCATGGTCAGTAAAAAGGATATAGCAAAACATTTTATTAAAAAGAACGAAAAAAAGTTTAAATGGTTAGAATCATCAAAGCTTCAAAATGACTCCAGAAATAAAGGTCAAAACAAACAAAACGACAACAACGTGTTTGCATCGCCGTTCCTCACTGCTATTGTGTTTCAATATCCATTTCATTGTTGATTTTAGCGTCTCTCACTCTCAGATTCTCTGTTCCTCACTTGTTTCTGTTTGTGTTCTGTGGATTTATTCTGGCTTTGTTGTTGTTTTCAGTAAAAGGAGAAAAGCTTGAGGATTTATACACGAAGCGGTGGAAACGAAGGGTGAAGGTCGGTACGGTTGGGATCGATGGAGATTTGTTGGTTTTGTTACGGTTTGTGAAGGCTTCTAGAAAGGGGTTTGTTTGAAGGGATGATGAATGGTTGTTTTCGAAGGTTTCTGGTGAGGATTTAATGGAGGTTTTCGGTTTGGTTTGAGAATGACGAAGGTGAGCTTTTTAACGGTGAAGGTTGTTACGATTTGGATTTCGTTTCTGAAGAGGATGGTGAGGGCTCGTAGGTTTTGAAGATGAACATTGAAGGTTTGCATTGTTTGAGCTCTCTCGTCTCCATCTCAATCATTAGTTCTATTCTGGTTTTGTGGTTGCTGGTGGTGATAGGATGAAGATGGCGTTTGAAGTCTGAGTTGATGCGGTTTGAACGGTCTCACCGTTTTGGAGGCGGAAATAGATTTTTGGATGTTGGAGTTAGGGTTGAAAGAGGAGTATCTGGGTATTTGGATGTTGTTTCGAAGCTCTTGGATGGAAGTTTAATGGAGGACTGGTGAGAGTGAAGGTGATGGTCGGTTCTGGGTTTCAAAGAGTTGGGTTGGTGTCGAAATTGATGACAGAAAGGAGTATGTCGATTAGTTCACGGTGAATGAGAGATGTTTACAGTGGCATGGTTTTATTGTGAAGCACGACTAGTGAAGGAAGTGGTAGCTTGAGGGTGAGCTGGTTTGGTTTTGTGAAGGTTAATCTCCTAACGAAGGTTCGGCTATCTGAAGAGCCTCTTTTGCTCTTCTTCTCTCTCGAAAACTCACCGCCAGGAAACAAATCAACATAGATTAAGATTATGAATACAGAAAAATCAATGGAATACTTACAGAGTTGGAGCGAATCCGACAAGTTCTCACGCTAGCAATGAGGAGTTTGGATGATGCACAGCTTTTTGTTGAACTGATACCACCAGATTGTCAACACCGAAAGCAGATAAGCTCCATCTTCAATCTTTTTTTTTTGTCTTATGTGAGTTTTAATGGGTTTAGGGATGAAGGTGAGTTGTGAGAGAGGGCGGTTGTTCTCAGAATCCCCCTCTTCTCTCCAAAATGAAGCCTTTATAGTGAAACCAATTAGGTTTAGCAGACCAACTCTTGAAGCTCTGAAATTCTATGCACCTTAGGTTTTAGGTTTGGTCTGCTACTAATCTGTCATATTCCCATTCTTGTGTTAGGACTGTGGTACTGCAATTGCTTGCTACTGGTCTGTATTTGCCATTTTTGTGAATGTGTCTTTGCTGTCATTTGCTGAGCTTCCTGTCCTATTTTTTTAGCCTCTTAATTTTTGTTTGTTTATGCTGACTGTATCTTTTATCATGCAGGTTGATTTTTGCTTTTTTTTTTTTGAAGTTTGCTTGAGGTCTATTATCTGGTATGTTGGTTTTGCTTAGACTTGGAGCACTTGGAACAAACAACTCAAGGTGGTAATTGTTCTGGTATTATTACAGGAATTATTTTTGGTATTTTGTTCCGCAAGAAAGAAACAAGTATGATGATTGGCTTGAATTTGTGCAAGTCTTTTGGAGAACCCAGTCATGACAGATATACCCGCCCTCATATCAGTGTGTTGAGGTTTCAGTACGAGTCATGGGATTCAATGGCAGGTTGGCTCAAGGCCTTGCTGGTGTAGCTGCTGAAAATTCTTACTTGATGCCGCGAGCCATGGTTGTACCTGCTGCTAGTGAGTATTGGCAAAAAAAATTTGTGTGTGTGGTGCACCATGGGCTGCTCGTTAATGCAATGTTAAACTCTGATTTATGGATGGTTAGTCTTTGCCTTTGCATAATTTATAGCCACACTTGTTCTCTCCCATATTCTCTTACAATCCATTCCTATCAGGCCTTTGCATTTGAATAATTTATATCCAGACCTGTTCTCTCCCATATTCTCTTACAATTACAGGTACACTCGTGGGGGGACCATGCCATAATCCGTGACTATCATTGAAACGTAATCTGAAGGCATTGCATCATAAATCAAATTTAGAAGTTGCAGATTTTCAATATCGGCCCAACCATCCAAGTGGTTGACATCCACTCTACCCTGAACATTTGAAATGGCATCCGGATCACCAAGTTCATTAGAGCAAATTGAATCCAGCTGTACCCTTTCATGAAATTTATAGGCCTCGCAACATACTATGACTGGTACACGGGATGCATGAGCAACCATTGCAACACTTGCAGTCCCCACTCTTGAATATACCGTTCCGTTAGAGAGTATCGATTCAGCACCCAAAAAAACTCAACTTACTTCATGCATTATGTAAGAAACAATATTTATATGAGTGTATGTACAGTTAAGACCTTTCTTCACAAGCCTGCGGAGTAACTGTTGGCCTCTAAGCTTTGGACGTGAGTCAACTATCACAACACGAAATTGTTTTCCTAATTCGTGTGCATGTAAAAGAATCATTTCAACTGCCAATTTTTGCTGTCAAATCTCTCCCAAGACTCTTCTCAGGTGGAACCTTGTAGTCTTTGATGGCCTCTTGAAGTGCTTGGAGCATTTCAGTACAACGATCATTGCCACCAGATATATCTCCAGATATGTACTGCAAACCAACCTTATAAACAGCAGGATGCACAGGATAAAGATAGAAAAACTTTGCCTCAAGATCTGGAAGCTGACTCCCATGTTCATATTGTGGTAAATGCCTGAACAACTCAACTCTGTTCCTAGCCTCGATCACAATTCTCGGTGCGTGTGGAAAGATTGAGCAAAACTGTCACTGCATCCTTCTCAAGTTTTTGAACTTTGAATGGAGAAGTTGTGGCTGTCCGTACTACTTTCTCATTTATGTACTTCTTTTGTTGCATTGCAGGTAAATCATGAGCTGATGCAGGAGCCAAGTTGTAGGAATCTCTCTCTTTTCCTCTTCGTCTTCGCACATGATATTTACGGTGTACTGCAGGTGGCTATGGGCTTGCGTAATGGAAACTGAATCAAGTTCTTTGTCTTAATTTGATTGTGCAGGTTGCAGTCAACGGTATCGTTTGTGATCCGCGCATGGTTTAATGTGCGTCAAGGTTGCTGCAACCATGAGTCACTCGCCGGAATTGGAGGAAGAGAATGGTCGTGCACACGATACATGGTTGTGAATTTATTATTGCGTAACCACTGCTTTCGTACTGCCGTTGCCTTTATTGAACTTTCCATTTGAATTTTTTTGTTGCAGGTAATGGCTGGTTTAAACATGACAGATTGAAATGGCACTCATGCCATGGCTTAAATGTGGGCAAGGTTGGGAGTAAATCATACAGGTTTCAATCAGCTCCACAGTTTGATAGGAACCAAGCAATGTGGACTGGTACCATCCAACGGTATTATTGTCAACATTAACCTCCCTCAAGCACTACAACCTCTTCCGTTGCGACAACTTGAAGAAAAGTCATAGCAGTAGTTGTAGTTGCCATGTTGTGAATTTGAAGCGTAGCAACCACCGCGAGAATCGATAGGGGTGAGGGAAAATGTGCAGGATGTTGCAGCCTTCATCGTACCAGCTGTACGACTTGCTTTTTTTGGAGAATCTTAAACATGTTTGTGGCAAGGCTATGCTCAAGCGTCTTGGTGAACTGGTCAATCGCAAATGGAGCCTTCAACCTCTTCTTGAGAATTGTTTTCCTTGTAATATGTCACGGTTTGATTCTGGTTCTTGCATTTCTGTTCTTGTGGTCCAATGCTCATACATTTATTCACAAGACTCCACCTCACATCCCAGTGGTTCATCTTCCTGAGGAACCATTTTTGCAGTTTGCATCTACATCGAGAATTGAAATTAACAGAGGATTTTCTGCCTTGCGCGATATTGGTTCTGGAAGAGACTTGAAGACATTCCTCTCTGTTGTTGTTGGCTTGTGGATTCTATCAAAATTGGGAAACTGGGCCAATTTCTTGACCTTGTTCTACATAGCTTTTGTTTTGTTGCACACAGTTCCTTTCGTTTATAACAAGTATGAGGACAAGATAGACCCTCTGGCAGAAAAGGCATTCATCGAGATTAAAAAGCAATATGCAGTGTTTGATGCAAAGGTCTTGAGTAAGGTCTTGAATAAGATCCCAATCGGTTCATTGAAAGGCAAGTTAGCTTAATGCTTAAGAATCTATCTTCCTGATAGAAGAAAAAAGAAGTGCCTCTGGAATGCCTTTATAGTAACTCTTGAATGCCTTTATATAGAGCCATTGTTTTGGATCTTTTATAGGCAGGTATTGACACTCAGGAAGATGTAGTTCAAAATTTTGCATGTGGATTTATTAGCTACACCGCTGGACATCAGTTCTTAATTTGTTAACTGCTGCTGTTGTAACTTAAAAAAACTATGTACATAATATGAGCTTAACATGGGATGGGCTTTGCAATTAACACCAATTAAATATGTGCTGCGAATATGGTTTTTGTATGAATTTTCACTTGTAATTTGATTGGAACAACATCCCTGAATTCACGATTAACTTTATGATGAAATTCCCATATGAATTCAAAAACCAAAGTCCATTTTACCTCTCACTTGAAAATAAATGGCAATTGAATGAGCCAAGAAAAAGTCATAATTCCAAATCGGTCTTGAATAGAATTGAAAGAATAATAATAAATCCATCTTCAAATTTGATATTAAATTGGGAGTGAAATTGCATTGCCATGACACAACTCATTGCCTTGAAATCGAGGGATAATGCCTCCAAATATGCACTGTACTAAAACTCTGCAAAAATTAGCTTCAACCAGGTAATTTGAACCATTCCTCATTCAAGATGATCCACACGTCTGACCTGACATCCTCAAGTGAAAATAACTTCAAATTTTTGAACTTTTCTGAAATGAATGTACAGATAAAATTTACACGGGTAGGACAAATTTAGGGTATGACAATGGGCGTACGGAACAACTTCACACTCTACCACCAGGGAAACTCCCTTCTAATTAGCATACAGAACCGAGGTAGTAATCCCAGTGGAAATCAGAGAACCCTCAAGACGGACAGAGGCCCCTTTTGACGAGGAAATGAACGACGAAGCATTACAAGAAGAACTCGACCTGGTTGAAGAGATCCGATCAGGGGCAGCTCTCTGCGAAGCTTCCCTAAAGCAAAAACTAACACCACGCCGCGAGTCCAAGGTCATAAAGCGCGACTTCCAAGTGGGTATCCTTGTCCTACGCCAAAATAAAAAAGATTCGTACGAGAGAAAGCTGGTTGCAAATAAGGAAGGCCCTTACCGGGTAAGGTCGAAAACAGGTACCGGAACCTACTACCTCGAACACCTAAATAGAGAACCATTTGCTCGACCCTGGAATGCTGAAAAGCTCAAACAGTATTATAGCTAGCGCTAATTCAATTAGGAATAACTGCCGACGACTCCACCTCACAACAAAGAGGGATCATCCGACCAAGGGAGCATGTCCTGGTGCAAGCACAATCCTCAAACATAACGAAGGCAAGTTTTTGCTCATGGAACGAGCAAATTATGTGCCCGACAGGAATAACTCAATCGAGCTCCGCCGTTGCTGCACCAACGTGGCAGGACACCTAGCTCACGATGGGAAAGTGCAAGCCCTATGTAATTAGGACCTCAATCGAGATCCTAGTCCCACGACCGGCGAAATTACTTCGCCACCTCGACAAGTTCCTTAAACTTTCGAGAAACTTAACAA
Organism: Lathyrus sativus; assembly: GCA_963859935.3. Classification (NCBI taxonomy): domain Eukaryota; kingdom Viridiplantae; phylum Streptophyta; class Magnoliopsida; order Fabales; family Fabaceae; genus Lathyrus; species Lathyrus sativus. The sequence goes on along the minus strand of OZ012741.1, from coordinate 498,670,780 downwards.
GTCGAGCAAACTCTAATTCAGCAAACACAACTCGCAAGAAAAAATAACACATAATAAGGCATACAATGTTAAACAAACATATCCATATATAGGTCCGACCACCAGGCTAGAAGTTGTTTAAATATTACAAAAATTACGGGCCAAGCCCAAAAATCAAAATTTATAAAAACTGACATGTATGCCAAAATACACTAAATTACAAAGGACAATCAAACATCATCAGCATGAATCTATGGAAGGACCACCTGCCCTTCAACCACCTGGTGCAAAACGCCCATCCCTTTGATAACCAGCTAGACATTGGGGTTCAAGGCCTTCATCTGCTTCACCGCGGTAGTGAATCCAAACTCGGCAGCTCCAAGGGTATCCTTCTCGAGGATATGAATCTTGTCGATCAACTCTCACCGAGTCTTTAGAGATTTCTCCTCCTCAATTTCATCCAGCCCCGCCGCCGATGAGTCTTCCAGCTCTGCTACCCTAGTCTTCAAGCTGGAATTCTCCTTCTTAATCTTCTTCATCTTATTAGCCATCTCGTTCATATCTTTGAGGAGTGCGACCTTAGCCTCATAGTTGCCTTGGAGATTCGGCAGCTGGTTGAACAGATCAGCTGTCTCCAACTCAAGCTCGGCTTCCCTGGCCTTTACCTTTTGAACTTTTTAAGTGGAATTGTCTCTGCATCACCCAGGGCCAGAGTCGTCTCCAGCACCCTCATCATCGTAGCAGTATCATGGCAGAAGAGCTCCCTCCTCATCTTTAGCTTAATACACAAGATGGTTGACGCTTCTAGGTCGGGGACAACCACAAATCCTTCTTCGTAAAAGATATTTCCCTACAGATAGTAGGGCATCAGGGTGAATTTTCCCCCAACAAAACCACCTGAGCCTTCAGCTGAGGAGGAGCCGAGATCGTCCCGTCTCCTCTTATTCGGAGGATCTGGGGTAGGAGGATTTGAGGTGCTGCCCGAAGAAGGCGAAGGACCACCAGCAAACTTATCCAGATTCGCTTGTTGTCTGATCGCATCCATCCTTGAAGTCGAAACCTTTTTGACATTCTTGGTCGTAGCGGACTTGACCAAGCGCTCACACAAGTTCAACATCTTTCCTGCAAAAAAGAAAAAACAGTCAGCACGACATCGAAACATCAAGAAGCATAAGTTAAACACATCATCTATAATTAGAAGCTCAAAAGCCTCGACCTCAATTTTACAGTCAAGAAGGGCTTTGGTGTTTATGTAACGGGTCTCCCGAGCAGGCTCTTCGTCCTCAGTGTAGAGAAGGTTACCATCCTCTTCCATCATAGCGACAGGGACGAAACTCTCCATGAATGATGTCAACGCTCGAAGGGATTTCTTATCCTCGGAGCATAACTGATCATGTTTCCTGAGGAATTGGTCGGTTCTATACCAGAAATAGGCGTACACCCACTCTAAGGGAAATTTTGACACAGGCCGTACCACATCCCGACCACCCTCCTTCATCGTCTCCATGGTAACTAGGGAACTCTTAGCCGCCTCTAAAAGGGACTTTACAACCAGAAACCTAAACTTTAAATTTCAAACAGACTCCGAATAGGGCCAAAATAGCCTGCTCTGCTGTTTAAAAGACACCTAACTCTGCTTTGACTCAGCGGTGCTCTTTTGTAGCTAAAAGATGCAGAAGAAGAGTTCCACGGTAGCCCCGATCCTAAGATAATAGCATACCAGCTCGAAAATCCGAATGAACGCCAGAAAATTTGGGTGAAGTTGGGAAAAACACAATTCGAGATGACAAAATATCGCCCCTTGGAAGTCTGTGAAGGGCAGACGATACCTGATAACGCGAAATTATATCGTGCATCTGACTTGACATGCATGGATTTTTACTATGTTTTATTTGATTTTCCCCCTATTTATGCTTTATATTACTCGTATTTGTTTGTGTTTCTCAGGTACTCAGTTCAAAGTGAAGAATTAGGAAAGAAAAGAAAATGAAAAGAAAAAGAAAAGAGAAGAGAAGGAAAAAGAAAAGGAAAAGAAAATAAAAAGGGTGGGCTCACCACCACAAATGTGGCTCGAGCCACATTAAAGGTGGCGCCCACCACCAAGAGCAAAGAGTGGCGCAGACCACATGTGGAAAATGGGGAGGTGGCGCAAGCCACCTATTAGTGAGGAGAAATATTCTCCCACTTCCCCTATTTTCCAGTTCTACTCCCACATTTTCGGACGGTTATCAAGCATGATTCCTTCTCCTCCTCAACCGAGTATAAATACCAGAGAAAAGCCTCCAAAAAAGGAGCCCAGGAGAATTTTGACGAGAAATTAGTCTATTTCAGTTTTCATTCTAGTATTAGCGCAGTACTTTATTTTTGTTATTTTTCGCACCAGAGTGATTAGCTTGCACCTGTTTGAAGAATGCCATTTTTATCCCATCAAGCTTGTCCCCAACCCGTTATTTCAAGTTAATTCCATTTTCCAGGTTTCGATTATTTTGTTTTTATTTATCGTATTACAACATGATTATTATTAATATTTCACACTGTATTAGATTGTTTAATTTTCCCACCATGTCTGACTAAAGTAGTTGGTGTGGTATGTAACAAATTTATCAGAAGGGATTAAACAACAATCGGTGTTGACTTTCTTTACAAATTATTTTTTAGGCTCTAGTTTCTTATTTTAATCGATCAACTTTTTTTGTGAAAGTAAAAAAGGGGAAACTAAGGTTAAGGTCAAGTTACACGAGAGTTTGAGGTTTTAACCAGATAGCTGAGGATAGGCATTAATTCTAAACACAGCGGAAGGACTTTAGAATTAATTAGGATTTATTTTTTTTTAAAAGGTATCTTTAATTCGAATGATACAACGAGAGCGCTCATTTTGATTTAACGATATAGTCTGAATCAATAAACATGAGAGTGTGAGGAAAGGATTTTTAAATAAGTATTTTTCTAATAAAAAGTATTTTGAACAACCTGACTTACATCGATTATTTATTAAATTCCTGACGATTGATACGTTGCATACTGACATCCCGTTATTGATTATTGTTATTAGAAATTTTAGCATTTTTTAGATTTAATTCATTCGCACTTAACTTTCATAAAACGATTAGCCTTAGATTTATATGGTAACATTAGAATACCGTACGTTCGATTTTTAGTCTCTGTGGATCGATAATCTATTAAAACTACACGATACGACTGTATACTTGCAGTCAGATTAATTTAGACACACTAAATTGCAATCAAGTTTTTGGTGCCGTTGTCAGGGACTAATTAAATCGATATCGTAACTCCTTTGTTGCATCGTATAGACTAAGGCAAAAACCTTATTTCCCATTATGCCGATTGTATGCCAAGTACTCACTCACAAGGCGAGAAGCTCATACGACCGACAGACGAACCTAAACGTCTTCTTACCGTAAGAAGAAGTATCCAAGAATACTGTGAAGCCCACGAAATCCCTTTTCCTAGTCCAGAACCTGAATCTGAAACCGAACCTGAATTTGACTCAGAATCCGAATCAGAATCTGAAGCTAAATCCGAAGTTAACCAAGACATGGGCGACATACCACAAAACCGTCCTCTTAAGTGCTATGATACCCCGTCTCAGCAAGAACTGCATAACAACATTATTGCACCTGCTATCAACTGAAACGATTTCGAGTTGAAACCCTCGTTGTTGTTTGCAACTCAACAAAATCAATTTTCTAGAAACCCTACAGAAGATCCCAATGAATATTTGACCAAGTTTGTGCAGTACACAGACACAGTGAAGGCAAATGGTGTATTCGCAGACGCGATAAGACTAGGCCTTTTTCCTTTCTCATTGAGAGACCGAGCTTGGGCTTGGTTGTAATCCTTGTCATTAAATTCCGTCCCTACGTGGGATGAGTTAAAGAAGGTTTTCTTAGCACGTTATTTTCCACCAAGCAAGACAACCATGCTGAGGACCCAAATCAATAGCTTTCGACAAAAAGATAACGAGTCTCTTTTTGAGGCGTGGGAGAGATTTAAAGACATGATAAGGATGTGCCCGCACCACAGTCTTGAAGATTGGTTAATCATCCACACATTTTAAAATGGTCTCTTGTACAATACAAGAATGACAATAGATGTTGCCCCTGGTGGTACACTTATGGATAAACCATATGAAGAAGCCTATCAACTAATCGAAAGTATGGCTCAGAACCACTACCAATGGGGAGGTGAAAGAACCCCAGTGGAAAAATCCCAACCAAAAGGTGGAATGTACGAGGTTAATAGCCTTGATCACGTCCGTGCTAAGGTAGATGCCCTTGCTCAAAAGATAGATAACTTGACCATAACACCCACAACCACCGTGGTTGCTGTAGCTCCAAACTGCGAAGTATATGGAACACCTGGACATGCTACCCCTGAATGCCAAATTTTGGTAGGAGCCTCTACAAACCAAGTGAATTATGCTCAAGGAAACCCTTATGCAAATACCTACAATTTTGGTTGGAAGAATCATCCAAACTTCTCCTACAAAAACAACAATGCAATGTATGCACCTAGTCAAGCACCTGCTACACCACCAGGTTATCAAAAGGTTGTCGTAGCTACTTCTAATGCTCCTAGGAAGTCTAACCTTGAATTAATGATGGAAAACTTTATAGCTACCCAGACTCAAACAAACAAAGACTTCCTGAATCAAAACATACACACTAGTGAGCAAATTAAGCAATTATCAAACAAAGTAGACGCTTTGGCCACCCACAACAAAATGCTTGAATCACAAATTTCTCAAGTGGCACAACAACAAGCACCTACTACTGCTCCTGCAGGAACATTTCCTAGACAGCCACAACCTAATCCAAAAGGACATGCAAATGCTGTTATATTGAGAACTGGAAAAGAATTAGATGGACCCATTGATCCGAGACTTCAGAATCCATCCATGTATCAAAAGCCTGATAACACAACAACTGAGAAGGACAGTGAACCCAAGGAAAAGGAAGATAATAGCCAAGAGGCCGTAGATAAAGAAAAACCTTATGTGCCTCCACCACCATATAAACCACCTATTATGTATCCTCAAAGATTTGCAAATTTTAAAACTGTAGGGCAATTTAAGAAATTTGTTGAACTTCTGAAGGAATTAAATATCATAATACCTTTTACAGAAGCTATTACCCAGATGCCTTCATATGCTAAGTTCCTTAAAGAAATCTTATCCAATAATAAAAAGATAGAGGATAAAGAAACAGTTACAGTTACTGCTAAGTGTAGCGCAATAATTCAAAATAATATGCCTCCTAAGCTGAAAGACCCAGGTAGTTTCTCCATACCTTGTATAATTCGAAAGTTCGTCATAGACAAAGCTCTATGCGACTTAGGAGCCAATATTAGTGTAATGCCCTTATCCATATGTAACAGACTTGATATGGGAGAATTGAGGCCGACTAAGATGTCTGTTCAATTAGCTGACCGCTCTATTAAATATCCCGTTGGTATACTAGAGAATGTTCCAATTCTTATAGGTTAATTCTATATTCCTACCGATTTCATAATCATGAATATTAAAGAAGACTCCATCACTCCTATCATATTAGGAAGACCATTCTTAGCTACTGCCGGAGCCATTATAGATGTGAAGAGAGATAAGCTAACCTTTGAAGTCGGTGAAGAGAAGGTTGAATTTATTTTGACACAATTCTTACAAGCACCAGCTAAAGACGACACATGTTATCTACTTGATGTCATAGATGAGTGCATAAGAGAAATGGAGATGGAACCAACCACATATTCAGATATTATAAAAATTCCAATACCTCCTATCTTTGAAGATGATAACTGGCGTGAACCTTACCAAGACGATAACCTAAGCGAATGTTTAGCACTTACACCTGATCATCTATCTTGACCAAAGAAATCAGCTCTAGAACTAAAAAAACTACCTAATAATTTAAGGTATGAATTCCTGGATATAGGACTCGAACGACCTATGATAGTCAATGCAGATTTAAGACAGATCGAAACTAAGAAACTTTTAGATGTCTTAAGAAAATACCCAACTGCGTTAGGCTACAACATCGCTGACCTTAAAGGAATAAGTCCTTCTATTTGTATGCACCGCATTATGCTAGAGGAAGACTGTGAATCCTCTAGAGAACATCAGAGAAGGATCAATCCAATCTTAAGTACTGTAGTAAAGGATGAAGTGAAAAAACTTTTAGAAGCGGGAATTATATACCCGATATCAGACAGTGAATGGGTTAGCCCAGTACATGTCGTACCAAAGAAGGGAGGTGTTACAGTTGTTAAGAACGCGAAAGGTGAATCTATAACACAGAGAGTAGTAACTGGAAGTAGAAAGGTCATTTCCCATTGCCATTCATTGACCAAATGTTGGAACGATTGGCCAAACATTCTCACTTCTGCTATTTAGATGGTTATTCAGGATTCTTTCAAATCCCTATTCGTCTCTATGACTAAGAAAAGACAACTTTCACATGTCCCCATGGTACCTTTGCCTATCGACGAATGTTGTTTGGACTATGTAACGCTCCTGCCACATTCCAAAGATGCATGATGTCAATCTTTGCTAATTTTATAGGCGACATCATGGAAGTATTTATGGATGATTTTTCTGTTTGTGGGTAGAGTTTTGAAGGATGTCTATCGAACCTAGAGATGGTACTTGAAAGATGCGTAAAAGTCAATCTTGTATTAAACTGGGAGAAATGCCATTTCATGGTCAATCAAGGAATCGTACTTGAACACGTAGTATCTGACAGAGGAATTAAAGTTGATAAAGCTAAGATAGAGATTATAAAAAATCTTCAACCTCCAAAAATCGTACGAGAAATACGAAGTTTCTTAGGACACGCCGGTTTCTACCGACGATTCATAAAAGATTTCTCAAAAATTACCAAACCATTGACTGGTTTATTAATGAAAGACGCTGAATTTATCTTCGATGAGAAATGTCTAAAAGCGTTTGAATAATTGAAAATGGCTCTCATTATTGCACCTATCATGCAACCACCAGATTGGAGACTACCATTTGAAATTATATGTGATGCGAGTGATTATGCCGTAGGTGCAGTTTTGGGACAAATAAGGGACGAAAAACTCCATGCAATTTACTACGCAAATAGAACCCCAGATCCTGCCCAAATGAACTACGCCACCACCGAAAAAGAACTTCTAGTTGTCGTGTTCGCTTTGGATAAATTTCGTTCTTACTTGGTAGGAGCAAAAATAATTATTTATACCAATCATGCCGCCATTAGATGCCTATTAAGTAAGAAAGATGTCAAACCAAGACTGTTAAGATGGATCCTACTCTTACAAGAATTCGATCTAGAGATAAAAGATAAAAAAGGAACCGAAAATGTAGTTGCAGACCATCTGTCAAGAAAAGAAGGCATTAAGCATGAACAAGTGCCTATCAATGATGATTTCCCATACGAACGACTCATAGCCCAATTGGAAAGCAATATAACTGAACCAACCTTGAATGATATAAAATCAAAAGAATCAGTGGAAGAAATTCAAACAAACACAACATTGTCGTGGTATGCTGACATTGTCAATTACTTAGCTGTCGGAGTACTTCCACCAGATCTAACTTATCAAGAAAAGAAGAAATTCTTTCATGACCTTAAACAATATTATTGGGATGAGCCTCTTCTTTTTAAGAAAGGCGCCGATGGTATTTCCCGTCGATGTGTCCCTAAAGATGAAATAGAAAACATAATCACTCATTGTCACTCTGCTCCTTATGGTGGACACACAAGCACTTCAAAGACTTGTGCTAAGATCTTACAATCTGGCCTTTTCTGGCCTAATCTATGAAAAGATGTCCATATCGCGATATTAAACTGCGACCGGTGCCAACACACTGGTAACATCTCTAGACGCGATGAAATGCCACAAAAGGGTATTTTAGAAGTGAAAGTCTTTGAAATGTGGGGGATTGATTTCATGGGGCCATTACCATCTTCTTTTGGTAATAAATATATACTCGTTGCTGTTGACTATGCTTCAAAGTGGATCGAGGTTGTAATCTCCCCAACAAATGACACACAAGTAGTAATTAAGCTTTTTAAAAACATAACCTTCCCTAGATTTGGTGTGCCAAAACTTGTCATCAGTGATGGAGGCTCCCATTTTATATCAAAGATATTTGAAAAGCTTCTGTTGAAGTATGGAGTCCGACACCGTGTAGCAACACCATATCATCCACAAACAAGTGGAGAAGTTGAAGTCTCAAACAGAGAAATTAAACAAATCTTATAAAAGACTGTAGCAACCTCTAGAAAAGATTGGGCATCAAAATTACATGAAGCTCTATGGGCATATAGGACGGCTTATAAGACCCCAATAGGAACTACGCCTTTTAAGTTATTTTATAGAAAATCATGTCATCTACCTGTAGAATTAGAGCACAAAGCTTATTGGGCCACTAAGACCCTTAACTTAGACTATAGTGCCACAGGTGAGAAAAAAGTCCTAGACATTCACGAACTAGAAGAACTTCGCTTAGACGCATATAAGAATGTTAGGATATATAAAGAAAGAACTAAAAAATGGCATGACAAGCGAATTTCCCGTAAAGAGTTTAATGAAGGCGACATAGTGTTATTATTTAATTCACGCCTTAAATTTTTCCCAGAAAAACTTAGATCTAGGTGGTCCGGTCCTTTTATAATAACTAAATTCTTTCCAAGTGGAGTCGTAGAAATCAAAAACAAATCTAGTCAACCATTTGTAGTAAACGGACGGCGCTTAAAACATTATCATTGTGTAGACAATAAGGACTACTCCGCTAGTTTAAAGCTCATAGAGTTGCCCGTTCATTCTGAAAACTGACGTTGCACTAGAACTATGTCCGACTTAAGACGTTAAAAACAATGCTTGGTGGGAGGCAACCCACGTATTTTATTTAATTTTGCAAATTTTATCCCTTCAATACTTCTTATCTTTTATTGCTATTTTTATTTTTATGCTTATTTGTATTTTTATTTTCTCTCCTTCATCTCCATTCTGAACGTCATACGTTATAATCATTAACTTTGCAAAAATATTGTCTACTTACTTACAAGCTAACTTAGTTTAGTTAGTAACTAACTTTCACGATGCAACGAGTAGACTACATGGGCATTGTTTTTAGAGGCAGAGCTCAGAGAAGGAGACTTGAGGTTTTAGCTCAGAGAGATATGGGTCTCACTATTTACTATGATGGACGTACTATGGATAAGTTAGGTATCAGGGATAGTGTTATGTATTTGAATAGCCAAATGGGGTGGGAGAATGCTGCTTTCCGAAGAAGATTTACTTCCTACCGTAAGCTTACCCTTAAGTTCCTAAGCTCCCTGACTCACATCCCTAACCATGGATATGGATTCCATAGCGGGCTGGTCACTTTTAGGCTATTTGGTAATGAATATAGCTATAACCACAGAGAACATGCTGAACTTCTAGGCTGCCCTAGTGGCCCTGATGCGATTACCGTAGTCCAAGAAGACTTACTCCTTAACCTTGACCTGAACTATTTTTGGGGTAACATCGCTGGAAATTACAACCCTGAACCTTTTGGCATGTTCTCTGAGAATATCCACAACCCTATCCGATATTTTCATAATATTCGAGCCCATGCCATATTTGGAAAAGAAGAAAACGATACCTCAGTATCAAGAGATGAACTTTTCCTTTTGTACTGTGCCTCCCAGGGCCGTCCAGTAAATATGGATACCTTTATGGTAGCCAATTTTGTTAGTCTTGCTCTGGATGCTCGTGCACCAATCATTATCGGGGGCTTAGTCACTATGATAGCGAATGCCATAGGGCTGAGACATCCTATGAACAGGCTCAACTCTTTAGGTACCATCCGACATATGAATATTAATTTCTGTTTTAACCGATAAATCATAGGAAACCTGGGGCCAGATACCTTTGACTACCTGATTGATAATGAGGTTGTCCGTCTTTTCACTCTACCAAACCATGAGCGCACCAGTGTGCATAATAGAAATAACTGGTTTTACGACCTGAATGAACTAATCACACATCGCACCATCCTCCTCTGAATTTGTTGCAGGTACATCATCCAAACGCAGGCCTAGGAGACGAGAGGAATAATCACCTGGAACGCTAGATAGCATATATGCTGAGGTGATGAGACAAAGCGAATCAAATGCTCTCTGCGACCAACGAGTGTCATACCCTAAATTTGCCCGCCCTTTTTTTTATCAAAAGCATTGGTACAAGTCATCAGAAGCATGAGAAAAAGAAAGGAGAAGCCTGTTGAGTATCTCAAAAGTCATAGTGGGGTTGGAATGATCATCCAGTTCATCTGCACTGTATCCAAGCAAAAAGGGGAAATTAGGGTTTTCGCACAGCTAAAAGTCGAGGTTTCAATGGTTTGATCAGTCGACGTCTTGATTTGATTTCCAATGAAATAGGGTCAAGGAGGCTACATTGCTTCAAATATGAATTCAATTTGAGGTTGGCACCCAAATATTGAAGAAAATGCAGCTCAGGCCCGATTAGGGTTTTCGATCAGGAAAAGTCAACTGTAGTTTGACTTTTGATATGAAAGCTGTTATAATGATGCAATCTTAATTCATAGGGTATATATGGCTTAGTTAAGTCCATTCAAGAAGATTCAAGGCCTTAAGACACCCGGATCGTCAACAGTCGACTCGGTAGTCACCGATCGATCGAACGGTTGACCGAAAAGTCAACTCTCCAACCATAAGGAATTTGACTTCAAGATGTGAATCAAAAATGTTCCTTTTGTCATATTACACCTTCCCATAGAATTTCATGACCATTGGATCAAGGGTTGAGGAGTAATCGCAAAAGTCGGGAATTAGGGTTTTGAAAGGGGCAAGACCATAACTCCTTAACCACACATCCAATTGAGTTGGCTCAAAGCTCATTGGAAAGATCTTGACAAATAATACAAAAGCCTCAAAGTGGTCCATGATCAAAAAATGCATATAATTGGAGTTATGACAAGATTCATTTTAAGAAGGGAAATAACTTAGAAAAATTCTAAGCTATTTAGTCTTTTTAAGTGGTTTTTTTAGCAACTTGGAAGGGTTTTTCAACCTAGTTCCATCAAGAATTTGGAAATCCCTAAAACATGAAATTTGTAGAGCTACATGAGGGCTTTCCAAATTATGGTAGAACTCCTCCATAGCCCTTATGAACTGAGAGTTACGAATTTGGCAAGATGAGCTTTTAACACTTGAGTCCCACATTGGCTATTCTTCACAAATTCAAATTTTAACAACTTGGGCCATCCCCAACCATTGGATCATGTTTTATTCTGATAACTTGAGGCCTAGATGAAGAGAAAACCAGAAGAAAGAAGGAATTGATGGACTTGGCAACTTGGAGGCAAGTTGACAATATAATATTCATAAAATTGGAAAGAGAAACTTTTGCCACTTGCACTTGCAGCTGCAGTTCCCGATTTTCCTAGCCACTCTAATCATCTCATGTCATTAATTTTCACTTGAATAATTCATCAGTTGAGGCAAGGCTTTGAAGCTTGCAGCTGTACCAAACCTCAAGCCAAGGGTTTCCTTTTCAAAATCCCTCCAAAATGCCAAGTTTACAAATCTGCCCTCACCTTGCATTCTCCTATAAATAGGGGCTCCCTCTATTGCATTTAGACACGAGAGAAATCTCAAAAAAAACCAGAGAAACAACAGCTCTCAATTCCTTCTCATTTCCTTAAGAATTTCAAAGTTTCAAATTTCCATTTTTCACCAAAAAGCTGTCTTGAGCAAAACTATGCTCAAGACCAGTTCTACCATCTCCAAGCCCCTAAAAACCATCCACAAAATCCCTAAACATTGTGTAGAAGATGTCCATACACTCAAACCTCTCAAAAATATCATTTTCCAAAAAGTCAACCTCCACACCCTAATAGTTTGACTTTTTCCACTTTGAAAGCCAAATTCTCACTTGAACCACTTCCTAACATTCTAACACTCCTAACACCTTCTATACATCATATCTCAAGTGTCTAAGCCATAAAAAACCAGCTGGAAATCACACAAATACAACTGTCTTGAAAGTTGGTTTGTTGCTTCAAGAGGAAGCAAGCTTTATCTCTTTGCAAAGAAAGGAGGATCTATGGGTTTCTAAGCTTCTTAGCTTGCTCAAGGCTTGTCTACAAGAGGTATTTGACATTCTAACTCTCTACTAATCATACATTATCATGTTTTGTCATTTTAAGTTGATTTTTGTGAAAATATACCATTGTGGTTCTTTGTCAAGAACTTTTGTTTCATGATCATGATACTTGCTTTCATTAATATATTGTCATTTGTAAATGATATATGGATTTTGTGTCACCAAGTTTTTACTTTTATGTCATGCTTAACTTGTTTGTGAGATTTTGGTCATTGTGGTAGTTTTAGGATTCAATGTTGAAATATTGATATGTTTGCCCTAGGCTTGTTAGACCTAGTTCATTTGTGATGTTTGGATTAACTTGTAAGTTGCTCATAGATTCCCCCTGTCCTTGATCATGTTTGAATCAATGTGTCTATTGTTTTTGCTCATTATGCTATTTTCATGTCTTTCTTGCCTATCATTATTATGAAGTGGGTGTTGAGTTGTTATGCTTGCTATTTCTTGTATCTCAAGTCTTTGTTTAATGTATGTTTGATCTTGCTCATGATTGTTTGTTTTGGTGGATATGTGAGAAACTTAAGTTTAGTCATTGGGGCTGTTGTGAGATTTGGTTGATTTTGCTGTCAAAATTTGGATCAACATATCATTTTTGGCTTGGAGCACTTTTGCTTGACCTTAAGACTAGAAACTCATTTGTTTACTTATTTTGAGAATGTGTATTGTGCTTTTATGCTCAAATCCCTTTAAATGATTCCAACTATTTTGTTATGCCTCAATTGCATTTTTTCCAAACATCATTGATACCACACATCACATTCTGTTTTAATCCATGTCTACATGATCCATGTGCATAATATCATTATTCTATCTATTTGAAACATGTGTATGATACCAAAATACCCCAATTGTCATGAAACTACCTGTTACATATTTGAAATTGGTTGTTGGCATATTCATAAGATTCAAAGTGTCATTTTCTGTTTGGTGTTGCTTTGACTTGGTTCCTAAGCATAATCTTATTTCCTGGCATATTTGTAATGTGTGTATGATTTTTGTTTCCACTTAAACCTCACCGTTTGAAAAAACATACTTGCTGCTACATCATTCACCAAAAAACTGTTTCACATTCCAACAACATATCAAAATTCTGCTCCAACTTCTATGAGTTTAATTCCAATGCATGATCATTTTCTTTGTCATATTTATGAGGTGTGTATGTTATTATCTTGGCTTAAACTTCACAATTTGAAAGAAGACACCACCTGCTACCACAAATGTCTTGCCAAGACAGATTTTTCAACTTTTCACCACAACATACCATTTATCATTTCAACAGTCCTATGATTGTTTTGTGAGTTAAAGCACATTCCTTTCCATGATAATGAGATGTATACTTGGTTTATTTGGTCTATTCATTCCTGTTTTCACAATTCCTCAAATTCCACTTCCAATTGCATTTTTATGTTAAAATGTGCCATGAACATACCAAATTCTTGTTTGCCTGCAATATGCCTAATTTTTGAGTTGTGACTCACTTATATACTTGATTCCAATGTGTGTTTATGTTTGGTTTGATCAATGACTACTTGCTTTCTCATTTCACCATCAAAATGCATCTTTGAGCTAAATTTTACCATGAACATGCCAAAACCTTGATTGCTTGCAATATGTTTAAATTCTAAGTTGTAACTCATTCCTCCCTGCATTTATGAGGTGTGTGTGTGATGTTTATCAATATGAGACCATTTGTTTGTGACTGAACCATGTTTGTACCATCTGCTGCTAACAGTTTTGAAAAACCACTTGGGAACACACTTCACTTTTTGTGGCTTGATTAGTTTTAGGGTATATGTCCTATTTTTTGCTGTCATGACAGTCCCATTCCACATGTTTGGCACAATTGCATTTTGATAATCATCTCCTTGTTCTGTGCATCTCATGACAATTTTAAGTGATAGACTCATTCACAACCATGTTTGAAAACTCGTGTATGACATTTTTCTGACCTCAAGCTGTCCCAATTCATTTTTGATTCCAATGTTACCAATTTATGAATACTTGAGCAGTTGACACCTAATTTTCAATTCCATGATATATGTGAGCAATTTTGAAGTGAGGACACATTTCATTTGATGTTTTGAGTATGTTAGGAGGGTCTGCCCATTTCAATCATGTTTGTTTCTTGATCTAGCTTTCTAACTTGCAAGTTTTCTCTAATTTTAGTTAATAGGGCATAGCAGTCTTGTTTTGGTATTTAATTTTGGTTTGGTAATTGTTATCACTTGCTCCTCATTGCATTTCCTATGTGTTGTTTGAGACAATCATGATATGCATTTCATCTTCCCATTTTGTCTTGACAGTGGCAGCAGTTTTTATGATTCATCTTGCAATTCATATGCCAAATCCCTGTTTGTTGATTTTTGCTTATGCCTTTAATATGCTAAACATTTGTCATGACATTTGAAACTTGTATGTGCATGAATCAAACATTTTGTATGCCTCATTTCCCTGTCATGACAGCCTCATTCCTCATGTTTGACATTTGAGACTTGACCACCATATTCTTGTTGTATGCATTTCATGACAACCTTAAGTGCTAGACACATTTGTTATCTTATTTGAAACTTGTGTGTGGCATCCCTTGCATCTCAATCTGTTCCAAACCAGTTTTGATCCAAAGTTTGCATTTTATTAAGTGTTTGAGCAGCTGGCCTGTGTTTTTCATTTCCATAATGTTTGTAAACATTTTTGAAGCATAGGCACATTTCATATGATGTTTTGAAGATGTTTGAAAGGACTTTTCATTCCAATTCTGGTTGCTACTTGATTTTGGTTCCAATATTGCAAGTTATCTCCAATTTCAATTGCTAGGGCTCAGCAGTCATATTTTTCATTTTAGTTTGGTTTGATAATTGTTTATACTTGCTCTTCTTTGCATTTCCTATGTGTTTGGTTGAGACATCATGATGATCATATTCAAATCTTCCTACCTGTCTTGATAGTAGGTAGCTTCTTCATGCTTTTTCTTGCAACTCATGTGCCATTTCTTTTTTTACTAGTGCATGTTTGAGTTTTAAGTGTCATACACCTCTGTTATGCCATGTTTGTTGTGTGTGCATTCCCCTTTTGTGGATTTTAACTCAGAATTGATGTGTGGTTTTCAAAATGCAAACCAATTGCCAAATTTGCAAGTTGCATCGTGTTTTTATTTCAAGGCCTCATTTTAAAAAACCAATTGTACCATCATGATCCTTGTTCAATTCTACTCAAGTTTGATCTAAAGTTTGCTAAAATTGGTGAAGAATTGAGCAAGTTAGCATCAAAATGCATTTTGTAAAATGTCTTGTTCTTGGTTCTTTGTATTTGCCCAGAAATCCATGTAATCATGCCTTATATATTTATGGGGGTGGCTATATCAACGGATGTATAGCCACCCCAGTGGTAATCAACTTACTCTCAAACATGCCTTTCACTAGCCAGACCTGGGTTCGATCCCTGAGGAGGATCAACCCTTTTGTTCTCTTTTCTTTTTTTACGCGCGCATGTGTGAGCTGAGGGGCGTGGGTTCAACTCCCACCCCTTGCACTTTTTTTTTACTTTTGCTTGTCATGTTTTATTTGTACATTAATTCATCCAAACTTCAAAATTTCATATCTTTCTCATTTTTCATCCTTTTGAACTCATTCTTTTTGCAACATGCTTGTTTTAATGTCTATTTTCATATGATGTAAAAATATTGCAAGTTGTTCTCAATTATGATGTCTGTTTTCCATATAAACTTTAGTGCATTGTTAAGATCGCTATCCTTATATACTGTTGAATTCCCTTTGAACATGCCTGAATCCTCTTGTGAGATTTATTGACATGTGTTTCCTTTGTGTTTGTTAACATATCAAAGCTCTGTTTTCTTTTGGTTACCACCATGAACTTACATATTTTCCTCATCAAAAACCTCGGTCCCGTATCGAATTCATTTTCATAAATATCTTCAATCATAAGAATCATTTTCTCTTTGTGTTGAATTATATTAAGAAAGGATTAAGTGTAGACTTTTTCCCCTCCGAATATTAAGACGCTCACTGTAGTGTGAGTGGTCTTGATGCTCATCTTTCAATAGAAAGACACAACTTTATCCATCACCTATCTTTATCCACCATCTCTCTCCTTTCATAACTTCCCTCCGAAACCTTTATGACCTAAAACCCCGGTCACGCACCGAGTGCATTTTCAAACTCATTTTCGTAACAAAACTTGATTGGTCTTGGAGTGGTTAGGCGTAGGCCTTCTCATATCCCGAGTGCTGACATTTACCGTAGGGTTTACAGTCGCAAGGCACTTACCATTCAAAACCAAAATACTTTAATAAGAGAATGAAGTTCTTTTTGTATTGAATTAAAGAGAGAGGATTGAGTGTAGCCTCCTTCCTCTTCAAGGGTCATGATATTCACTTTAGTGTGGGTGGTCTTGATACTTGTCTTTCAATACGAAGACACCATGTTCACCACACCTTTCATAACAAAAACTTTGAGATAAAGAATTGGGTACTACCCGTAGGGGTTACTATCCGAGGACTTATCTCGCCCCTAAAAATAATTCACCCAATCAAACATGACATCTTGCCTCGCATGGTGAAAATTAATCAATCTTTCAAAAAGGATATGTTATGTTCGTTCTACCGCAAATAGGTAACGCATAAGTCTCCTCACATGCGAGCAGCAAAACACCTAAACTGCTAGAATACGCACGATAGCATCATCCATAAAAACATCAACAAACCGTATGCTGAACTACGGCTGCTCTGATTCTTTACTCCTTTTAAGTAAAGATACGTAGGCACAAGGGCCACAATCCTTGCCGAGCACATTCCCCCCATATCTGTAGTTCCTCGAACTACGTCGACTCTGACTTTCTCACATCTATTGAGAATACGTAGGCATAGGACTGCGAAGTCCTACCGAGTCTGTTCTGTTCTTTCTCTTTTCTTCCCCGTTATGCCTCCTTTCTTAGTTCCTAAACCCTCTTTCTTTACCCTTTAGAAAACACTTTTATATCATAAAATTTAAGCAGATATAATCACACATTGACAAGCAAATGGTTCCTATCGAGTACGATGGATGCGAGGGGTGATAATACCTTCCCCTCGCATAACCGGCTTCCGAACCCGTTCTTGGTTGCGAGACCATCTTATCCATTTCTTTCTTAGGGTTTTCTCGATATTTTCCTTTCCCCTCATGGGATAAATAAAGTTCGGTGGCGACTCTTCTGTCTATCTTTTTCGTCTCCCCGTTGTTGCGCGATGCATTTTTCGAGTAGCGACAATGGGTACAAATCCTCGAAACTCAGCAAGCTCAAATGATGGCCCAACAAAACCAAATGTACACCCAACAGTCGGAGATGATACAAATCTTACAACAAATGCAGCAAGGCCAAACTTCGATTACAGAGCTGATACAGAGGATGGCCGGTATGTCCTTTCAAAGACAAGACCAATATCCGGATCTGGGTACGTCAGACCAGCAAACCAGAAATATCAGGCAACCATGCACTCGAGGAAGAGGCTGTCAGTAGCCTGATTATTTATGTATTGTCGAGTCTCTACGTATAGTTTCTGTTATTATTTGGATTCTCTCATATTTCTTGAGCCATAACAATAATTTTAATTTTTGGTTTGATACATGACATGGCAGTTTAAAAGCATTAGGCTATGTTAGAAAGACCTGAGAAAGTGTTAATAGTATCGGCACTGTCTTGACACCCTGAACCCCTTGATTATGCAAATGAATTTGAATACTTATTATGCCAAGACCAACCTCTTAAGTAGTTTATACCAGCAATCAGCATCATCCTAAAGCACAACCTAAGTGATAAGCCGATGCAAATTTGTGTTTGATCTCAAAACTGAAAAATAAAAAAAATGTTTATGAATTTAATGCCAAATGTGAACTAAAGATATGTTCCTTCTAAGTTAGGTGGTCCTTACCCGACCATCTAGGGTCAATGAGGTAATTACATGAGGGTAACTTGGGGTAAATAAGGTAAATCGTATTTTTAAGAATAATTTTATTAGAAAAGGAAAAATTGGGAGAAGGGGAATTAGTGTTGCATTCTACATAAAGTTGTGAGAAGATAGCAGAGAAGGAGGCTAGGGTAAGAAAGGAAAAGCAGTAGGAAGAGCACCTTTACTAGAGGTTAAAGAGATCATTGCTAGGAATTATAAGGTAAGGGTGGAATTTCCTTTTGTATAAGGGTATTGTATGATAGTATGTGGTTGGGTGAATTTGTTCTCTTGTTTGAATTTCCTTCTTATGTATGAATTCTTGTGTTATGTATGATAATTCCATTAGGATGTATGTTTGGATGAATTGGGTGATGAATGAAATGTTGTGTGGTTGTGTGTTGTTGGGAATCATAATGTGAAACACGAGTACATTTTGTTTTGTCAAAATTTAAGGTTTTGGGAATGGTTTGAAACTGATTTTTGTATAAAAAACAGTAGAAAATTGCTTTTGTCGCAGTGGTAATCAATTACCACTTTTGGTGTAACCGGTTACACCTGAGACAACGTTTCTAAAAAGTGATTTTTTGTAAGGTGTAACCGGTTATAGGTTTTGGTGTAATTGGTTACACTGTAAAAAAGTATAGTATATTGAGCAATTTTAAAGGGTGTAACCGGTTACTGGATTCTGTGTAACCGGTTGCACCGAGATGGGTTAGCCATTGTTTTTTATCAAGTGTTAACTGGTTACCTGTTTTAGGGTAACCGCTTACACCTATTATGTCCAACTTTAACAAATCATAACTTGACTTTCGGGGGTCCGTTTGAGGTGTTGTTCAAAGTGTTGGGAAGCTGACGCAGTGAACTTAATTTTAAAAATAGATTCAGTACCTGGAAATGAATTTAAACAGTTTGTAATGGTGTTGGATGGTATGCGGTGTGTATGTTGCAGTGTGGCAATGTGTGCGAACAATGTGTTTTTATTGCTATACTATTATAATGCTATTACTAAATATTTATAGTGTATGTTTGGTGTTTAGTGGCCAGTTTCGGTGTGGTATAATGATTTAGGTGAATATCATTGTACATGTTGTTGTTGTTGTTGCATGCCTTTTATGAACAATGCATCGTGGTGTTTGGACGGTGGTCCATTTTTGGTGAGCCTCAATTCTATGGTAGGGATTGGGTGCGAGTAGCTGGTTCCTGGTGGGAATCAATGAAGCGTTACATATAGTGATGATAGCGATTTTTGGTGGGCTCTGATCCTATGGTGGGGATCGTGAGCGGCTGAACATGAGAGTTCACATTTGGTACCACATGCATTGAGTCATGGTGTTAAGACTCATTACATTGCATATGTGTTGCATAATCATTTATGGATTGTATGGATTATGAGTTGTTGGATGGGTGATTATGCATATGTTGATTGTGTGCTTACATATTATTATGTATTTCTTTATATGATTGTGATTTATCACCCCTTCTGTTTGAATTTGCCTTTACATGGGCATTATGCAAATAATCTGGAGTAGAGGTGCATATGTGAGTAGAAGAGAGTGCTCTCATTTATGCATTTGTTGAGTCGACATATGCTTTGATATGTAACACTAGGGGGATGGAACGTTTGTTCATTTCTTTTATGTTTTGTGGAGATTGGTATGTGAATCTCTGGTGTCTGCTATTTCCTTATGATTATGTTGCATTATAATTACATTTTGAATTAATCAGTTGTTTGATGTTCCGCTGCTAATTAAGTTGAAGTTTAGACTTGTTTATTATTATTATTTTAAAATTCCATATGTGTTACATATCCAATTGCATGACCTGTTTGTAGTTGGAGGTAACATCCTAATTGTTTAATTGTTTTAAATTACTTCGAATTTGATTAAAATTTTCACGGGAAGAATTAGTGTGTTACATAGTGGTACCAGAGCAGGTCAGTCTATCCGGCCAAGTTGTCGAGTTGGTATGGTGTGACAGTTTAATGTTGTCGTGGTAGTCTTCTAACCCTTGTTATTATTATGGTAGTGAAACAGAAAATGGCTAGAAGAAACGATGCTGCAATTGCTGCTGCTTTGCAGGTTGTGGCTCAGGCTATACAGAATCAGCCTAATGTTGGAGGGAACAATGAGTTCCATCACCTGGGGAAGTTTTAGAGGAACAATATGCCTACTGTTAAGGGTAGGTATGATATTGATGAGACACAGGCTTGATTTAAGGAAATTGAGAGAATTTTCCATGTGATGGATTGTTCCAAAGTGCAGAAGGTATGATTTGGTACACACATGTTGGCTGAGGAGGCTGATGATTGGTGGGTCAACACCCGTCAGGTGTTGGAAACTACATATGAAGTTATCACTTGGGTTGTGTTCCGCATAGAGTTTTTGAGGAAGTATTTTCCTGAAGATGTTTGTGGAGAGAATGAAATTGAATTGCTAGAGCTGAAGCAAAGGAGTTTATCTGTTACTGATTATGCTGCCAAGTTCGTGGAACTTGCGAAATTCTATCCTCATTACAATGAGGCAATTGATGAGTTCTCAAAGTGTGTTCAGTTTGAGAATGGTTTGCATCCTGACATCAAATAGGCAATTGGTATCAACAGATACGGAAGTTTCCAGAGTTGGTGAACAATTGTAGGATTTACAAGGATGATAGTAAGGCTCTGTCAGATTACTATAAGAGTTTGAGCAAGAAGATGGGGAAGCAACATCTAAAACGTGGGAATCCTTGTAGTACTCCAGCTGAGAAAGGTAAACAAGAGGTTGATGATGGTAAGAGGCCAAGTGGGGGAGGTGCTCCTGCTCCTCTTAAATGTTTCAGGTGTGGTGAATTGGGTTATCGCACCAATGAGTGCAAGGGTGATGTGAAAAAGTGTTTTCGGTATGGGAAGACAAAACATCTGGTTGTTGATGGAAAAGATAATGTGATTACTTGCTACAACTATGGAGAACCAGGAAGCATCATTATGCATTGCTAGAAGCCAAAGCAAGCTCAATCTGGAGGGAAAGTGTTTAATCTATCGAGGACTCAAACTTCCAGTAACGACAGGTTGATTAGAGGTATATGTTACATTAATAGTACACCTTTGATTGCTATTATTGATATTGGTGATATTCACTCATTTATTGTTACTGATTGTGTGAAAGCGTTGGGCCTTGTAGTGTCCTCCATGAATAGAGAAATGGTTATTGATACTCCTGTTAAGGGATTGGTGACTACTTCTCTAGTTTGTTTGAACTGTCCTCTGTCTATTTTTGATAGAGATTTTGGTGTGGATCTTATTTTCTTGCCGCTGATGGATCTCGATGTTTTCTTAGGAATGAACTGGTTAGAGTTTAATCATGTTCATATAAATTATTATAATAAATTGGTACGGTTTCTTGCTCTTGATGATGAGGAGGAAGTTGATTTCTTACCTGCTAGGCAGTTGGAAGAGCTTTTGCAGGAAAAAGATCAAGTGCTTGCATTGTTCGCGTCTTTGTCTATTAAAAGTCAAGCTGCAATTGAAGAATTATTGGTAGTGTGTAATTTTCCATGTTTTTTTTTATGATATTTTGGATGTGCCTCCAGAGAGAGGTGGAGTTCTCTATTGGTCTTATCCCTTGTACCAAACCTATTTTTATGGCACCATACATAACATCAGTGTCGAAATTGGCAGAATTGAAAAAGCAGCTAGAATATTTGTTGGAAAAGAAATTTGTGAGACCAAGTGTGTCATCTTGGGGAGCTTCGATGTTGTTAGTAAAGAAGAAATATGGTAGTATGAGGTTGTGTGTGGATTACTGATAGCTGAATAAAGTAACAATCAAGAACAAGTATCCACTTCCAAAAATAAGTGATTTGATGGATCAACTGATGGGCACACGTGTTTTTAGAAAAATCGACTTAAGGTCGGGTTACCATCAGATTCAGGTTAAGGATGAGGATATTCATAAGATGACTTTTAGGATTCGGTATGGGCATTATGAATATTTGGTGATGTTGTTTGGCGTTTCTAATGCACCTGGAGTTTTTATGGACTATATGAATCATATATTTCATACTTATCTGGATCAGTTCATGGTGGTTTCCATTGATGATATTTTGATCTATTCTAAGTCAAATGAATAGCATGTTGAGCACTTTCAAATTGTGTTGCAAGTGTCGAAGGAGAATAAGTTATATGCAAAGTTGTCAAAGTGCGAGTTTTGGTTGCGAGAGGTTAGTTTTCTGGGGCATGTTATTTTAGGTGGCGGTGTCGTTGTGGATCCATCCAAAGTAGATATTATACTACAATGGGAGAGTTGTAACGCCCCGGTTTATTTAATTTATTTTTTGTAATTAAATTGTGTGATTGTATATGTTGACTGATGTTTTGATATGTTAGGGAAAATCTTATGTGTAGGGTAGTAGCCTTAGAGAGTAGAACTTAAGGTATTGGAGGGGCATGTGTCATTGAGTTAGGAGTAGGGACAGGTTATAGTAGTAGAAGAATTAGAGTTGTTTTGGTAATTAAAAATAATGTTTTATTTATTTTATTGTATTAATTAGTGAAAATAAAATAAATAGTATGTGTAGAGTGTCACACCCTCATTTTCACCTTTAGCCTTTCATACCCTACGTTCGTCATATCATACAGCGTTTTATTGCATATCGAGCATGTGGGTTCACAAGGTAAGGATTGGGTCGGTTCGTTCCAAATAAGATTAAATGGCTTATCCTGGGCTACATGGAAGAAAAGGTTCATCACATAAGCTTTGACTTAATTTGGAAAGTCCACTCATGTATATTTCTTCAAGGATAAGTTATTTGAAAAAATATTGGGATATTCAAGATAAATATTCTTAATGAACATGAAATGCAAGTTCAAATTCAAGACTTTTTCATCCATGTTTGCTTCTATGGTCTAATGGAGTTCAAATTTGCAAAGCATGAGTCAAAATTACAAGTGCATAATTCAAGACTCCATTTATTTCAAATTCAATGGTATAAGGGAAATCCATCATTCAAAGTTCAAGATTCATGAATTCAAGGCTAGAATTTTACAAAGGGAAATTTCATGACATTTGCAAGAATGTCACATTTGTTACAAAAGTTTCTAACTCTAAGCAATGGTTGGAAATTTAAGCTATTTCTAGGCTTAATTCAAGTTTCTAACTAATTTCATGTTATGGTACCCTTCATGCCTCATCAAATCTCCATGTGCTACATATAATTCATAACCCACAAATATCCAAGGAAAATATTTAAGAGTTAATTCAACATTGGAATGTTTCAAGATCAAGACTATGCATGTTTAACCATGGGCAATTTGAATGTGATCCAAAACAGCCCTATACAAGAGGTGACAAATTGCCTCATGTCACAAAATCAATTGCATGTCATAAGACCAAGGGAATAAGCTTATGGTAATGCATCTACACATCAAATATCAGAATTTTAAAAATCTGTCCCAAGATAGTAGCATAGACCACAAATACAACCCAATAAAAAGTGGATAAAGGAGGGAAATGCTAAAAAAACAGCACTAGGAAAGTGCAACAGCAAAAGCAAAAAGACAGCATGCTAGAAATGGAAAGAAGTGGGGCTGCACCAAGAAAGTGGTAATAAGTATTGCCAAGAATGGAAATTCTGAAAATTGAAGCATGTGCAAGAGCTATTGATTTGGTACAGTAGAAAAAGTGAGATAAGAGAGGATAGGGGGTGTTGCACCCCAAAATTTGACCAACATTTCTTTACCTAGCTTGTGTTCACTAGCATTATCATCTGCTTCTCATTGATATGTGTACAGTAGATCAAGAGGTATGATTACCAATCAAGATCTATACAAGACTTTTAAGCTAGCCAAGAAGGTTATTCAAATGTTCAAAGGTTGATATCTTTGTCAGAGAAGTTGAAAGAGCCTCAGAGAGATTGGTTGAAACCAAGGTTGTGTGCCTCATAACTTGAGAGTTGTGGGGGCCCCTCAGATGATTCTGAGGCTATGAGGATGGACTTGAAGCTTTGAGAGAGCTTATGATATGTATTGAAAGCCATCATGAGGCCTAGAGAGGTCATTGTACAAGAATAAGAAGACTCAGCCATGAGTGGTGCAATTAGGGTTTGACTGGGTCAACCCTAGGTCAACTGATGATTTGGAGAAGGTTGAGACCTAATCCAAGAGCCATGTGATCATGGATTGATGCATTGAGATGCTATAAGGATGATTCCTAGATCAACTCATCATGATTGAGGAGTTTGAGAAGTTTCAAGCTAGGGTTTCTAAGGCTTGACAGTGTAAAATCCCCTAGTTTGATCCCTATCTTCAAGGCAGTTTAGCTCAAGATGTGATTGTCATCTCATCTTACCCCCAACATGAATGTTGTAGAGCTTGATCTTAGATTTAATTTGAATACTAGAAGTCCTTGATAGGATTTGTAGAGCTCAAGTTATGACTTTGACAAGTTACAGGTCATCTGAGGTATGTGAATCTGGGGCCTTGAAAGTCACCCAACTTGCATCCAACTTTTGCCCAATAAGGATGATTCCTATGAACTTTTGGTTAACATGAATGTTGTTCCTAATATTCTTAGCTTTCTAGAGAGTACTAGAAGTCCTTGATAGGATTTGTAGAACTCAAGTTATGGCTTTGATAAGTCAAGGACATTTTGGTCATTTGGAGATTATAGGTCATTTCAAGCATAAGGCCATAACTCCTATTTCCAAGCTTCAAATGGAAAAATATTCAACATCAAAATTGCTTAAAATGATGTCTTAAGGCTATTAGGGAGGTCATGAGATGTTGAAAAGGCTTGTAGCAAAAAGAGATAAAAATGACCTAAAATGGAGGCATAAGTTAAATAAGTTCAAGTTGGAAATTGAAATTTCCAAGTTACACATCCAAACCATGGCATATAATAGGTCATTTTGACTCTAAAAGACATTCTAAAAACAATGGTTCAACCACTTTTTTGAATTGAGGCCTAGGTCATGGGGTTGCTTTGGAAAATGCTTGCTTGCATAATAAGGCACAAATGCAAAACACAAGGAAAGGCAATGTACAAGCTAGCTAAGTGTCTTAACATGTCATATATCTCATCTAAGGAGATTTTCAAGTCAAGGCAAGTGCTGCAAGGGGCTATGGCATGAGATGATACATGAGATGAATGAATTCAAAAACTCATGGCATGAGAATTCCAAATTCTCATTGGATGATTCCAGATGGTTCTAGAGAGGTCCAATGCATTCTATATAAGGTTTAGAACTTGCTCAGATGCAAGGTTGGTGAGAGATTTGAGAGAAGAGAGAGATAGCCATTTCACTTGCTTCCATTGCAAGTTGAAATCAAATTCTACATTCTGATTCATTTCCATTCCTTCTTTCAATCCAAACACATTCCCTTGATCACACTGAAGCTGTGCAGACCAAATTGAAGGCAAAACCATGGAGAATTGAAGAGATAGCACTTGGATTTTGAAGGTTGCAAGTTACCATCGGGTTTGGAGATTCAAGCTTTCTTGGTCCAATCTTTTGCAAATAGAAGCTTTATCATCATTCAAGGATCGATTCTGAAGAGTTTGAGAGCTTGAAGTGGAGGATTACCCTATCTGGTGTTCAAGATATGACAGGTTAGTAAACTTTCTTCTACACCATAATTTAAGCATGATTAGGGAGAATTGTTAGGTTAGAACGGTTAGAGACAACTAGGTGATGGATTCTGGGAAGTTTGAGATCAATTGGTGAGGTTTCAGTTGGTGACACCATTTTTGTTTGGACCAAGAACTCAAGATATAGTGAGCTATAGCATGGATTTGATATCAAGAATTAACCAGTATGAGGTGGTGATCATTCTGAGGTAATTAATTTCAAGAATTGTTGAAGTTGATGTCTGAGCTTATTTTTGATCTTGGATCGGGTTTGGAGATTTAGGGCACTTCAATTGATTTCAAGGCCATGGTTGTGATCAGCATGGAATTTAGAGTAGATTAGGGTTTTGAATCTTGGTTTTTGGTTGAGAATTGATGGAGTTCGAATTGGGGTTTGAGCTCTGCAACTATGGAGCTTTCCCTCCATTTCCATGGCTGAAGGAAGAAGACGACTCTGTGACCATTGGATCATGCGTAGACCTTTGACTGAGTGGGGATCGTGTGGCTGAGATCTATTCTCACGTTTCAAGAGAAGTCTGAAGACATGATGAAACGAGGCGTTTCATTAAACATTCGTTTTGGGCTTAAGTGATGAGTTTGATAACCACACCCCCAAGTCATGGCCCATTGGATTTTGAACTGTATTTTGTTACTAACTGCACCGCGCATTTTCCATTTTCTTCATGTTTTCTGAAATGATTTTCTGACAATAACTGGGCCTAGCGCGCCTTACTAATTGCACCCCCATTTTGAGCCCATATGAAAAATGAACTGTCTGGCATTGCTATTCACACCAAGGTTTTCATATTTTAATTTCTTTTTCTCCATTTTTCATTAATCTTTGAAAAATCATAATAAATAGAAAAATGATGATTTTTGCATGGGGTTTTTTTCTCCCATTTCATGTTCATGTATAGAAAATTATAAAATCAAAATATTTGCATTTCATGCATTTTAATATTTTTTGTGTATTTTCTCTTTTAATAGCATTTTAATTCTTTTATGTTGATGCATAGATTTGTAGAATTTTGTTTAGCTAGTTCCCTTTGAATTTTTAGGACATTCTTTTTAGGATAGTTAGATTAGGACTTTATCTCCCCTATGGATTTATTCCATAATTTTGTAATTAATTTTTGATTAGTTTTACTTAGATGACTTTAGGTTGTGTAGAATTAGGTCAATCCTTAACATAGGTCCACAATAACACTAGAATTTTGGGCTTCTAGGTCAAGTTAGACATTGGGACATATAGGGTATTAAGGGTAGTCATGTAGGATCCCCTAGAAATTATGTTAGATTTTAATATAATAGTATACTATTTTTAGATGATTTTTGTAGTTGATGATTGTTTGTGTTGCCCTTGTGGGCTTGGTGAGCTTGGTATTGCTTTGAGGAGCATTGAGGAGCATAGTAGAAGACTTGAAGATTGATTGAGGAGCTTGAGAGCTTGAGAGTCTTGTTTGTTTTGTTGTTGTTTTAGGGTTAGGGATTAGGAAGAGCTTAGACTTAGTTGATTCCTTTCTTAAACATGGATGGTATCTTTCACCTCTATTCCTCCCTATGATTCAAAGTCCTTCCATGGTATTCACCTCTCTCCTTTGGAGGGATAAGTGATGGTACCTAGGAAGTAGAACTTTTGAGGGAACCATTCTTTTGATGTTGAACCCTTATAGGTCACCTTTGGTGGTCAATAAGCAGTTTAACACCCCAGTTTATCCAGTTAAGTGATTTCCTCTGGTTTGAGTATCTTGAGAGATGTTGGGCTTGAGTGTGAAGATGAAGACTTCATTGAAGAGTATGGAAGAGGATGATTCCTTGAGCATTGCCATTCCAGCTGAAGCTTGAAGAGCAACAAGAGCAAGTTGATACTTGAAGACCCAATGAAGATCCAGTAAAGACTGAATGAAGAGCTGAGGCTTAAAGATTGAATGATGGAGTTGACACTTCTAAGTGATTAAAGGTTACTCTGAGAAGCTGAAGCTTGTAGGAAGAGAAGACCAAGTTGAGACTGGTAAAGCAAAGAGAGCTTGATATCTTGAAGACTAAGTTGATACTTAGGGAGAGGATTCAATCAAGGATTGATTCTGAAGAGCTGAGGGTTGAGGGACAAAGGATAAGTGGATACTTACTTTGAAGCTTGGAGATCCTGAAGGAATCCAGTTGATACTTGTGGTTAAGAGTGAAGCCTGAAGGTGGAATTGATCAAGGAGCTGAATCTCAGAGAAGAGAAGATAAATTGAAACTTATGTGGAAGGGTTGAAACCTGGAGAAGCAAATTGATATTTGTTAATAGTGATGGAAGTCTGAAGACTGAGTTGCTGTCAGAAGAGCTGAAGCTTGGAAGAGGGAGTTGTTGGTCTGCTTTCTTGTCTGTTTCTTCTCTGTATTGCTGATGTGCCTTGTTTGACTTGCTTGATGCATTAGAATAAGTTCATATCTAGACTAGGTAGAATCTAGGAGCATGATTGCACTAGAGGTTGAGTTGCTCCCTCTGCTTGTACTGTTACTGTATGGCTTTGCTTGCGGGTATTCGGTAGAGCCCAACTCCCTTTCCCATGTGGTTTGTTTGCTTGATAGCATGATTTTATTTCATCTGTATGATTGCAGTTTACTGTATTTTGCTTGATAGCATGTGTTCTCTTTCAGTATGATTACTGTTATTCATTCTGGCTTGAGGTTGAGATGAGCTTGTGGAGGATGATGCCCCGCACACATTTCCTCCCTCACTTGCATTGCATGCGTTTTACTGTATATCTGTTTACTGTTTAAGCTGATGCTTTATCTGTTTCTGTGTATCATTGACATGATCCCTTAGGACTCTCATTTCCTTTGATAAGGAATTGATGATAGAACTTTAGGTTGAAACCTATGCATGATAACTTCTAGGAGTTCCCTGTTCAAACTTCAACCATAGGATGAATCCTTGGCATGACAACAGTAGGACTTGATAGTCTCCCCGTAGTTGAGCCTGTTCTCTTCTCATCTCAAAACAGCTTAAGATACAGTAATCATGAATGATTTCTTTCGTACGTTACGAGTCTTAAGCTATCTGAGAAAGGATTGTTGGAGAGCTTCTTTTCAACAGTCTGGATGTTTAGTATGGCACCCTTTGGGTGACATACGACGCATTCACTCTCAGGTCATAGTCTCTAGTGCGATTGAAATTTCAAACACAATAAAAACACTTCTTCCGTAAAAGACAGAAAATAATGCGTAGTGTCCCGAACTACGTAAGCTCTGATCTCTCATACCTGTTGAGAGTACGTAGGCACAATATTGATGTATTGGCGAGCTACCTTCCCCGTAACCCGTCGTAGGTCGAACTACGTTGACTCTAATTTCTCATTCTCTGATGAGAATACGTAGGCATAAAGTGCGACGCTTTGCCGAGTCATTTTCTTTTCTTTTTAAGCCAGCCTTGATAGGTAGATAGATAAACCAACCCGTCCAGTAAACACAACAAGCGTGGATCCCGTCGAGTACGACGGACGTGAGTGGTGCTAATACCTTCCCCTTGCGTAACCGACTCCCGAACCCAGACAATGGTTGCGACGACCTTGTCTTATTCCTTTTCGTCAGGTTTTTCCGATCGTTTCCTTTCCCGTTCTGAGGGATAAATAACGAAAGGTGGCAACTCTTCTATTCTGCCGGCACCTTATTTTCGCGAAAGCGACAGGGGGCTGCAAAGAAGGATTCATTTATCATTCACTATACATTGAGAGAAAGAGATAGAGAGAGCAATAAGAAACCCTAAAAACCAGAAAATAGAGAGGAAGAAAAACCAGAAAATAGAGAGCAAGAAAACCAGTAAAAATCAAGAGAGTCACATAGAAACACAAAAGGATCATTGAGGGGAAGAACCATCCAAGACATAGAGTGGACAGTGAAGAAAACACCCAACAAAAATCAGTGGAGGTCTTGCAAGAAGAAGAACAAACTCTTTGGTATCCATTTCTTCAAACTTTTCCCTCTTTATATCTTGCATTTGTCTTTTATTTTCTTCTTTTGAGTGTTGTTGTGTTGAGTATATTATATAAGGTCCTAAGAGGAACCAAGGAACCTCTGTAAGAACCTTAAGAACAAAAAAGAACAAAGAAAAAAAATTCATTTTTTCACCCAGCAGGGCTGACACGGGCCATGTCAGCCCGCTGTTTGATTTTTCTTTACGCTCGCCCCCAGGTGTGCTGACACGGGCGGCCGTGTCAGCCCGCTGTTTACCTCAAAAAATATTTTTTTATGGGCACTTTTTGACACGGGTCGTGTCGTATGACACGGGCGGCCGTGTCATCCCGCTGTTTTGCCTCAAAAACTCATTTTGTAGCCACTTTGTGACACGGGCCAAGTCATCCAACACAGCCAGCCATGTCATCCAACACGGCCAGCCGTGTCAGGCCCCCTGTTTTCACGTTTTTTTGCTATTTTTACCTTAAAAAAATTTTCATGCCGTTATTTTTTTTGTGTTTTTGCCTTGTTCAAGACATCTAACCCCATGTGATTGTATAGCCATTTGTATGTGGATATTGTTGGTCATTTATGACCTTTGTTGCCAAAAACCATTTTCAAAAAAACAAACTCTCGATTTTATCGAGCCATTTTCAACCTTGTAAGTCGATTGCCTTGTGCATCGCCATCGACCTTGTTTGTATCGCTTCAAACATTTTTACGAACAATAAACCTTGATCCAACATCAAGTGATACTTTTTTTCCTCATAAAAATCCAAAACACAATAAATATATGATTGGGGTTATACACCATAAACTTTAGTGTGGTGGAGAAGGAATGAGAATGGAACCCTCCTACACTCGTTCCGAATGTTTTGAATACAAGGCGCTCGACTTGGTTATTCGAAACATTCATCTCTATCCAAAGTTATTTTTGTGTAATCCTAATTAAGAATAATTTCTTTTCAAAAACCTAAAAATAACATCAACTCATCAAACTACTTTTCGCCTTAGGGCATCAATCCAAAAACCCTTTTTTTCAAGGTATAAAATCAACCAACAAACAACTATTTCACAAGCCTCCGAACTACAGAGCTCTGATTCTTCACTTCTTTTAAGTGAGGATACGTAGGCACAAGGGCCAGAATACTTGGCGAGCATTAAAATAAAAAACCAACCCCTCCTTTCTTTTAAGCAAACGCACTTTTAATAAAAACACTTATTCACGCTAAATTACCTAGAAGGTCCCCATCGAGTACGATGGATGCGAGGGGGTGCTAACACCTTCCCCTTGCATAACCGACTCCCGAACCCTAAGACTTGGTTGTGATGACTATGCTCTTCTCCCAAAGGTTTTATCGCTATTTCCCTTTCCCTCCTTGGGATAAATAAAATCCGGTGGCGACTCTGTGTCATTTTTCGCATAGCGATAGCTGGCGACTTTGCTGGGGACTTTTCCTAAGCGAGTCAAGCATAACCTAGGTCGTTCTTGCATGTTTGGGCTCTTTATTTTTTGTTTGCTTGTTTATCACTTTCCATATTTATTCAATTGTATCCCACCGTATTAGGTTTCATCCGTCGTGGTATGGATTGGATACTTTGGTTGCAAATTTGAGGGAAAGACTCTACACCCGAGTCTAGCGTGTAAAATTGAGATAGGAGAGGTTGAGTAGTATGGGCTTCTGAGATGTTCATCTCGTGATAGTCGATACGAGAACCTCGCTTAGAGTAGATTCTTTTGAGAATGATGACAACCGTCAAGCTCTTGGCGTGTTTTGATCAATGTTTTCTTGGGAATCCATTACTCTAAGGACCTTTTAGAACCCTAAACCTTTGGCCAACTAAGATTGATGGTCATGTAGTATAGGTCCTCGAGAAGCTCTTCTAGTACGGATCGATACGAAGACCTCGTTCAGAAGAGACTTTCTTGATGGAGTTGTTGCCTGGCAATGATTGACATACGTAACAAACAGTCAAGGAAGTCCATGACTCTGAAATCCTTGTTTAGAACTCAGTGTCGATGGTCTCCTAGTATGGGTCTCTGACAAATTCTTCTCGCGTGGTTCGGTATGAGGACCTCACCCAAAAGAGGTTCATATGATGGAGTCATCATCCGATATATTCATGTCATGTATGATGAACAGTCATATGAATCCATGAATTTGGGATCCCTATTAAACCATAGACCACATTTGGTGAGAACCTCGTGTTACGATCAATTAACTTTTATCCTCGATCTGTACCTTTGACCTGTGATCCCGTTTACTAAAAATCATATTAAGCGCGTTGCATCCCATTGCAAGAGCATTGCATCTGCATTCTGCATACCATTTCCCGTGAACCTCATACCACCTTTTGTTTCTAAACTTGGCTAGCTGATTTTCTGACACACGCTCAGAACTGAAAACATGTCTCAGATCACTATGGATGAGCTCCAGAAAGGCCAGGAATTGTTAAGAGAGGAGGTTAAGCAATTGAAAACTCAGGTGAACTTAATTATGGAGATCCTACAAACACTGATGAGGAAGGAAAGTAACCCTGCACTAGTTGTTGCCATGGAAACGCTTGACCCTATGAAAGTACTTAAATCCCCCTCAAATCGAGAGATTCCTTATGAACATGACCTTCCAAAGAGTACTTATCGACGACCATTACCTGATCCTCAGAGGAGCCGACCGCGGAGTAAGTATCAGTATCCAGATCAGCAGCGAAGCTCTGCCCAACGAGGCCAAAATAGACCAAGGAGGCCAGAGAAACACTTTGACCCAATTTCTATGTCATACAGTCGACTCATCCCTTTGTTGCTCAGTAACTCATTAGTCTAGCTAAGAGAACTTGGTCCTCCTCCAACACCGCCTCCTCTAGGCTATGATGCAAATGTGTCGTACCTCGAAAAATACGATCCTCGCGATGGACGCGGAAAAAACGTTCGAACAGAGTCGCCACCGAACTTTATTCATTTCAAGGCAGGAATAGGAAAATATCGATAAAACCTTTAAAGAGACAAGAACATGGTCATTGCAACCAAATTCTAGGTTCGGGAGTCGATTACACAAAGGGAAGGTATTAGCACCCTCTACATTCGTTGTACTCAACGGGAACCTCTTGATTTGATTCGAGAGGAAAGTTAGCTACGCTTGTTTGTTTTCTTTTAAAGATTTTCTTCTAATGGGGAAATAGGTGGTTTTGAGATAGGGTGCTCGCTAAGGATTGGGGCTCTTGCGCCTATGTATCTTCACTTGTAAGAAGTGGAAAATCAGAGCATTCGTAGTTCGTGGGACTACGGGAAAAAGAGGGGATTGTGGAACTGTGGGGAATTGTGCTCACCAAGATCATCACAATCTTGTGCCTACGTATCTTACATTCGGAAGAGAATGAAGAATCAGAGCAGCCGTAGTTCGGCTAATTACGATAAAAAGGTTTGGTATGGGAACGAACGAGTGTTTAGGTGGCATTTTAACTGCTAAACGTTGGCTTGTATGCTCGCTATGGGAGGCTGAAGCACGAGTTTTTTATGCGCGGAAGAAAGGACTAAACAATGTTCTTTAGGAAAAAGGTATATATGAGTTGAACGAGAGCTTAGGTTGCATTCTAACTGCTAAACATTGGCTTGTCTGCTCGCTAGGGGAGGCTGAAGCACGAGTTCATATACGCGGAAGAATAGGCTAAACAATGTTCTTTGGTAAAAGGTATATATGAGTCGAACGAGAGCTTAGGTCACATTCTAACTACTAAACATTGGCTTGTCTGCTCTCTAGGGGAGGCTGAAGCACAAGTTCATATGCGCGGAAGAATAGGCTAAACAATGTTCTTTGGTAAAAGGTATGGGAACCTAAAAGTGGGAAAGAAGGAAAAGTGCTCGCTAGGATCATCGCAATCCTATGCCTACGTATTCTCAACGGATGTGAGAAATCAGAGCAGCCGTAGTTCGGCTAACTACGGTAAAAGGTTTGAAAACGAACTAGCGTTTAGGTCAAATTCTAACTGCTAAATGTTGGATTGTCTGCTCACTAGGGGAGGCTGAAGCACGAGTTCATATGCACGGAAGAATGGGCTAAACAATGTTCTTTAGGAAGAGGTGTTTAGGTTGGAAATCGCATGAGGGCGAGGAATTTAGTGTTTGAGAAAGATTCAATTGCACGGGGGCGAGAAAAGAGTTGGAATGGTTGAATATTTTAAGGGAGAATAACGACTACTAGATAAATGAGACGTCAGTCTCGCAATCAATTAATCGGGATATCATTGGAATACTAGATCCCAACGATACCTTTTTCATTCAATTTCGAAAGTTGTGTTTGATGGACAGTTTAGACGCGAAAGAGTTTGAATTGAAGGAGATTTAGATTCAATCACACGAGGGTGAGAAATGATGTTAGACGGGTTGTATGTTTAGGAGGAATGACGACTTTTCGATAAACGAGACGTCGGCCTCGTAACCAATTAGTCGGGATATCGTTGGAATGCTAGATCCCAACGACACCTTTTTCATTCCATTAGAGTAGATTCTTTTGAGAATGATGACAACCGTCAAGCTCTTGGTGTGTTTTGATCAATGTTTTCTTGGGAATCCATTACTCTAAGGACCTTTTAGAACCCTAAACCTTTGGCCAACTAAGATTGATGGTCACGTAGTATGGGTCCTCGAGAAGATCTTCTCGTATGGATCAATACGAAGACCTTGTTCAGAAGAGACTTTCTTGATGGAGTTGTTGCCTAGCAATGACTGACATACGTAACAAACAGTCAAGGAAGTCCATGACTCTGAAATCCTTGTCTAGAAGGTGAGTTTGGGAAGGAGTTGCCGGAAGGAACATGACGTGGGGGTTGGAGAGAGGGATGCAAGATTCGTATCCAGAATTGTTCGTATCGGGTACATTTTTTAGGACGAAAATAATCTAAGTGAGGGAGAGTTGTAACGCCCTGGTTTATTTAATTCATTTTTCGTAATTAAATTGTATGATTGTATATGTTGACTGATGTTTTGATGTGTTAGGGAAAATCTTGTGTGTAGGGTAGTAGCCTTAGAGAGTATAACTTAAGGTATTTGAAGGACATGTGTCATTGAGTTAGGAGTAGGGATAGGTTATAGAAGTAGTACAAGAATTAGAGTTGTTTTGGTAATTAAAAATAATGTTTTATTTATTTTATTGTATTAATTAGTGAAAATAAAATAAATAGTATATGTAGAGATTCTAGGATGAAGGAGGTAATTACATGAGGCTAAGTTTGGGTAAATAAGGGAAATCATATTTTTGAGAATAATTTTATTAGAAAAGGGAAAAATTGGGAGAAGGGGAATTAATATTGCATTTTACGTAAAGTTAAGAGAAGATAGCAGAGAGGGAGGCTAGTGCAAGGAGGGAGAAGCAGTAGGAAGAGCACCTTTACTAGAGGTTGAAGAGATCATTGCTAGGAATTCTAAGGTAAGGGTGAGATTTCCTTTTGTATAAGAGCAATGTATGATAGTATGTGGGTGGGTGAATTTGTTCCCTTGATTGAATTTCCTTCTTATGCATGAATTCTTATGTTATGTATGATAATGCCATTAGGATGTATGTTTGGATGAATTGGTGATGAATGAAATTATGTGTGATTGTATGTTGTTAGGAATCAAAAAGTGAAACATGAGTATATGTTATTTTGTGAAAATTTGGGATTTTGGAAAGGGTTTGAAACTAATTTTATATTAAAAAGTAGCAGAAAATTGCTTTTGTCACAACAGTAACTGGTTACCACTTTTGGTGTAACCGGTTACACCTGAGACAACTTTTCTAAAAAATGTTTTTTTGTAAGGTGTAATCGGCTATAGGTTTTGGTGTAACCAGTTACACTGTCAAAAAATAGCGTATATTGGACAATTTTAAAGAGTGTAACCAGTTACTGGATTTGGTGTAACCGGTTACAGTGACATGGGTTAGCCACTATTTTTAATCAAGTGGTAACAATTATTGGGTAACCGGTTACACTTGTTGTGTCCAACTTTAAAAATTCATAACTTAAGTTTCGGGAGTCTGTTTGAGGTGTCATTCAAAGCGTTGGAAAGCTGACGCAATAAAATTTATTTTAAAAATAGTTTCAGTACTTGGAAATGATTTTAAACGGTTTGTAATGGTGTTAAATGGTATGCGGTCTGTATGTTGCAATGTGGCAATGTGTGCGAACAATGTGTTTTAATTGTTATACTACTATAATGCTATTATTGAATGCTTGTAGTGTATGTTTGGTGTTTGGTGGCCAGTTTTTATATGGTACAATGATTAAGGTGAATATCATTGTACATGTCGCTCATGTTGTTGCATTCCTTTTATCAGTCATGCATCGTGGTGTTTGGACAGTGGTCCGTTTTTGGTGAGCCTTAATCCTATGGTAAGGACTGGGTGCGAGTAGTTGGTTTCAGATGAGAATTAGTGAAGCGTTACCTATGGTGATGGCAATGATTTTTGGCGGTCTCTGATCCTATGGTGGGGATCGGGAGCGAGTGAACCTGAGAGTTCACATTTGGTACCACATGCATTGAGTCATGGTGTTGAGTATCATTATGCTTAATATGTGTTGCATTATTATTTATGGACTGTGTGGATTATAAGTTGTTGGATGGGTGATTATGCATATGTTGATGGTGTGCTTACATATTATTATGTATTTCTTTATATGATTGTGAATTCCCACCCCTTATGTTTGAATGTTGCCTTTCATGTGCATCGTGCAGATAATCTACAGTAGAGGCATGAATGTGAGTAGAAGATAGCGCTCTTCTTTATGCGTTTGTTGAGTCTGTTTCTGCTCTGATATGTAACACTAGGGGGATGGAACACTTGTTCATTTACTTTATGTTTTATGGAGATTGCTATGTGAATCTTTGATGTCTGTTGTTTCCTTATGATTATGTTGCAGTATGATTGTGTTTTGAATTAATCAGTTATTGGATGTTCCACTGCTAATTAAAGTTGAAGTTCACACTTTTTATTATTATTATTTTAAAACTCCATATGTGTTAAATATCCAATTGCATGAGCTGTATGTAGTTGAAGGTAGCCTCCTAATTATTTGATTGTTTTAAATTACTTCGATTTTGATTGAAAATTTTGCAGGGAAAATTAAGGTGCTTCAAAATCAGTAGCCAAACAACTTGACAAGCTGACAAAGCACCAACTATGTATTCAGCTTCACATGTTGATAATGCAACCATTGGTTGCTTCTTGGAACACCAAGAAATTTAGGCTTTTATATACATAAACATGTATCATATAGTCCTTCCTCTGTCTGTAATTTCCCCACACCAGTCAGAGTCAGAGTAGCATATCAGCTTGGCATCATCTAACACTCCATATGGAAACAATATTCCATAAGTTCCTTTTAAATACCTCAGAATCCTGACTATAGCTTAGTAATGTGACCACTTTGGCTTACTCATAAACCTACTCACCTTTCCAACTGCATGGCATATATTTGGCCCGCTGTTACAAAAATATCTTAGACAGTTGACCAACTGTTTGAAGGTTGTAGCATCTACATCCTCACCAAAAAATCAAAGTACAACTTATGATTTGTCTCAGTAGGTGTGACTCTTGACTTATAATTCATTAGCTTAAACCTCTTCAGCATTTCAAGTTCCTACTTCAGTTAGTACACAGTAATTTCCATTCTCATAATGTAAAATTTCTATCCCTAGAAAATATACCATATTTTCAAGGTCAGTTATATCAAATGCATTCATCACCACTGTCTTGAACTTATTTATCTCAGAAGTACAACTCCCTGCCAGAAGTATGTCATCAATATAAAGACACGCCAAAATCACATTTCCTTCAGAAGTATGTTGCACATACACATCGTGTTCTATTTCACATTTTTTGAATTCCAGATGCTTGAAAAATAAATCAATATTCAGATTCCAAGACATTGGAGCTTGCTTCAGCCTGTACAAGGATTTATGCAGCATGTACACCATCCCTTCTTTGTTCTCTTTCACAATTCTAGGAGGTTGTAACACATAAACTTCTTCTTGAAATGGACCATTCAGAAAAGCCATTTTTATATCTAGATGTATAAGAGGCCAATTCCTATTTGCAGCTATAGCAATAGCGAACCTTATGTTTTCATGTCTAGGTATATGTAAAAACACTTCAACATAGTCTAAGTTTTTGTAGGAATCCTCTAACTACTAATCTTGCTTTATACTTGGCAATTGAAAACATTTGGATTCAATTTTTTCTTGAAAACCCATCTCACACTAATGGCTTTCTTGTTATGAGGTAGAACAGTCAATTCCCATGTCTTGTTTCTTTCAATGGCCTCAGGATCTTACTTCATGGAGTTCACCCACAACTTCTACTTGAGATCCTCTTTGATGCTGACAGGTTCGAAGTCCACCATCAAGGCACTCTGTATGACTTCTCCTCTGAAATTAATCTCAGTATCTTGCAGCAACTCAAAACCTATAAGTATCCTTGGTATTCATCTAACTCTCTGGGGCCTCTGGAATTTCACAATTTCACTTTCAGAAGCAGGACCACCATCATAAGTTCCACCTTTAAAGTCAGACTCACCTTCAGTTAAATTCACCTTTGGAGTCATACTCATTTTCAGAGTAGGATTCATCTTCAGATTCAGAATCTCCTCCAGAGTCTGAATCACCTTCAGAGACAGATTTTCCTTTGGAGGAAGAATTTCCTTCAGAGGCAAAATCAGACTCTAAAGTTGACATTACACTAGAGTTGGATTGAGACCTGCTCTAATCCCATGTTTCTAATTCTTTCACTATGACATCTATGTTGACTTTAGCTTTGTTGGTGAGTGCACAATAAAGCTTATAAGCACATGTACTACGGTAACCTATAAGCAACATGGCTTTGCTTATGCCATCCAATTTCCTTCTAGTAGCATTTGGTATATGTTTGTAACATACAGAACCAAACACCTTGAAATGGATGACACTTTGCTTTCTTCCAGTCCATTTCTCAACAGGAGCTACTTCCTTTAACTTCTTTATTAGACATCTGGTGAGCACATATGCTGATATGGAAATTGTTTCACCTCACAATTTCTTAGGTAGATTTTTGTCCTTCAGCATGCTCTTTGTCATGTCAAACAGAGTTATATTTCTCGTTTCAGCAAGACCATTATGTTGTCGAGTGTATGGAGTTGTTACATCATGCTCAATACCGTATTATTTACATAACATTTTGAACTCTATTGAGTTTAACTCACCTCCACCATCAGTTATGAGGATCTTCAACCTTTGTCCACTCTGATTTTTCATCTTTCAATTTGAACTTTTTGAACTCATAAAACACCTCATATTTGAACTTTATGAGTGCTACCCATGTCATTCTTATGAAATCATCCATAAATGGCACAAAGTAATTGTTCCCTACAATTGAAGGCACCTCAAAAGAACCACATACATTAGAATACACCACACCCAAAGCATATGTTGCTCATGGAGGAATTTCTGATGAGAATGGAAATATTGGTTTCTTGTATCTCATGCACATATCACACAATTTCTCTTGTGCCACAATCTTAAGAATTCTATGTACAAGATTCTTTCAACTCAGATGCCCTAAGCTTTTGAAGTTCAGATTCCCCAATCTCTTGTGCCACAACTCACTTTTCTCTTCATTACTTCTTGCTCTAAGGCATTTAGTTCGTGTTGTTGCAACATTCACCTTGAATAATCTACTTCTTCCTACTTCAGACTGCATAATAAGATTCTGATTACAGTCATACAACTTCAAGAGATTATCTTTCATGGTAACTAAAAAATATTTTTCAATCAGCTAACTCACACTCATAAGATTGCTATTCATGCCAGGAACATACCATACATCCTTGATCAATAAAGTTTTGCCATTGCTCAATTTCACTCTAACATTTCATATTCCTTTAGCATTCATGTACTCATCATCAACACATTCGATATTGGTCTTTTTACCAGAGTCAAAATCAACCAACCATTGCTTGTTTCCAGTTAGGTGATTTGAGAAGCCAGTGTTCATATACCACCAGTTTTTAATTGACCAACCTACATTCTCATTTGCCATTAGTAGCATATGATCATCATCAGATTCTCCTCTGGCTATGTTGGTATTTTCACCCTTGCTAACCTTGTTTGACCAATAATAAGTAGCAAAATGGGCAAACTTGTTGCAACTGTAGCATTGAACATTCCTTTTGTTAAACTTCTCATTTCACTTCTAAACATTCTGATATTTATTACCAGAATTAGAGGGTTCTGACTTCTGAACACCATCACTCTTTTTCTTTTCTCTAGCCATGCTTGCTCCTTGTTGTTATTAACAAAAGAAGCTTTCTGAGTTTGAGCTTTAAGGGCTTGTTCTATCTCCTTTTCTGAGTTTCTTTCAATCAGACGCAAATCTTATGCCTTTAAACTACTCCGAAACTCTTCAATTCTCATGGTGTTGGTGTCTTTGGAGTACTCTATGGCTACAACTATGTAATCAAGCTGAGGAGTAAATGATCTCAATACCATTTCAATGATTACTTGTTCAGAGAGTGCTTCTCCATAAAACCTCATCTTATTCATGAACACAATCACTCTGGAGATGTAATCAAGCATATTCTCGTTGTTCTTCATGATGAGATTCTCATATTTCTTGCATAGAGACTGCAACTTGACCTTATTCACTGATGCGTCACCACCATAGCACTATAATAGTGTATCCCACGCCGCATTCGCCGTCGTCAAATCAGAAATTTTCTCAAACATCTTTGTGTCCATGCATTGATGGATATAGAACAATGTATTTTGATCCTTCTTACTCATTTCACATTACACATTTCTTTGCGCTTTTGTTGTATTTTCTATAACCGGCATGTAATCGTCATTTACGAGATTAAGAAAATCTTGAGTACCAAATAACACACACATTTGAAATGACCACTAATTCCAATTCTTTTAGTCGAATACTGAAAGCTTTGTGTTCAAGCTACCGTTTCCGCCACTCACCTTCGTTCTTGTGCAAATCACTTAGTTCTCACCAACACTCATGTTTCACAAACCTTGAGAATCAAGATTTGTGATTCTCCTCGATTTTGGACTTCAACTCAACGCGAATTTTAGAAACAAAATCAATCACACACCTCACTACACTCGTTTTTCCTATGAATCAAATCGAAGCTCTGGATACCAATTGTTGGAGTTCAAAAACGAACCTCCACTGATACACAAGAATGAAGAAGATGATGAACAATTATAGAGAGAAAAGAGAGACTATAAAATGTAACTAACTTTCAAAACTTTCTCAAATGCAGAAGTTATGTTGTAAATTCATCTTACTTTAAGCTTATATAGATTCACCCAAATTCAACTCAAATTCAAATGAAACCTCATATGAAATGCAAAACCAAATACAAATGCAAACTAAATTAACTTAAGATGAATTGCATTTAGCAACAATTTTAAATGCCAATAAAACGCATGTAGAATACTGCATTTTTCAAAAATTTCAGTAAATATATGGTCATTTCCAGATTTTTTTAAAAACTCCTTCAATTCATTTTTTCTATTTCATTTTTGGATTTTTTTTTTTTGAAAAAACCATAAAATTTGTCACACGCCAAATTAAAAAAAATGCCAACAAATATGCATACTGAATCTTTTGTATGACTTACCGGGTTTTCGCTTCTAAAAAAAATTCAACATATGCTTGATGAAAAAATAAAGGTGTATTTTTTATATTACAAATATGAGAGGGTGTCAAGTATAGCTTTAGGAATGTTACATATAATTCTTTTCAAAAACTGTGAGAATTTCTTATTGCGCCCTAGATGTTTCGAATGCACCATGTGAATTTTCACATATACTCCCTGATTTAAGAGAAACATCTTCGGACGCACTTATTTTTGAATAAAAGTTGGCATATTTCATAGATATATCTCAAAAACAATTTTAAACATTCAAAGCATGTCACTCAGTAGCCATTTACATTTGAATTATTTCGGAGATGCATCTCTGGTAATATTCCATAGATGCATCTCTGGTAATATTCCATAGATACATCTCTGAAGTGTATCAGAACAAATGTTTTTCATTATAAGTTATCTATTTGTTTTCAAATGAAGTATGAAGCACAATCTCGAATAAAAAAATAGACATACAAAATAATAATAGATTAATACTGGATGTTTCGAAAATGATATAAAAATATATGTAGAAAATAACATACAATTGAGATCCAAAATGTAATAAAAGTGCAAAAATAAAGTAGAGAGTATAGTAATACAACAAAATAATAATAGACTACTATTATGTGTGTCTGGCAGCATCTCTTGTACCTCCTCTGCCTCCTCTTCCTTTTCTTCTTGCTTTGCCTACTCAGCCATCAAACCCCCGTCCTTCAGCAATGTATCTGGTACAACAGTGTCCCCTGTGCCTCCACCATGATGGCATTCAGGATTCGCTTGATAACAAACCGATTAGGAAAGATACTTTCATCAGTGTTTGCCTGCATAATCTCCACTATGCGATGACACCTAGGCAAGTCATCATCAATATGATCTAGCTGAGTCTGTTCCTACTTTAGTATCTCCTGATATGCTGGACTCAGTCTGTCGACTATGTCAACCATTACACCTGTAAAGTAAAGTAAGGCATATCATTAATGCACACAAACAAAATAATTTCAAAAAAAAATATTGCAGAAAATTCTGGAAATGCATTTCTAGAAACACCATAAAACAATAACGTTGAACAATTCTGAAAATGCATCTCCAGAAACACCATAAAACTATTAACTTTGAAGAGTATGGAGATGCATCTCTAGAATTTGCCAAAGTATATGAAACGTTGAACAATTTCAGAGATGCATCTCTAGAATTTGCCAAAGTATATGAAACGTTGAACAATTTCAGAGATGCATCTCCAGAATGTTCTGCAATACAAAGATACTGTCAATGGCGTAATGTACCTCTTGCAAGTTGAAAAGACTTGACCTGATCGCAATTTTGAGCCAACAGACAAGTCATACACTAAGTCTAAACTATGTTACATGTGATTCCTACGCATTTTAAACCCTGATCATTGATTTCTACACATTTACAATAAAACCCAAATATTTACAGAAAACTCGAAAAACTTACTTGAAATTTATGGTTATGATTTACAGAAAACTCGAAAAAATTACTTGAAAAATTTATGGTTATGATGATATGAATGTTGTTATAGATGATGTTTGATGTTCTTTGAGTTCCTTTGATCCATGCTTGATAAAAATTGATTTGGTGAAGTTGGGGTGTATTAAGAAGGAGAAGAGTTGAGTTTGAGTAAAGGTGAGAAATGAGGAAGGAGAAGAGTTTGGCGACTTATGCTCCAAAATGTTCCAGAGATATTTCTCCAAAATATTTCAATGTTCACTGAACTTTGGATGCGTCTGAAGATTTATCTTTAGAATCAGGGGACATTTATGAAATTTAACGTGGTGTGGTAGAAATACATAGGATGTTATAAGAAATTCTCAAAATTAAATGCATGTTTATTTTATTTGGGCCTAATATCATATCTTAGAGTTCAAATAAACAACATTGGTTGCATGGTTCACAAATTTTATCCTAATATCTTCCATTTACATTTGGTACCCCGCATATTTTTATAATGGTAAAAATATCATTGTCAAAATTTAGTAAAAAAGAAACGAATAA
This sequence comes from Lathyrus sativus, assembly GCA_963859935.3. NCBI lineage: Eukaryota > Viridiplantae > Streptophyta > Magnoliopsida > Fabales > Fabaceae > Lathyrus > Lathyrus sativus. The sequence goes on along the minus strand of OZ012741.1, from coordinate 498,627,478 downwards.
AAAAACTCAGTAGTACAATGGAAAAATCCGGTATGAATGGAAAAATTCGATAGTGTATTTTAAAAGTCCAGTATGCATTTTTACCTTTTTAAAAATAAGTTTAACATACCATATTTTTTTAATAAATTCGTTATCCCTGGGAATTTTTCATATTCTTTAAAAAAATTGTTAGTTCATATTCAATAAGCAAAAACAAACAAAAAATTAACACTACCAAATTTTTCGGAAAGTGTTGTAGTTTACTGGATTTTTCGAAAAATCCGATATTGTTAAAAAAATGTCGAATTTGAACTATCAACAGTTTTCAGAAATTAGGAAAACTATCGAATATTTTAAAAAATCCGATATTTCTTCAAATATTTATTCGAAATCAATGTGTTTTTATTAGAATTTTCTTGTATTTCTTCAAAAATTCAGCAAATGTGTAAAAATCCTATTTCTTAAGGGTATAAAGGTAATAGTAGCTTCCATATACGAGTGTCATATATAAGTGGAGAGTCTCAGGATAAAATCTACGAAGTTAGTAATAACATCTAAAACTTTTGTTATTTTTTTTTTAATTTTTGAAAGTCAGTTATGCTATTTGTTAGATGTTTAGATGCATGAATATTATATAAGATAGTTGTGAAGAATATTTTTTCTTATCCTAATTTATAGTTTTGATGAAGACAAACATATCAACAAAAAGAAGATTCAAAGTTTGAAGACTAGTGCAATCAAGTTCAAATTATCAAAAAGTTTATTAATGAAAGAATTGAGATGGTTGAATATGCATTACAATTTAAGTATATGTATCTTAATTTCTCATAAAAATCATTCATATTCATCTTAAACCTTTCATGCATCTTTTAAAATTATTTTTAAATTAACTATTCTGTTTTTGGTAAATTATGGCATTTCAAACCGATATAATGGCATTTTAAAACTGCCACAATTTGCATAATTTTCTCATATAATTTTAAAAAGTGTTTTTCAAAACTTTTAGTGAAGTAACCAGTTACATGAACATTTTTTTTTGAAAATTTGTTATGTTACTTTTGAGGTAACTGGTTACCGCTGAACCAGTAGCACTTTTACATGAAAACTCTGATGCAAACGATTTTCTGAAAGCTTTTTTAAACCATGACATTTTTTCATTTATTTGTACAGTTTTAGAGTGGTGTTAAGTCTCTATATAAACCATACTTTTCAGAATTCAAACTCATCTCTCTTTCATAGCAATTCAAAACTTATTTCCTCTCATTTTCAAAATCAAGTATTCTTGACATAATTTTTTGTTGAAACTTCTGCACATCAATTTCATTACATTTTCAAATAGTTTCAACTATATAAATCATTAAGCACTTGTGCTACATATTAAGATTTGCCTACTTGATAGAGAAGATAAATTTTAGGAATTGATATACATTGTTATAAAACTTAAAACACTTGTAAAAATTTACATTGTTGTGATTTCCTTGTTGTCCAGGATTGTTGGAATTAAGAGAGTGAATAAGGGAGAATTGTTCTCTTGTTGCACTTTGTAAATATCATAAGGGGATTGTCCTTATTGATTGTGTTGCTTATGTTAGAAGATTGTAAGATAAGTCTTGGTGGAAGACTTGTACAAAGATCTGACATAGTTGAAATCTCTCACGGGGAGTGAGGGGACTAGAGTACTCTCGAATTGTGAGGGGAACTAGAATATATCATTGTGTCATTTACTTTCTACATTTATTTTTTCAGCATATTTACTTTCATATCATTTCTGGAAAATAACAAAACCAGTGTGCTAACACTTCAAATTGAGAAAAGTCCAATAAATCTAATTCACCCCCTCTTAGAGACTGTGCATAAACTTACACTAGTTAAAGAGATTTAAAAGTTTTTATTACAAAAATCAATTATTTAATAAATTAATTGATTTGTTGAAGTTAAATAATTAATTTGTCTATAAAAATTGATTAATATCATGTTGGATCAAAGGAGATTTTTTTCACTCAACTAATTGATTAATGTTTTTAAGTTAACACTCAATCAAAATTAAAATTAAAACAACTTTTCAAAATTTTAATTTACATGTAAAGGACATGGATTTTGATTATAAGGATTCCCCCAAATATATCATATTTGAGTTTAGTGGATTTGAATCCTCTCCTTTTTTATATATCATGACATCTCTCATGTTTTTAATATAATGGTTCAGAATTTATAATGAATAATTAAATAAAAAAATTATTTAATAATTAAATAATAAAGACAAATTACTTATCTATTTCTCTCTCCTATTAAATGATTTTTTTTTATTTAATTATTCATTATAAATTCTGAACCGTTAGATTAGAAACATGAGAGATAACATGATATATAAAAAAGGAGAGGATCCAAATTCATCTCATGTTTCTAATCTAACGGCTTAGAATTTATAATGAATAATTAAATAAAAAAAGTCATTTAATAGGAGAGAGAAATGTATAAGTAATTTGTCTTTATTATTTAATTATTAAATGACTTTTTATATTTAATTATTCATTATAAATTCTGAACCGTTAGATTAAAAACATTAGAAATGACATGATATATAAAAAAGGAGAGGATTCAAATCTGAGTTTAGTAGCTTAATTATTATTTTTAAATATGTGTCCCCTAAAGTTTTTTTTCTTCACATTAATAGTCTCTCCCATTAATTTTCGTTGACAGAGGATGAGATGGCACAACATGTGAAATGATAGTGTGACAAGATGTTAACACGACGTGCTACGGTCACTTTTTTATCCTTTTATATTAATTAATTAAATAGAGATGGATAGTTTGAAAGTTGAATATGTCGCATAAGAAAAATAAAATTCATAACTAAAGCTCCAAATATGTCATTAAATACGTCGTAGAAGATGAATACTCATAGTCGAACGCATAATATGTCACTAAAATGATTGCAGAAGATGAAGACTCATAATTGAACCCAAAATCTTTCACTAAAATCGTCGAAGTGTATGATTATTCATAGATGAACACATAGTCTATCACGATAATAATAGCAGAAGATAAAGACTCGTAATTAAACCCAAAATCATCAAAGTAAATGAATATTCATAGCTGAAAGGCATGGTTGGGTAATGGAGTTTGATGTCCAAATACTACCCATTTGCCCTTTAGGTATGTTATGAATTTAATATTTTATCTTTATTTTTTAAACAAATTTTCTCATTAACAAGAATTAAACAAAGAAAAATAACAAATTAAATGTCACACATATATTTTTGAATTATATATATATATATATATATATATATATATATATATATATATATATATATATATATATATATATATATATATATATATATATATATATATATATATATATATATATATATATATATATGAGATTTTAAAGAAAAATGCAAGATAGAAAATCCAATCATATTTAAAGAATTTTTTTAACCGGCTACAAGAACGATGGTGACAAAAGAAATAGTGGTGGCGACCGATGTGAGCAATAGTTCGATGAGGACAGGCTTTTGTGGTTTAGAGTTTTTACTTTCTATGTTTTTCTAAAAGGAATAAAGCTTAAATAAAGATGAATAATTAGTGTAAATTTTGATCTTAATAATGTGATGAATAAAAGATTAAGTGAGTAGTTTTAGTCATCGGTTTGACGGTTTCTAAAAACTAAAATCGAGAATTGAACTAGACAATCTTGTTTTTCATTGGTTTGGTTTGGCTTTTGAACCGAACTAAATAAATTGATTCTTTAGTTTGGTTTAATTTGAATTATTGATTGAATTGGGTTTTTTTGATCCGCTCATATCCCTAGTCAAACTTGTTGACATGCAAACGATAACGTCTATATTTCTTATAGTTGATTGTAAATTTGTGTACATCAAAAAAAGATATTTAAATATTCATTATTCTTAATTATAATATTCTCGAAACATGCATATTTTATTTAATATGTTAAACATAATATATAAAATATATTGTGTACATTTTTAAAGTATAATTGTATTTCGTTGTGGAATTATAAATGGTGATGATTGCGGAAACTACTGCACAACGAGACTTCCAAAGCACTACATTGTTGTGATATGATGGATCAGAGGTTGTGATCAGGGTGATTCTTGAACTAGTGGTATCACTTTTTATGTGATGTTGTTAACGGTGTTGTCGTCTTCGATACCATGGACCTAGGGGGTACCTACATGGTTAGCACTACAATGTCTATGTTTGTTTAGAGTTCAAGATTAAAGGTAATAAAAGTGGAGATTAGAGATTGTGTATCTATGAACCTTTTACAAAGGTATTTATACCTTGGGCCTGGAGGAGTAGGCTAGACAACGGGCCTCCAGCTATTAGGCATTTGGCCATCGATGAGTAATGGATCTAATCCCTTGGTTTGTGCATACTAAAGAGTCCAGAATCATGGTCGGCACCAATCGGTAGGTTCTGGGTCATTGGACGACACAGAATAGTTGGTAATCTATTTCGTTCAATTTCCTTAGTTGTTTTATGTATCACTAACATATGTGAATGTAACACCCTAAAATCCAACACACATTTTATAAAGCATGTAGAATAAAAGAATACAAAGAATGTCACATTTCTTAGCATAACACTTCATATTGTCTCATAATTAGAAATCAACTTCAATTAATCATAAAATAGTTAATTCTGCTTATCGCAGAAAACAAAATAAAGTATTCCCCAACCTAGTGTTATATTATCAGAGCGACACACAGAAAACTAAACAATCGATAAGGTACAACATAAAAAAAAACCAAGTGAAGAGGCCAACTATGTCATTCCCCAAAATAGTTGTTGCTCACTAGTTTCTACTTGAGGATTTGCATAACATGCATAAATAACAACACAGAAACAAACAGAAAAGGGGTGAGAATTAAATTTCATATATTAGCGACATATAAACAATAATAGTAGTATATTATCATAGTTAAATCAATCATACAAATTCAACAACAGAATAATTAATCAACATAGGTATGCAATGTAATCATCTCTCTACTTCCATGCATATGGTACCAATATTTTAGATATTCATAGGTGTGTTACTGAATCATCCAACTCATCACTTGGACCGAAGTCCTACTTGTCATTGGACCAAAGTCTTACTCGTCACTGGACTGAAGTCCTACCTATCTCCGATATACATAATACAGAAATGCAACAAACAATACAAATTGACATCCATAATACTCCAACTCCAATCCTCGTCACTGTACATAAGTCTTACACGTCACTGATTCCTTAGAACTTAAACACATTATCATCAATTATTACAAATGTAAGGCCATATCATTGGTTCTCCTAAACCTAAATATCTCAACACTGGTTCTTTCAAGCCTAAACATACATCAAATGAACTCTAACAATTAGACTTAACGTAAATATCGGTCGTCTCAAACACAATCCTCAACATTCGATAATACATATTCAATATTCATACAACAATTAAACAACACCCAACAAAACTCATACTAATAACTTGTTAATCATAAGTTTAAGGGTTACAAGCATATTCTTTAAGACTTTAAAACAACCCTAACTTAACTCAATTACTTACTGACTGAAATCTAAACATATCAATAACTCAAATCTAAGTTATTTATAAATGTATTCAAATTACTTAAATCTTTCAAAAGGTTTTCCCAAACCCTTTCCCCTCTAAGTTTACCCTCGGGGTCCCTAAACCCTTGATTTAACTCTAAAGTATAATGTTTAACTTCACAATAGCGCCAAATATCGTAGACTTATGATAAAATTGTGAATCTCTCCAATTTAGAAGTTATTTAAACCCAATTTCAAACGCAATTAGTTGCATCTCAATCAAAGTTATAAAACTCTAGTTACGCATGAAAGAAGATGACCAATGCAGAACTTAAATTTGACTACGCTTCTGGTATAAAAACCAGAGAATTACTATTGTTGTAGCGCTCCCGATCCAATTTTCATACTTCAACATAAATATTATTGTGTTAGTTTCCTAACGCAATTGATCACACCAGAATCAGACTTACGAAACTCAAGTTACACATGAAATAAGATGACCAATCCTCTTTTATGTCTATCATCAATTTTTCTCTCTACAACAGTTTCAGACTTTTATATTTTCATTCTATGGCAGTTCAAAATTAGAAATCATAATTTTCTCATCAACAATAACATTTTCTCATCACAACTAAAACTCATCAATCACGAAGTCCCAACACATATCATGTCAATTAATAACGTCCATAACAATAGGGAACTTTAAGGAATCAATCATAACATTTTAACATATATCATATCAATTAATAACATTCATGTCAACAGAGGACTCCATGACATCAATCATAATATTTTAACACATATCATATAATTTCAGCAATTAACAAAGTACAAAAATTAGGATTAAAAACAAAAATCCTAAGAATTTTTTCACAAACCCTTTCAAGGTTCAATTCATTCATCAACAGGAGAAGCATACAAGAGAAAAAGGGAAAGAGAATAAGGACTTTCCACTACCCCTAATGCTTAACACCCATATATTTAATAATTCTCCTCTTTACCTCGAATTTGCAGAAAATTTTTGAACTTTGGCTATGGAGGTTCTCTTCTTGACTTGCTCTCTTAGGGTTACCTCCACTCTTTTATTACTCATTGTTTCCCAAAACTTTTTTTTATCCTATTTTTTATTCTCCATTCTACTTAAATATAAAATCCTATTTATTTTTATTTCATTAATCACACTCATTCCCTTAATTCCTCATAATTCTGCCCACTTACTTAATTTTATTTAAAATTTTATTTCAATACCCACTCATAAGTTCTCTCAATTTCTACTAACTAATTCTACCAATTCTCCTAAATTTTTATTTGAATTCTAATTTAATACTAAAATCAATATTCTCCACGTCACCTAATATAATAATTAAAAATATAAGAAAACTCTACTCTACAACTCATTAACCCATATAATATTAATCACTAAAAACATTCTAAAATTAAATAAAAAATATTATAATAATTAATAAAATATTATAATAAAAATCAAGGTGTTATAGAAGCATGTCGGGCGTTTGAAGCGGACCTCTTTAGCAGAGGGAGGAAGACAAGTTCATTCATTTGAGGAGTCTCGAAGAAGAGTTGGTTGCTGCTCAGCAGAAGTCTCGACAATCTCTTGAGCAGGGAGTAAAGACTTTAGGCATGTTTTTGGACAAAATGTTGGAGCAGGTTTGGATGTTCTGTCCTGACCTCACTATTGTTGTTGACCAACTAATAGGTGTTAGGTTTAGAATTATTTTCGTATCAATTTACGACATTTTAAAGCTCTTTTCCATACTTCTAATTGTGAAACAACTTATTTTTTAAGCGATTCTTGCATCAATGTATATGTTTGGTATTTTTAATATATTTGTTAGTTTTGCAGCATATTTTGTAAAAAGGGCGCGGCAAAAATCGAAAGAAAAAGCAAAGAAACGAAGAAAGTCGTGTGTTGAAGACTTCACAACCTTCGCTTGGCGAAGGAGAAGCGAAAATGAAGTTTCACCCGACGAAGGACTAGGCGAATGAAGATTTAAATTCCAGTAGCTACTGGAATTGGTTCGCTGGCTGATTCACCTGGAGAAAGAGAGGCGAAAGGAATTCCCCCGACGAAGCTGTATTTCTCCTGGCGAATTCAGATATTTTCTTTCAACTTCTCTGCACTATTAAGTCTCAATGTATATAGAAATGATATACATTGATGCAAGAATCACTTAAAAAATAAGTTGTTTCACAATCAGAAGTATGGAAAAGAGCTTTAAAATGTCATAAATTGATACGAAAATCATTCTAAACCTGACACCTATCAAACCCTCCCCAACTTGCATCTTTGTTTGTCCTCAATCAAAGGTAAGTTTCAAAATTCACAAGAAAGCTTTCAAAAACACCAAATCAATCGGAAAATGTTCATGGTTCAAACTCGACAATTTGCACACACAAGACATTTTTAATTACCTGAATATAATCAAAATATGATCATGAAGTAAGTTCTAAACACAACATCACACAATGCAAAATTGAGTACCTACAAATTCAAGTTGAATCACCTAATTCACTCATTATCAAACACATGAACATAAATTTACAAGGGACAAAATACTCTCACAAGTAATTGTGCCACATCCAGAATAATTCATGCATTCATCTCACAAAGTTATCAAAAAGTCATGGAAACAAAGATCATTAAGGGCTTTTATGGTTGTAACTTGAATTGGGTTAACAACAAAGGGTAATATATACACCGCTATTGAACAAAAATGGGTAAAATTTATGAAGAGCATTTCGAATAATTTTTTTTCTTTCAAAAATTCATACTTGCTCAATCCTTTGATTTCTTTTCTTACAATGCATCCTATCTTTTCTTTTATTGATTATTTTTTTCCCTTTTTTTTTCAAAGAATGCATTGTACCACCTATTCTTTTTCCTATTTTTTTTCAATGAACAACTCTCCCCAACTTTCAATATTTCACTCTCCTTAGACAAACATGCTCTTCACGCAAGGTTAACAATTTTTTGGGATCTAAGTTGATTCATTTTCACACAAAAAATTCAATGTAAGGCTCAAGCGGGGTTACAAATTCACACACACTAACAGGATGAATTGAAGCATTTTTTGGAATGGTGGTTATTCTCACAGTGCACAAAAATTTCCTTGATCATTTCTAAGTTTTCAAAATTTAAAAACAAACTTGCAAGATTAAACATGAACTAAACGAGTAAAACAACAATTACTTAAATTCTACTTTTGGTGAACATTAGAAGGTGCCTTACTTTTGTGGCTTTGTCCTAATTGATTCAACATGAACAAGTATTTACAAAACAAAGTATTATCATAATTTTGCATAAAGCACTAAATTCCTTATCATGTTATAACTCTACAAATCAATTTTCAACACCTTGATTGTGCAAATAAACAAGAATTTTATCATCACCATCACATATTTAAGGCTGACATAGCACTCTTTAAGACTTGTGCTAGCACAAAAACTTTTCAGAACGGAACAAACAAAAAACTAAACCACAATAATTTCTTTCCAAAAACAAAACTTAAAACACACTAAAAAACTGATTTCCATTAAAAACCAAACTGAATCATGGTGTAAACACATCCGAAATGTACTCGTCGAAGCGCCAAAATGCTACAACAACAAAATTTCGCCGAAGCGACCCAAAATGCATAAACTAAAACTAAATCAACTGAAATAAAGTACTGAAAATAAATGACAAAGATAAAGATATTCTTCACTTTATAGCCAATCTTCTAATTAAGAAAATCATGCAACTCATCATGCATCTCTTCATCACCATCACCATAAGCAATAACTCCACTATTAGCACTAGCTGCTGCCCCCTTTGAAAAGAAAGGTCGCCTGTCCACAGGCTAATTTGCATAGTTGTCGTAATCCGCACGAGAAGGAAATGGAGTGACCTCATGTGTAATCTGAAACTGATACAACTGCTGCACACAATTAAAATTAAACTCTGATGACCTTTGGTAAGCTTTGGCCATATCCCATGAATAGTTAAATGTTGCTCGCATCCTTGGGGTCCCAAGTAGAAAATCAAGTGCCTCAGATGGCTCACTTGCTTGTGCTCGAGATAACTCACCCACATTTCCACCTTTCTTCTTTTGACTCAATTTTCCATTGCATACCGCTCAATATAATCATTATTAACCACTCCCCTTACTTTTTCATTCACGACATCAGGCAGCAGTACCCACTTCTTTAAACACAAAGAAGTAACCAAACAAGGAAAAATAATGGGAGCACTAGAATGTACCTTGGGTCTTCTAGTGTTTTCAACAAATGTCTTCATCTCATTAGCAATCATCGATGGTAACCGGCAAAGTAACTCGACCCAAATCACTTTCTTTGATTGATAGAGTTCTTTGAATGATTTCACTACAACTCGCATCAAGTGTGATTATTTCTTGGTCCATAAATATCCTATTCTTGGTAAATATCTTTCATAAAATTTGCATATTTAGGCATTTTCTCAAGAGCCTCGGAAAATGGAATATTAATTTGCAATTGACGAAATATATCCATGAACCGAGCATAATGTCTAGAATTGTCTTTCTTGGTTGGAGCATGAGGATAACGCAAGTTTTGAATTGGGATTTGTCTCACTTTCTCCTTTCCTCTCTTGATTTTTTTTCTTTTTCTCCTCCATATCTTCTTTCTCATGATTCTCATTTTCAACTTCTACCTTGTCATTATTTTCAACTTCTACCTCATCATTCTTTTCAACTTCTACCTCGTCATTTTTTCTTTCACAATCTCATCATTTTTCTTGTCATTTTTTTCTTCTCCACCCACCTCTCTTCCACTCCTACTCACAATGGCTTTGCAATGTTCTTTGGAATTGGTTTGAGTAATTGCGGTAAAAGATGGCCCCGGTTGTTGATCAACTAACTGTTTCGCAAGTTGTCCAACTTAGTTTTTAAGATTCTTGATTGATGCCTCATTACTCTTTTGGTTGGCCATTGACATTTGCATGAATTGATTGATAGTTTATTCTAACTTTGAACTTACACCTTGAGGTTGTGTAGGTTGATAAGGGTTTTGACGGTAACCTTGTTGATAACTAGGATTGTTCCCTCGTTGTTGGTAACCTTGATTGTTTTGATACGATTGTTGAGAGTTGTTTTGATAAGTTTGTTGTCTTCCTTGATAGCCTTGATTACCCATGAAATTTGCTTCTTCATTAACCAGAGGATAATAACCGGTGGGATAATATCCTTTGCACAGTTCACAAACAGCTATTGGCACATTCTTGACTGGCAATTCTTGCATCTCTATTAGTTCTTGTGGAAGCTTTGACATTTGTTGAGTCAACAACTCCACTTATTGGGATAGCAAATTATTTTAAGCAAGAATAGCACTGTTAGTCCCCAATTCAAGAATTTTCGGTTTCCGCTAAGGAGTACCACAATTGTGATTTCCTTGTTGATCATTTAATTCCATCTTATCAATAATGGCTACCACATCTTCAACACTTTTTGCCATTAACGATCCAACCGCAGTGGCATCTAACAAAGTTTTATGAACAAATTGGAGCCCATTTCTGAATATGTGCACTTGTGTTAGTTCATAAAAATCGTGACCCTTGCATTTTCGTAACATGGATTTGAACCTCTCCCATGCTTCATTGAGAGATTCATTTCCGCCTTAAGCGAATACCTTAATTGCAGTCTTTGCTTCAAGGAATCAATTATGTGGAAAAAATCGTTCAAGGAACTTTTCTTCTAACACATTCCAGTCCGTCATCACCAAAGTAGATTGATCAAGGTACCATTCCTTTTCCTTCCCGATTAAGGAGTGCATAAATAGTTTCTTGAACAACGATTCTTCGTCGGCTTTCGGCAAAATGATTTGTGAACGGATCTCATAGAAATGATTTGCACTGCAATCTCATAGAATTTTGTGAGATGTGTGACGGAGAGGCGAAAGCTGTATTTCGCCGGATGAATTCAGAAATTTTCTTTCAGCTTCTTTGCACTGTTGTTATCACGTGGTTGTACTAAAGGGATTCGCCAGGAAAATTTTGTGGCTCGCCCGACGAATTTTCCTGGGCAGAACTTGTGTATTTTAGTACCTTGTGTCACTTTTTGGGAACATAACTCACTTTTACCAATCTTTTGTAACCTATAAACTCTTGTGAAGAGAAAAAAAGTCATCTTCTTCATTGCTACTTGGAAATCAAAGCTTTTAAGCTTCAATCTTTGATCCTTTCAAGTTTGATGCTCCAAAAGCTTTCTTTGTTACTTATTGCTCAAGTTATCATGGTTATGGGTAGCTAAATCCCTCCTTGTGTCAAGATTAGAGGTAGATAATCATCATTTTTGTATGTATTTCTCTTGATATGTGTATGTGAACAAGTTAATGATAAATATATGGCAAAAAATATTGTTTTGATTGTATATTTATGTTGGATCATTATTGAGAAATATGTTTCAACCCTTGACCTAGTTTTTCATCTTTCAACAAACAAAGTTTAGAAATAGTTTTGTGAGTTGATATTCACCAATATTGAACCTTTAATGTTATCATATTGATAGTTAGGTTGATAGATCATCTAAAGATCATTATGATAAAGATCAAAATTTGTTTTAGAGATAAAACATATTGAGAGGATTTGTGACTATACTTGTGGTTAATGAGTTCACATGCTTTGTTAAGAAAATGTGTATGAAATGGATTATTAAGCCCTAATCTTGACATGTTTTTACCAACCGTTAAAACTGAAACATTTTACCGTTGATTATAATTTTTATGCAATCTTGCAATACGAAATTAAACCAACCAATTTGTATGTTCTATATTTAAAACGATTCCAATTGTAGAACGACGATAATATCACACAATCCCTGCGGATACGATAACAAAAACCCACACTATTACTCATTTCAATACCAACTGAACCCTTTAGCCGACCAGTATGAGAAGGAGTCGGGTGATGATGATTGAATGATGTTTTGTTCTTTTCATTCTTGTTTGTTCCTGTAACAGTTGGACGGGGTTGTGTGCCTCGACTTGTAAAAATATTTTCATATATGCATTTCCATTTTTACCTTTGCATGTTTATGATTTTTGGTATAATATTGTTTCTTTCTCAGCCATTGTAATTGTCAAGCTGGTATCTAAGGAGAATTTGGATTCGAGGGTCACTAAGGATTGTTTTTAAAATCTCGCACTTTGTGTTATTGTTTATTGTAAAAAGAAATAAATAATAACTACTTAAAGTGTAAACGACCTTAAGTCTTTATAGAGATGTGTAAGGCTATTTCACTCGGGTGTGAGTTGCATTGAGATGCACGTAATGCGTCGATATAATGTCGAGGTAAAAGTGCATGGTTGTGCTTGTAATCAACTTTCATAGAGGAAGTGTTACTGTAGTATGAAGTGTCTGTATGTCATACTAGAAATGGTGGAACATGAGTTCAGATCTGGGCATTTGCGCCCTTAGATGTACCTGTAAGTATTTCATGTCAAACTAGAGAGACACGATTTTATCTTAATCATATTCAGATGGACAAGGTATAAGTCTGGATAATCGTGGTTGTGTTTCAAATTATACTTACAAACGAAAGGCATAAAACCGACTAGATGCGACAATTCTTTGAACTGCGCTCTACGTCACAAAGGATCTTACCCACGCAAAGGTAAAGGATCTTTGTCCCTACCCCGATGTTATGGCTCAGGTCATGGTGGAGGTCTCTAGGATTCCCATCACTCGACATCGTGTTTTATAGGTCCAAAGGGGGGGGGGTGCACCAGATACGAGTGAAAGCGGTATTTGAATGTTGTAATTCAAACATGCAAAGCATCTCCGATAGCACCCCTAGGGGAATTTGTTGTTGTAGTCAGACGTGCAAAGCGTCTTTGACAGCTCACATGGGTTTTGAAGGCGTACAGGTGCTATGGAGAATTGATTGGTATAATTGAGCTCTCAAAGCGTATCCGATAGCACCCCTAACCTCTGAAGGTGCACAAGGCATTGTAGGAAATTGATTACTATAGACAGACATGTGAAACGTCTCCTATAGCTACCCTGGATTGTGAAGGCACACAAGCTGTTGTGCGGAATTAATTGTTGTATTCAGGTGCTCAAAGTGTATCAACAACACTCTTTACCTATGAAGGCGCACAAGGCACTGTGGAAAATCGATTATTGTAGTCGGGTGCTCGAAGCGTATTCGACAACACCTCTGACTTCGTGTATGGAAGGTGCCAGGGGGTTTTGGTTATTATATTCGGTCTCTCGAAGCGTATCCAACACCACCCCCAGGTTCTACGGACGGGTATCAACTGCATCATTTGTTCCACGGTTCGCTGCAATATGCATTTGTGTTTTAATGCTTTAAAAAAAGGGCTAAAGCAAAAAGAAGAACAACAAGAATGTAATTTTTTATATATATATATATATATATATATATATATATATATATATATATATATATATATATATATATATATATATATATATATATATATATATATATATATATATATATATATATATATATATATATATATATATATATATATATATATATATATATATATATATATATTACATAACTGATTAATAAATACATTAATTAAATCTTACGGTCGAGTGCAAGTGTATACTAAGTGCTTCCCTATGATATCTGGGTGGCTTGATGTTCGATTGAGCCTGGAGGTCATACCCTTTACTTAAGATGTGTCCAGACTCTATCGTGTATTTCCAGGTCTACTTTTTGGGGGTTAAGATGACCCAATTTTCTTGGGCTCAGGCCTCTTTGAATGAGCTTTTGTCTAGCCAGATGCTGAGGGGATTCTGATTGGCGTTTGTTGCTCCACGTTGGTGTCTGACGCTCCTCCAGTTTCTTTTCATGCAGAACTTCCTAGGTATTCTCCCCCGACATGCTTCATTGGATGCATACCGCCCTTCTTCTCTCTTCATACCCAAGTTGTCTCTCTAGCCCCCCTTTTGGACTAAGGCTAGGTGTCACATCTTGAAAAAAATAATATGATGCTCACGAAGCGCAATCGCACGGTCGCGAGACGAACTGACAGAGTCGATACCGAACTTTATTTATTCCCAAAGAGGTAAAGGGAAAATATTGATAAAACCCTAAAAAATGATGATGATTATGGTCGTCGCAATTAAATCAAGGTTCAAGAGTCGATTACATAAGGGGAAGCTATTAGCACTCCTCACGTTCGTTATACTCAACGAGAACCATTTATTAGTTATGCGTGTTATGTTACCTTTTGAATATTAGGCTTTTCAAGTTATAAGGTAAAAAGAAAAGGACTAAAAGGTGAAATATTTTATTATGGTGCATGACGAGACTTTTAATCTCACTCCTACGTATCTCTTGGTGCGATGAAGAACTCAAAAGTACATATTTATAGGTAGAAAATATTTGTGTGTTGGTTGATTTCAACAAAATCCATTTTATCAAAATCGATGGAAAAATATTGCTTTCCCAAAACAAGTTTGAGGAGCGCGCATGTTTGCATCACATTGAATGGATTTCTACATATTAACATTCACGGGAAAACGTCACTTATCTCAACTCACACATATGTGGATGAAACATTGTCTTGCATCGTCTCAAGATGAAATATCTTTCATTTGTAAAAAGGGATCGAAGGTTGAGCCAAAAGGAAAAATGGTTTGAATGTGTTTGATGTATTTTTAGGTTGGGCGTAGAGTATTTATGACTTGCAAGCTTTTACGGCTTGGGTCTAATACTCAAGACTATGATTAGATTTTACACCCATGTAGTATTTTCCTTCCACTTTGTTATGAAAAAGATTCAAATTTATTTAAGTTAGTCAATTTTTATTTGCTTGAAAAAGGAGCTTGACGTTGGGTCAAGCATTTGATTCGCGTTGGGAATATGAAAATGGTTAAGCGTCTTGGTCTTTATTTAGAAAAGGAATTGACGTTGGATCAAGCATTTGATTTGAGTTTGCACAATGGTTTGAAAATATTATTGAAATTAATGGTAATGGTTTGAAATGAATGGGAAGTGAGGAATCATAACACAAAGGGTGTGAATTGGATCGCGTGGGGTGCGAATTCAAGCGTAGTGACATGAACTCTAGCACAAGGTGTAATTCAATGCCACAAGGATTGAATCAAATATATACAAGGCATTCAACACGATAAAAGGATGCAAGAGCATACAAAATATTTACAACACACATCCATCATAAATGAATAGAAAAATAAAGCGAAATGAAAATGTGCACGAATTAAAATCATGACGCAAATATGTGTTGCACCCTAATTTTTGACCATAAGATCTCACCTCTTTGTGCATTTTTTTCTGCATAACGTAGCTAACCGTTTTACCTAGTTCGTGCTTGTTTTGTAGACTTACTGGAGGAAGCTTGGAAGTCATAAGAACGTGGTGTACGTCTCACAAAGTTATGGTTCCTTGCAAGTCTCGTAGAAGTATAGGCACTCAGTGTGGCAGTTTCATAATCAGTACAACTTCAAAGTTTCTCTCTTAAGATGTCTCAAGGCATAATTTGGCCCTATTCGTAAAGGAGGATCATTTAATTGTCCGTTGGAAGAGCAAGGATTTCGTTAACTGGTGCATCATGAATTTGGCAAATTATAATCAAGCGCAGGCAATTGATTTATCACAAGGTCTTAAAGTCAACAAGATATTCTATAAGGGTTTGTTTAAAGTGCTCGGATACTATTCCATATTATTATATCCCGATAAGGTTTCACCATGAGTTACCGCGAGAGGAGTCTTACCACAAGTGTGGACGAGAGAATTCTAAAGAGCAACTATTCAAGAAAGCAACAAGTCAAGTTCTTCCTTGCCAAACCACAAAATGTTTAGTCAGGTTTTAAAAGGATCTTTTTAAAAGAATATTTAGCTTAAGCTTACAAGTCCCAACCTTCTTTTCAAGACAAAAATATTTGAGAAGAAACTCATGAAAACTTAACTCATTATTACACAAAAGTTTAATACAAATGAAGGAGTGTTACAGAAGAAGTAAATGTGCAGACTACAACATAGTTATCACAGAATAAGTGAAGTAAATTTAATAGGGGGCTGGAAATGCTGCCAGATCGTCCTTGCAAAGATTACAGCTTGATTGACTTCGAGCCACTACAGGGGACCTCCACTCGATAGCAAGTGATGCGTCTTTGGCCTGAACCACTCTTGGCACCTAGTTCTGATACCGTATATGTCGCTGCCGCCACAAGCTCGCCTGTAAGACACAATTGATAGACAGGATTACCATTAAAGAATAAACAGATAGATTTAAACAACAAGAAACAATAAATAACGAGACCCAACACCATTTGCCACTGCCATGTAAAAAGCTCCTACCATTGGGAAAGATCTGACGAACCACCTCCGAATCTTCACCGTACCCGAATTCCTTCAAGCAACCGCAAATGGCAGAGCCATCCAGGTTTTGTTGCTGCAAAATAATTGAAGAGGTCAGGTTCATGAGGATTTTTCAGGGACAATTGTTTGATCAAAATAAAACGGTATGACAAAATAAGTGAATACAAGCTTCCCACATAGGATGATACTACTACCGACAGTCCGAATCTGCCCCCAATAGAGGACAATTCAAATCGACTTATGCGGAATGTTTGATGATTTGTTGTTGTTAATGAGTGAGGCCACCAAAGCTTAACCGGTGTATCTTGAATTAATGGCAAGGCGGAGAAAGGATCCTGCATTTTTTTTACACTAAAAAATTTATTTCTACCACAACTGAGCAAAGCTTAAAAATCATCAACGTTTTTAAATCAATCCAAAGCATACTGGGACACGTCGAAATAACACACTGGGAGTGCAACCAATCTCTTTGGAGGACAACATCCGAGCGCAACTCCTTGGAGGTCCTTTTCGTCTCACTGTCTCTCTAAACAAAGAATGAACAAATTACTTGAAAGGCAAGTTAGAAAGTGCACTGGCCAATAGCCTTAAACCACCTGCAACAATGTTGATTACTCAAGATGCATCAACAGTACTCAGCAAATCAATATAGTTTTAGAGGAAATTAAGAAAGTATACCTTGCGGGATGTCGGCAGTCGTTATGAGAACAAGTCAATCCAAAAGCTTTATGGAAGAAGGTCTGCAATCTCTTGGGTTTCTTTTATTTCCACAACATCTTCCATGCTACGACAGAGTATTATCCATGGAGTGGAACTTCCAACCTCGTTAGAATAAAACCAACACCGTCAAAACAGAGCATTTCAAAGAAAATAATTGAGTTCACTTCAAGAATACAAACCAATTTCCTAACGAACATTCACGCTCCTGCGAGACAAATCCATATGTCGCTGCTACACCAGTTGAGTAAATTTGAGAGATATGAATAAGCAGAAGCCTGTAAGCTGAGAAGCACAACTCCAAAACAAAGCCGGTTCAGACGGAGGAAGAATTTTCACCTGCGTTCCAGGATACAAAGCCATTAGTTGCGCCAAAAGTAGTTGGTAAAAGCCTGCTGTTTAAAATCAAAGAATGATAACCACATCTGTCAAAGCAGCATCACAACACTACGGGAGACTCTTCTTCCTGCGGAAATGGAGGCCTTCCTACGTCTCGAACCACTTTCCATCTAGCATGCTGAATCAAGGGACGACACTCAAACTCCTCAAGGCAAAGCATGGCACAATACCCTTGCAGCCACATGAAAATCATGAGACTTGTTTTGTTCCTCCCAATTTAAAATTAACATTATAATGGGCACAAGTCATTACCTTTTAAGTGCACGAAACATCCGAAATTCCACGAGAGATTTCTTCCGTTTCTAGAGATGCTAATTCGTTGTCGGTGGGACGCCTTAATATGCAACGGCACGAAGACCATCTCGCAGCAGCTCTCCAAGCCCCCTCGTCGACACATGAAACAATAAGAGATTTAATTAGCAAATTATAAGAGGAATCTCGTTCAGCTCTATGTAAGCACCATTATTTATGCAGACAACAAGTAACTTGACTATCATCGGAACCAGCAACGGTACTGAGGACTCTGCAGTCAGTGATGGATATGATGATAAGGACAAAATTCTTTCATACTCAAGATTCAAAGTCCTCAGAGGTAAATGGCTATCTTGCAGTCGACCAAAGGGCTGTCAACAATTTCACTTGGAGTTTCATTGCCTCGGTTTGAAGATATTAGAAGTCGTGAAGTCTGTTTTGCAAGCCAAAACAGCAGGGCTTGTACGAAAACGTCCAACAAAGGCATCACCTGATACATATGAAACCAAAAGAAGGGAAAGTTAATAACTAATTCCAACCCTGCAGATAATTAGGATCCAATTATTATGGAAAACACTTCAAGACAAACCGTGTTCAAAACAAGGAATTAAAGGTTACTTGTTTTCTGTTTCGAAATCAAACGACAAAATCGCAAGCAATGAAGATTTCTACAAAAAAAAAGGAAAGAATCGAGAGTGTTACCAAATTCCATAACAACTCTGAACACAATCGTACGAATTTGGAAGTCAATTAAATGTCCAGTTAACAGCTGCAAGCAAATCAGGAACAGAGAATCAACATCATTTCATCGCATTTATTTCAGAATTTCAAAAAACAACCTATAAAAGATGGAAGAAGATTTTCAGAAAAAAGATAGACGATACGAGCACACAGAAACCCAACGGGAAAACCACAAAATCAGAATCAAACTCAGAGTACAAATTCGAAACCCAAGTCCACCCCAAATTCGTAAACCAAGATGATAGGAAAACTTATCTCTTGAGCCCCGCCTCCATTAGCTTCAACACACATCAAAGCCACCGTCAAGACACCGTGAAGCCAACCGCCGCGAGCCATTGACGCTTCTCTGTTTTGGGTAACCATTTCTAATCCATCGGCTGTTTGATCCGTTTTACCGTGCTTTTGCTATTTTGTTTAACAGGTCCGTGAATCATCGAAGAAATGGCGGTGGAGCGTTGGCAAAGAAAGGAATTGCATAAATAGAACAAAGACGAGGGAGATGCGGTGAAAGAAAGGTTCGCGAGTGAAAGTGGAAAGACGGAATCACGGTGGAGGATCGGAGATCAAACGGAGGATTTGGGGAATCTAGGGATTTGAGTGCTTCAGTTTTGTTTTTTTTCTCGTTTTTGCTATCTGTTATGAAATCACATACATCACACACATGTCTTGAGACCACACGACCGCACACACCCTTTACCCTACTTAATCACCCTAATTAACTAATTAATCAGTCTTTTAGTAAATAAATCAACCTTAAGCAACCTCTTTTATAAAATTAAACTACTAACCCTTTTAAAATCAACCGTAAATAACCAATTTGCTTAGCTTTAATCTTTTTGCTTTATTTTTAATAAATTTGGTAACCTTCTAAATAAATAATAGTATATCCTTTTTTTTTGCTTTAAAATTATTTCGCACTTAAAACAACTTTTAGGATAAATTATAATAAACCTTTTTTTGTTTAATCTAAATTAATTTCTATCTCTTATGATATTATTTAATTAACCCTGTTTATTTAAAATCAATCCATATCTAAAACCTTTTTGCTAATAAAACTAAGTTAATATTTTTCTAAAATCAACTTCATCAACTGAACCTTTTATTAAATTATTAAATCCAACCCTTTAAGATCAATCTCACTGATATTCAACTTTTTAAATCAACCTCTCGCTTAAAATCAGTTCATCAATCCAACTCAAACTAATAAAATTCTCGCCTACAAATTAATCATACCCTTAATCAATTAACATCGCATCCAACGCAATCGTGCACACTCGCATTCACGACACTTTCACTCTCACACACTTCAGCGCTTTCACGCGTATGTGTATGGCTTTACTTTCTGCCATTTATCTTTCGTAATTTACATTACCGTCATTTACATATTCATGCATCGCATTCCGTCCAAAGGAAAAACCTACACATGAGTCAACACTTGTGTGTAGTGCACGTCATTTGCATCATTTCCCCCACGATCCTTGATTCCATTCAAGTTGATCGCTTAAGATAGATCAAACCCCATAGGAAGGACCATTATCTCTACAACTTAGACAAACAAACAACACTATACAACTTTTTCAAACACAATAGAGAATAGATGTTAATCATCTTAAGTGAGATATAATCTCCACCCCCACAATAATACAATCAAACATGTAGGAACTTTGCCTTAAGAGTGATAAAGGCATACTCGTCAAACAATCCGAGTATTTAAGCCCTTTTCTTAAGACGATGCAAAGACTATTTTCCTACAACCCCCTTTACACTTGTGGTGGTTACATCTCCCTTAACATGAAGACTCATCTATTCTCCTAAACCCAATCAAAACAACTACCCTAAACCCGTAGGAACTTTGACCACAGTCAAAGAGCTCCTCTAACCCTTTAGGGGAACTACAAATACTCTGATTCCACTCCCGTAAGGATATGTAGGCATAAGATGCGATATATTATCGAGTATACTTAGAAATAAACCCCTAGGTCTTTAAACCCTTAAGCAGATAACACTAGGAAATAAACAGCATAAAACAAGAGGTTCCTGTAGAGTACTACAGAAACTTCGGATGCTAGTACCTTCCCTAAGTTTAACCAACCCCCGAACCTAACTCTCTAGCTTGCATTTGCATTGTATTGTGGGAATTTCGATCTTTATCCCTTCCTTTGGACAAATCAAAGTTCGGTTGCAAATTGAATTAACGATTCAAACTAATCAATAGTTTGGTATCCAAATTTCACCGCGACAGAAATGGCGACTTCACTGGGGACCCGCTTGTGGGTTTCCCTACCTTGTTCATTTTTTACTTGTTTATTGCTATATACATGCTTATCTGTTTATTTGTACAATTGTTTGTTTATTTTCTTTTGGGTTGATACATATGAGTGGTGAGACAAAGTCCTACACCCGGACTTGAGAGAAATTAAGATAGGAAGTGATATAGTCGACGAGGCTTATAGGGAGTTGAATCCCGACTAAGTTGACTCGAGAATCACGCTCAATTGAGGCCCTTTCGAAAATGGTTCGGTTGAACGAGTAATCGTGAAGACTTTTACCATTATCGATCGGAGCCTATGATATTGAGGACTGTAGTTACCTTTAGCCCCACTTTAGCCTTTACTAGGATGTAGTGCGGGACTATGAGGAAGTAATTCCGAAATAGTGCTACGCGAAGCTACACTCGAAAGAAGTTCTCTTGAGAATATTATTAATCCTCGAGTAATTGGGAAATTGATAATATCTGAAAGATGGGCTGATGATTTTGAGTCCCTTTAGAACCTTGTTCTGCAGGTACAATCAACCTTTAGTCCACAACCTTTTGGGAATGGGTATACCTTTAACTCCATGCTCATTGCAAACCTAGGGTCCCCCTTATTTATTTATCTTTATGCATCTATGTGTTTACCTGTGTTTGTTGCATTCATAAAGCATCATATCACATCGGTTTCATGGAATTCCAATTTTATTTATAAACATTATAGAAACCAATATGGATTAAAAAAGAATAATATTTTAAAATATTCTTTTAAGAGTCCTAACTTGGGTGGCCTAAGGAAGTAGGAGCTCAGATTGAAGAAGGCTCCCTTTATCATTGAAGATCCTTAGAAGTTCAAAATACTTTCATCAATATTGAAGATCCAAGGGACTCCTTTCTTACTTCCAACAAGAACGAAAGAAGAGATGGAGGATTTATTTTCCTCTATCAAACTACTCTTTAGACATTGATCACGGACAACTGATATTCAAGAAAGTCCAACTAGAAGAACAAATCAACAAGCGTGATGAAGGCTTCCTTAGGGCTTTGTTAGCTTTTATTTAGCTATTCTGTTAGGGCTCTTATAAGGATATTTATTGGAAAAATAATAATAAAATTTTCTTCGGTATTCCGTAACGTTTATAAGAACTTGAGTTCCATGAAACCTCTCATTTCTGCACTCTTGCATTTGCATCCTTCATTTAGCATTTTGCATATGCATGTGTCTCTCCTCTTCTGTGGCTCATCCGGTCTTCTGTCTTTGTCTTCCAGTCTGACATCTCGACTGTCTGACCGAGCTCGTAGTATTACCTAAGGATAGTAAAGAGAATAAAGAATATGGATTCCATGACTGGTTTTAGAGTGATAACTAATCCGTTATTCGATCTTCCTTCTGATGACGGTGTTCAACAAGTGGATGTTCCTACGCGAGCTCAGCCCGTGCAAGATAATTTGGTTGGTCAAGTTGATAGAAGAGTTTCTCGGTTTCCACATTTTATGTCAGATCTTCAGAACGTTCATGCTAAGACGAAGATAGACGATCCTAGATTCGTAGCAATGGAGAAAGAACTTCGGGATTTCAAAGAGCAATTAAAGATGACAAAAGGAGCTGATACATATGATTTTAATGCTCGTGACTCATGTCTGGTTCCAGGTGTAATTATTCCTCCGAAGTTTAAGATGTCTGTCTTTGAAGTGTACAAAGGTACTAGTTGTCCAAGATACCATTTGACGACGTTTTGTCGAAAGATGTCTGCTCATGTTGACAATGATGAATTGATGATTCACTGCTTTCAAGAAAGCTTATCTGGGGCATCCTTGATATGGTATATGAAACTACAAAGGAATTGTATTCAGTCTTTTAAAGATTTAGCCGATGCTTTTATAAAGCAGTACAATTATAATTTGGATGTGGCTCCAGACATTGATCAATTGATGAACATGAGTAAGAATGATGATGAATCTTTCAGGGAATATGCTCAGCGATGGAAAGAGTTGGCAGCCCAAGTTCAGCCACCGCTTCCAGAGAAAGATTTAAGCAAGATGTTTCTAAGAACACTGCCAGACTCTTATTATGTTAGGATGGTAGGCGTTGTACCATCAAATTTCTCCAAAATTATAGAAGTCGGAGTAAACATCGAGAATGCACTCAAAAGTGGAAGAATTCAAGATGATTTGAATAACCAAACTGACGAAGAGATTTCAGTTGATGATTCCCTAGAGAAAGGAAATGTTGATGTTAATGCAATCCTATCAGATCCAGTTCCAGCACCTCGTCCTCAACATCAGTATGAAGTGACTACTCAGCGCAAGCAGCGACTACCTCATAAACGAAGGTTAATTTCTCCAAAACAGCATCAAGATCGACAAGTTCGAAGACGGTTTCAGAATCAGAAGGTACCTCTAAGCATTCTGAAGGAAGAAGCCCACTGATTTGATCTTATCCCAATGACTTACCGTCAGCTATGGTCCTATTTTGCTAGAAACTCGTTAATGACTCCCAGAAAGACTAGAATTATGAAGTCTCGTCCATCGTGGTTCGACTCAAATGCCAGCTGTGAATTTCATGATGGAGCATTGGGGCATTCGATTGAAGAATGTAAAGTTTTCCAAGGGAAAGTTCAAGAAATGATTGATAATGAAGAGCTGACTTTCAAAGGAGGAAGCCCAATCGTGAATGGAACACTGTTGTGTTGATCAGCTGTTCATTTTGTGTGCTTATTTGCTCTTGTTATTTTCTTTGGTTAAAAGCATAATTAGCATGTGAGAACTTGTTTATTTTGAATAAGTAATGCAATAAATGTTTGTTTTGAATAAATCCATTCGTTTTCACTCAAAAAACCATTTTCATAAATTATAATGCCAATGCTACCCAATCTCTTGCTTAGACGGGAAATTGGAAGGAGAATGATGAAGTAAAACGCATGATCTATTGTGGTATGCTTTCGAATAAAACCTACTGATGATGTAAGGCACTATTTCAAAAGCTTTCTAAACACTAGAAAAAGCGGTTAATTCCCCTTTAACCATTTTTCAACCTCATTTTCTAACTTGGGGCAATTTTTTTAACTAGCTTGATTAAGCACTTAAAACATTTAAAAAAAGAGAATGGACATTTTTCAAAATGGATGGGTACAAATAAGCTTTGACCTTTATCCCCTTTTTTACAAATCATAAACTAAGCCCGCATATGACCCTCCAAAGTCCTAATTGAGGTAAGGTTTACTTCGAAAGCATACTCAGAGAGATAATGTTTCCTGACTCCTATGGGCTATGCTCAACTATCTATATTGGCTTATAAATTAGTTCATATCCCAGCTAGTGACTCTGTCACAAGTGGTCGTGATATATCTTTTTCAAAAAAAAAAAACTTCAAGACAAACATATATGTTGCATTAACAGTTTCAGGAATAACATTTCACGCGTGTTAATTTGGCCTGATATCATAGAAGATTACACATAAGCGTCAGCATTAAGTTTGTCCTATTGGAATTCGAAGACTCTGCTAAACTGGGGCAAGTTATTTCCAAGTGGTTTGTTCGGTGCAAATTTCACTTCACCTCTAGAGCAAGATTGAAGACTCGCCATATCGTCAATCAGGGTCCATTACATCGAGATTCAACGAATCTCTCTAAGAGTTTGAAAACAGTGGGATGCCTTGTTTTCTGTAAAATCCTCTTGGAATGACTTCTTCTCATGACTTGGGGCAATTGAGACGCAAAGATTATCTTTCCCACTCAACAAGTTTTTGTTCAAATGGCGACTATTACACAATTCATTAAGTCAGAGTCACCTTGTTCTGCAACACTCTTCATGTCCCCAGTAAATTTTAATTCTGGTGGTCATGACAGTTCTCCGATGAAGCTTTTCAATGCAGAATTCCCAATGATTTGCTCAACTTCACTTCCTCAATGAAGTGGATGATATTTTAATCCTCAGTGATTTGCTTCTCCAACTTCACCTTCCCAGTGAAATGGACATGTTTTACTCTTTAATGGACCTTCTACAACGTCGATCCTCTCCAGCGTGAGTCTCTCCAGTAAAGTGGATATTTATTTTATCCATGAAGTTCCTACAGTTATGAGTTTGATCCACCCCTAGTGGATCTTTATCCTCGTCTTCAACAGGGTAATCTTTCAGACTTATCAAGTTGTTATATCCCCGAGTGGAGTGTTCTCTACTCCCCCAGTTGAGGTTTTTGAAGCTTTGAAGCAGGATTGAGATCCTATATCTGGTTCTCCGCATATCCCCAGTGATACTTCTATCTTTGAAGATTGGTCGGATGTTTATCCCATCTTCATTCGTTGCTTTCGTCTGTTTTGTCAGCATAAGCATTCACATATCATATAAATAGATAACATAACATTTGCATTTGTGCATCTTTGTGTGTGTGCTATTCTGTCGCTTTGGTCGTGTTTATCCACAAGTGGTTGGGCGTGTCTTCTCCTTCCAAATAGAATTGTCACCCATAGGCAGAAAAAGCGCAATATTTCTATTTTCCCCATGAAGTTCGATTCTCGTGGAAGACGGTTGCTTCAGTACATTCTCATTTGAGTTCATACCTCTATGGTCGAGTCTTACGTGACAATCTCTTTTCAGTTATTTCCTGAATTGAATTTCGGTCCCTGACAATCACATTGGTGGATATCTCCAAACTGCTGAATATGGATGGAGTATGCATTCATTTTGCACTCTGCTCCCCAGAAAAGGTCCTCATGAAGATAATTATCGAAGATGAATATCTCTCCAACAATATTACAAGACATCTTTCCAACAATCTACATCTGGTTTGCAAGTAACCTCTTTATTTGAGCAATCTCCTTATTTGAGCAATCTCTTTGTTTGAGCAACTCGTTTTGATCAACATTTTATTCAAAACGACAAATGATAATCTCATCAAGACAGTTCGTCTGTCCCCAGCGATTTTATCAAGATCATCAACTCATGGCATCTCTCCAGAAACCCATCAGATTGTTTTATCGAAGACTTCACAGATGTTTTCTCTTTATTTGAGAAACGTTCACCTCAAGAAGTTCACATAATTACAACTACAACAAGATACTCTTCAGGAATTTATTCCCCAGTGGGTTCATCACACAAGTTTACTTCCGTCAAGTGGTATCTCCCCGAAGAATTCGAAGAAGTTTATCACAATAGTCTCTCTTTATTTGAGAAGACATACATTACAACTCAACCGACCCACATCTCTTCCGAAGATCCCCGGTGAAGCTTTACAACGATATTATGGCTTACAGCTAAAGCTTCACAATTACAACTTACAATCTACAACATCTACAACCCCTTTGTGAAGACGCTCTCGCGAGTTTTCTTCATTCTGGGCAGAGACTGAGACCAGCTCATGGCACCCATACCATGACACACGGGGAAGTTTTTTTCCAACAACAATCATTCAAACATCTTTCATTTCCTGGTTAATCTTGACAGTAGATTCCCAGAAGACCTCGACAGTAGGTGGTACCATTTCATTTCCTGGTTAATCTTGACAGTAGATTCCCAGAAGACCTCGACAGTAGGTGGTACCATTTCATTTCCTGGCTAATCTTGACAGTAGACTTCCGGAAGACTTCGACGGAAGTATTTCTCCAACAGACTACAACATAGAATCTCGACAGCAGATTCCCTAGAAGATCTTGACAATAGATACTTTGACAAAAGTATCCTTACATGAAGTTACCAGACTCGACATAGACTTCTCCGACTGATATCTTGGAATCATTACATTTGACATATGCAGTAGGAGCTTCAGTTGGATTTTTCTGACTAGTGCCTTTGCAACATATCTACAAACACCTTGTGATTGTCAATCTTTTCCCGCAGAGTCTCGTTTTGTTGAGCCTGCTTCTTCCCGTGTGTTGTATCTAGTTTCTCCCTGTGGAGCCATTTCTCCATAGAACCCTCTGTATTGCATTTTCATATCATTGCATATCATTTGCATTCGGTGGCTTCTTAAGGCCAAAAAGTCGTGCAGTGTTTATATTTAAGTCCATCTTATCTCGTCTAGACGGAGATTTCAATCTCCATATCTCCGAATAGGAGTAACTTAAATAGGGGCATCTGTTGCACCCTAATTTTTGACCATAATATCTCACCTCTTTGTGCATTTTTTTCTGCATAACGTAGCTAACCGTTTTACCTAGTTCGTGCTTGTTTTGTAGACTTACTGGAGGAAGCTTGGAAGTCATAAGAACGTGGTGTACGTCTCACAAAGTTATGGTTCCTTGCAAGTCTCGTAGAAGTATAGGCACTCAGTGTGGCAGTTTCATAATCAGTACAACTTCAAAGTTTCTCTCTTAAGATGTCTCAAGGCATAATTTGGCCCTATTCGTAAAGGAGGATCATTTAATTGTCCGTTGGAAGAACAAGGATTTCGTTAACTGGTGCATCATGAATTTGGCAAATTATAATTAAGCGCAAGCAATTGATTTATCACAAGGTCTTAAAGTCAACAAGATATTCTATAAGGGTTTGTTTAAAGTGCTCGGATACTATTCCATATTATTATATCCCGATAAGGTTTCACCGTGAGTTACCGCGAGAGGAGTCTTACCACAAGTGTGGACGAGAGAATTCTAAAGAGCAACTATTCAAGAAAGCAACAAGTCAAGTTCTTCCTTGCCAAACCACAAAATGTTTAGTCAGGTTTTAAAAGGATCTTTTTAAAAGAATATTTAGCTTAAGCTTACAAGTCCCAACCTTCTTTTCAAGACAAAAATATTTGAGAAGAAACTCATGAAAACTTAACTCATTATTACACAAAAGTTTAATACAAATGAAGGAGTGTTACAGAAGAGGTAAATGTGCAGACTACAACATAGTTATCACAGAATAAGTGAAGTAAATTTAATAGGGGGCTGGAAATGCTGCCAGATCGTCCTTGCAAAGATTACAGCTTGATTGACTTCGAGCCACTACAGGGGACCTCCACTCGATAGCAAGTGATGCGTCTTTGGCCTGAACCACTCTTGGCACCTAGTTCTGATACCGTATATGTCGCTGCCGCCACAAGCTCGCATGTAAGACACAATTGATAGACAGGATTACCATTAAAGAATAAACAGATAGATTTAAACAACAAGAAACAATAAATAACGAGACCCAACACCATTTGCCACTGCCATGTAAAAAGCTCCTACCATTGGGAAAGATCTGACGAACCACCTCTGAATCTTCACCGTACCCGAATTCCTTCAAGCAACCGCAAATGGCAGAGCCATCCAGGTTTTGTTGCTGCAAAACAGTTGAAGAGGTCAGGTTCATGAGGATTTTTCAGGGACAATTGTTTGATCAAAATAAAACGGTATGACAAAATAAGTGAATACAAGCTTCCCACATAGGATGATACTACTACCGACAGTCCGAATCTGCCCCCGATAGAGGACAATTCAAATCGACTTATGCGGAATGTTTGATGATTTGTTGTTGTTAATGAGTGAGGCCACCAAAGCTTAACCGGTGTATCTTGAATTAATGGCAAGGCGGAGAAAGGATCCTGCATTTTTTTTACACTAAAAAATTTATTTCTACCACAATTGAGCAAAGCTTAAAAATCATCAACGTTTTTAAATCAATCCAAAGCATACCGGGACACGTCGAAATAACACACTGGGAGTGCAACCAATCTCTTTGGAGGACAACATCCGAGCGTAACTCCTTGGAGGTCCTTTTTGTCTCACTGTCTCTCCAAACAAAGAATGAACAAATTACTTGAAAGGCAAGTTAGAAAGTGCACTGACCAATAGCCTTAAACCACCTGCAACAATGTTGATTACTCAAGATGCATCAACAGTACTCAGCAAATCAATACAGTTTTAGAGGAAATTAAGAAAGTATACCTTGCGGGATGTCGGCAGTCGTTATGAGAAGAAGTCAATCCAAAAGCTCTATGGAAGAAGGTCTGCAATCTCTTGGGTTTCTTTTATTTCCACAACATCTTCCATGCTACGACAGAGTATTATCCATGGAGTGGAACTTCCAACCTTGTTAGAACAAAACCAACACCGTCAAAACAGAGCATTTCAAAGAAAATAATTGAGTTCACTTCAAGAATACAAACCAATTTCCTAACGAACATTCACGCTCCTGCGAGACAAATCCATATGTCGCTGCTACACCAGTTGAGTAAATTTGAGAGATATGAACAAGTAGAAGCCTGTAAGCTGAGAAGCACAACTCCAAAACAAAGCCGGTTCAGACGGAGGAAGAATTTTCACCTGCGTTCCAGGATACAAAGCCATTAGTTGCGCCAAAAGTAGTTGGTAAAAGCCTGCTGTTTAAAATCAAAGAATGATAACCACATCTGTCAAAGCAGCATCACAGCACTACGAGAGACTCTTCTTCCTGCGGAAATGAAGGCCTTCCTACGTCTCGAACCACTTTCCATCTAGCATGCTGAATCAAGGGACGACACTCAAACTCCTCAAGGCAAAGCATGGCACAATACCCTTGCAGCCACATGAAAATCATGAGACTTGTTTTGTTCCTCCCAATTTAAAATTAACATTATAATGGGCACAAGTCATTACCTTTTAAGTGCACGAAACATCCGAAATTCCACGAGAGATTTCTTCCGTTTCTAGAGATGCTAATTCGTTGTCGGTGGGACGCCTTAATGTGCAACGACACGAAGACCATCTTGCAACAACTCTCCAAGCCCCCTCGTTGACACATGAAACAATAAGAGATTTAATTAGCAAATTATAAGAGGAATCTCGTTCAGCTCTATGTAAGCACCATTATTTATGCAGACAACAAGTAACTTGACTATCATCGGAACCAGCAACGGTACTGAGGACTCTGCAGTCAGTGATGGATATGATGATAAGGACAAAATTCTTTCATACTCAAGATTCAAAGTCCTCAGAGGTAAATGGCTATCTTGCAGTCGACCAAAGGGCTGTCAACAATTTCACTTAGAGTTTCATTGCCTCGGTCTGAAGATATTAGAAGTCGTGAAGTCTGTTTTGCAAGCCAAAACAGCAGGGCTTGTACGAAAACGTCCAACAAAGGCATCACCTGATACATATGAAACCAAAAGAAGGGAAAGTTAATAATCAATTCCAACCCTGCAGATAATTAGGATCCAATTATTGTGGAAAACACTTCAAGACAAACCGTGTTCAAAACAAGGAATTAAAGGTTACTTGTTTTCTGTTTCGAAATCAAACGACAATCGCAAGCAATGAAGATTTCTACAAATAAAAAAGGAAAGAATCGAGAGTGTTACCAAATTCCATAACAACTCTGAACACAATCGTACGAATTTGGAAGTCAATTAAATGTCCAGTTAACAGCTGCAAGCAAATCAGGAACAGAGAATCAACATCATTTCATCGCATTTATTTCAGAATTTCAAAAAACAACCTATAAAAGATGGAAGAAGATTTTCAGAAAAAAGATAGACGATACGAGCACACAGAAACCCAACGGGAAAACCACAAAATCAGAATCAAACTCAGAGTACAAATTCGAAACCCAAGTCCACCCCAAATTCGTAAACCAAGATGATAGGAAAACTTATCTCTTGAGCCCCGCCTCCAT
Organism: Lathyrus sativus; assembly: GCA_963859935.3. Lineage (NCBI taxonomy): Eukaryota > Viridiplantae > Streptophyta > Magnoliopsida > Fabales > Fabaceae > Lathyrus > Lathyrus sativus. Next base: position 498,596,665 of record OZ012741.1, on the reverse strand, counting down.
TAGCTTCAACGCACATCAAAGCCACCGTCAAGACACCGTGAAGCCAACCGCCGCGAGCCATTGACGCTTCTCCGTTTTGGGTAACCATTTCTAATCCATCGGCTGTTTGATCCGTTTTACCGTGCTTTTGCTATTTTGTTTAACAGGTCCGTGAATCATCGAAGAAATGGCGGTGGAGCGTTGGCAAAGAAAGGAATTGCATAAATAGAACAAAGACGAGGGAGATGCGGTGAAAGAAAGGTTCGCGAGTGAAAGTGGAAAGACGGAATCACGGTGGAGGATCGGAGATCAAACGGAGGATTTGGGGAATCTAGGGATTTGAGTGCTTCAGTTTTGTTTTTTTTCTCGTTTTTGCTATCTGTTATGAAATCACATACATCACACACATGCCTTGAGACCACACGACCGCACACACCCTTTACCCTACTTAATCACCCTAATTAACTAATTAATCAGTCTTTTAGTAAATAAATCAACCTTAAGCAACCTCTTTTATAAAATTAAACTACTAACCCTTTTAAAATCAACCGTAAATAACCAATTTGCTTAGCTTTAATCTTTTTGCTTTATTTTTAATAAATTTGGTAACCTTCTAAATAAATAATAGTATATCCTTTTTTTTTGCTTTAAAATTATTTCGCACTTAAAACAACTTTTAGGATAAATTATAATAAACCTTTTTTTGTTTAATCTAAATTAATTTCTATCTCTTATGATATTATTTAATTAACCCTATTTATTTAAAATCAATCCATATCTAAAACTTTTTTGCTAATAAAACTAAGTTAATATTTTTCTAAAATCAACTTCATCAACTAAACCTTTTATTAAATTATTAAATCCAACCCTTTAAGATCAATCTCACTGATATTCAACTTTTTAAATCAACCTCTCGCTTAAAATCAGTTCATCAATCCAACTCAAACTAATCAACTTCTCGCCTACAAATTAATCATACCCTTAATCAATTAACATCGCATCCAACGCAATCGTGCACACTCACATTCACGACACTTTCACTCTCACACACTTCAGCGCTTTCATGCGTATGTGTATGGCTTTACTTTCTGCCATTTATCTTTCGTAATTTACATTACCGTCATTTACATATTCACGCATCGCATTCCGTCCAAAGGAAAAACCTACACATGAGTCAACACTTGTGTGTAGTGCACGTCATTTGCATCATTTCCCCCACGATCCTTGATTCCATTCAAGTTGATCGCTTAAGATAGATCATACCCCATAGGAAGGACCATTATCTCTACAACTTAGACAAACAAACAACACTATACAACTTTTTCAAACACAATAGAGAATAGATGTTAATCATCTTAAGTGAGATATAATCTCCACCCCCACAATAATACAATCAAACATGTAGGAACTTTGCCTTAAGAGTGATAAAGGCATACTCGTCAAACAATCCGAGTACTTAAGCCCTTTTCTTAAGACGATGCAAAGACTATTTTCCTACAACCCCCTTTACACTTGTGGTGGTTACATCTCCCTTAACATGAAGACTCATCTCTTCTCCTAAACCCAATCAAAACAACTACCCTAAACCCGTAGGAACTTTGACCACAGTCAAAGAGTTCCTCTAACCCTTTAGGGGAACTACAAATACTCTGATTCCACTCCCGTAAGGATATGTAGGCATAAGATGCGATATCTTATCGAGTATACTTAGAAATAAACCCCTAGGTCTTTAAACCCTTAAGCAAATAACACTTAGCAATAAACAGCATAAAACAAGAGGTTCCTGTAGAGTACTACAGAAACTTAGGATGCTAGTACCTTCCCTAAGTTTAACCAACCCCCGAACCTAACTCTCTAGCTTGCATTTGCATTGCATTGTGGGAATTTCGATCTTTATCCTTTCCTTTGGACAAATCAAAGTTCGGTTGCAAATTGAATTAACGATTCAAACTAATTAATAGTTTGGTATCCAAATTTCACCGCGACAATATGTGAATCAATATCGCGTACGCAAAGACATGCAAAGTTACCACAAGAAATTCATATTCGATTTAAATGTAACTACGTTGGATTATTGTATCTTAACGCAAATCAAATGGAAAATTGCTAACGCAATAACGGTCATCACAAATAAAATTGAGAAACAATAAAATATAGCATCGTGAAAGCAAAAGTTGCAAGTCGGCACACATATTGGTAAGAAGCATAAGTGCAAAATGTCGTTATGCTAAACCATCGGGCGCACATACAAAATTGAAGTGTAACAACAACCACTAAAAAAATTCATACGTGAACTAATGAAAATCAACCGATAACTTGCTAATGCAAACGTGATCACTACATGATTGATTGAAACCATGCAAAAACCAAACTTAAAGAAATGAAAACGCAAATTAAAATGAGTTCTAACACGCACGAATTACAACATAATGCAACGAAACATACATAATGTAACACTGAAATGCAAACAAAATCAACTCGCATGCACATCGACATGTTATCAATGTATCAAACTAAATTTTGGCAGAGTAAAGACACGTGTATTATGTCGAACCCGCAATTTTATCCGATTTAATCACAACAAAAACAAACAATAACCAAACACAATATATTTTTAATTATTTTAGCAGTGTTACAACATTATTACAATAACTCAACGTGATCGAAATAAACAGCCAACATAACAACGCAAAGATATCGAAATACGAAACTCAAAACATAATGTAAAAGAATGCAAATCCATAAGCACAGATTGGATCAAAATGTTACTGAATCAAACTCCAACAGAGTTTCCTTATTGTGTGTTGTTGAGTTTGTCGGTGTTGTCGTCATTCCAAGTGTTCTGTTGCAAGTTGTGTAATTGTATCACTGCACTCGTACCAAAAAAATTTATTGGGGCTACTGAGCTTCCTCGGAACAAAGGGTGTATATCAATGTAGAGGAAAATGGTTACATAGTTGGTGAAGGTGACATTTAAAGCTTTTCACGATGGAAGAAGAAATACGATGATAGTGGCGCAGTGTTCCTTGATGCTGCTAACAGTGTTGGTGGAGACAAAATTCACGGTTGAGGTTTATGGTGGCATAGGTGATCTGAGTCAGCTGGAGCTTAAATGCGTTATGGTGTGAAGTGAAGTTTGAAGTAAGTGTAGGTTTGGTGTGTTTGGAGGGTGACACCGACGAGTTTGGATGAAGTGTCTCATGTTTGAGTTTGAGGCGGTGGTAGGTTGTCGTCGCGAAGAGAAAAATTGTTGAGATTAAGCTATTGATTAACTTAACTCAAAAAAGCAAGAGTCCTATCGAACTTTATTGTTTCTAAAGGGAAAAGGGAAAAGGTAAAACAAAATCCACAAAAAGTAAAAAAAGCTTAAAAAAAGAGAGATCTGGATACGAGGGTTGGTTATGCAAGGGGAATGTATTAACACCCTTCACATACGTTGTACTTAACGGGAACCACTTACAAATCCGTGTTTATAAAAAGCGGGGTTATTAGTTGATTGATTTTATATGAAAATATATTTTTTCGTATTCGAATGGAAAACTCAACTTACTACTCACAAGTATGAGGAAATGAGCATTTGCATCATCTTAATATGGATAACTTTTACTTGGACTTTCTCACAAGTACATCTCCATATTCAAGTGGAAAATGTCAGTCATTTCTCATAATCTTGTAGAAATATAGTGGTTTGCATCATTATAAGAATAGACTAATATCCAATCTTTCAAAAAACAGGCTCTTAAAGAAAAGTGCACAAAGGCACAAAGAGAAGTTTGATGGGGTTTGCCTTTTTTAGAGTTTTAGAAAGAGTTTGAATATTCTTAAATGTTTTAGCATTTATTAAGAAAAATATTTTCTGGATCACTTGACAAAGTCAAGGTTTATTGAGATAAGATGTGAAGTTTGAAAAACAAGAAGTTTTGAAGTAGGGGGGAGTTTTGAAAATTTAAGAAATGGGAAAGAGAAGAATAAACTATCTTAAAGCACAAAGTAAATGGTCTCATTGTCAGGTAGTCCAAGATAAAACATTTGTGTATGCAAGTGTACTAACCACAAGAAGAGGCAAGATTTGACATAGGTTAAAACTAGCATTCCTTTCCCTTTGGATTGATCCACAAGATGAACAAGCAACATGCAAAAATGAATATCAAAGAAAACCAGATGACTAAAAGGTCATAGAGCCACAAAGAAAGCATCCAAGTCTTGAATTGAGGATCATAAAGTCTCAGGTGTAACACTATGTCTCAGATGAGTCACAAGGTCTCAGATAAACTACAAAGTATTAAATGCTACTCAAACCAAATGGAAATCACTAGGTCCTAAGTTCATATTCCAAAGTACTCCTCAAGCAAGGGATATAGTAACACAAAGTCCAAGAGATTGAGTTTTTAGGGTCTTAGCCATTTGTATCATGTTTTTGTTCTTTTTGAAATAAGAAAGCAAAAGAATGCATAAAGATAAAAGGCAAAAACTAAAAACAAGAAAACAAATGCCATGAATGTAAATTACATAAAGTAAATGATATAAGGTAAATGACATAAATGTAAAGGTATAAAATAAATGTTAGTTTTTAGCACAATTAGTATGTCAGTGTTAGTACTAGTGAAAACTTAATCGAGTCGGAACAATTTAGCGCTATGCTAAGAAATCGTAAGTGGACTTATGTAGAAGTCACACCTATCTGAGATCGGTCAATAAAAATTTATGTGTTCAAACGTGATAGAGAAATGATACAAAATCATCCTCCTAAAGCAATGTAACACAAAAGTTAAAACAAAGAAGAAAGGAGACGGAGAAGAAAAGAGAGATGAAGAAGTGAAATGAAGGCTTAAGCAATCACTAAGGATCATATATCAACAAGTCAAATGCCACAAAGTAATGATCATCGGGGGATAATCTGCCTTTGATGCAAAGTGTCACTGATGATCCAAATGATCATTTGTTAACATGTTTGAACCAAAGAAGGTTCAATCAACAAAGAGATTATCAACCAAACACTTGAAATGTTGAAAATATATTCAAATAAGCAATCATCAATAGACAAGTTCAAGACCTCCCCAATATTGAATATAATCAAAATAAAAAGTATTTAAGAGTGATTTTAAATGGAAAATAAAAGAAAAATGTCAAAAATGCATCAAAACACCAAATAAATGATTAAGAAAATTATGATAAGTCACAAATATTGCAAATAGAATGATCTCAAAAGTTTGATGCAAAAATATTTGAAAATGATAAGAAATAAAATGCAAAATGAAAATTAAAAGAAAATATGGATAAAATGCAATATGATTTTTAAAAATTATGAAAAAATAACTTGTGGTAGAAAATATTTTTATAAAATTATGAAAAAAAAGTTGGAGTCAAAAAGCATAAAAAATGATTATAATAAAAATTCATGAACTCCTGTTTTTAACCAGAATCAAGCATGGATTCAAGTGCACAACACATCATCGTTCATGTCTCTCCGCATCAGAGAAATTGATTTACTATGAGTAGATAAAATTTGCTAAAACACATGAAGAAACCTAGTTCTTCAAAGTAAAATTAAATGACTAAATCAAAAGATAAATTTAAAGTAGAAGAGGACTTTTGATCAGTGAAACAAGGCAAACACGTTGGTAACTTGTTTGCTCAGAAATGTTATGCGTAACTACCTTTTCAGTTGAAGCTCGAAGGTCCAACCATGGTGGAAATATATATCTTGGTTAAGGTAACTTCAAGGCAAGACAACGATACAGTTAGCTTCAGAAGGTTCCCGTGAGTGATTTTGGGCGAAGATTCAAAGCTAAAAGAGCTTGAATCAAAGAAATGGTTTTATCTATCTTATTATTACAAGATTTTTGAGCTTGTTTGAGTCCACACATGGCTTTATGCAGCATGTATAGCTTGCTTTCTTCGCATCGTTTCACAAATCCAACCGGTTGTGCAACATAAACTTCTTCATCTAAGGGCCCATTTAGGAATGCATATTTCACATCCATTTGAAATATATGTTTTTCATTCATGTCTGTTGGACTAACCACCAACTTGATTGTTTCGATCCTAGCAACATGTGCAAAAACCTCGTCGAAGTTAATTCATTCTTTATGAAGAAATCCTTTCGCTATAAATCTTGCATCGTGTTGAGTTACTTCTCATTTGAGATTCATCTCCACCTTGCTTACCCACTTCACATTGATTTCCTTCTTGCCTTGAGGCAATTCGACAAATGACCAAGTGTTATTGACTTCGATGGACTTCAGTTCCTCATTCATTGCTTTCATCCACTTCTAATCCCTCAATGCCTTAACTGCATTGACTAGCTCAATATCTGCATAGAAAACATAATGTACCATCTCACCTTCATCATCGACCATATCATCTGATGTAATCACACATTCTTGCAACCCTAAATACATTTGTCTTGTTCTTTGAGGTATGCTTATGCTTGCTTGACCTCTGACATTTTATTGTCAAACTTATCTTTCAACTTCACTTGTTGGTTCTTCACACAGGATTCTCACTCAATTCTTCTTGAAATTTTCATTCTAATCTCATTCCTTAATCTTATCTATGATCTCGTCCCTGCTGATAACTAATTGCTTGTTTACTGGGTTGAACAACTTGTATCCTCCAGTCAAATGATATCCTATTAGGATCATTTGACTTGACTTGTCATTAATTTTCTTCTCAACTGATCAAGAACATGTCTATGTGTTATATATTCAAATACCTTACTCAAGTTAGGCATGATACCAGACCAACATTCTTCTAGCATGATTCCTTCTAGCTTTTTCGTCGAACATCTGTTCAGTATGTATGTTGCAGTCGACACAACTTCTCCTCATAATTCTTTGGGTAAATGTGTGCCTTTCAACATACTTCTAACGATACTCATGATGGTTTTGTTCTTCCTTTATGTAGTTACATTATGTTGTGGAGTGTAAAGTGGCACCACCTCATGCATAATCACTTCTTTCACACATAATGTGTCGAAGTCTTTCAACACATATTCTCCACCACCATCAATCCTCGAAATCTTAGGCTTTCGACCACTTTGTCTTTCGATCATAGATTTAAACTTGGAAAATACCTCGATCACTTCATTGTTCTTCTTGATTAGGTAAGTCCATAATTTTCGACTGAAACCATCTATGAATGTGACAAAGTATCTGTTACCTTTAATTGAATCCACCTAGATAGGACCAGACACATCCGAGTATTTGACTTCAAGAATTTCCTTCGACTGGCTTCCTGCATCCTTGCTGAAGCAATTCTTGTGTTGCTTTCCCTGCACACATTCTTCACATACTTCATTTGAAATGTCAATTTTTGATAATCCTGAAAACATATTTCTCCTCTTTAGATCTCTGATGTCTTTGAAGTTGAGATGACCTAGTCGATAATGTCATATCCATTCATCCTTGCTAACTGCAGCTGCAAGGCACTTGTGTTCTATCACATTAAATTCAATCTTGAAGGTTCTATTTTAAGACATATGAGCATTAAAGATTAAACTTCCAGTTGGGTCGAGAACTCTTATTATCTTGTCTTCGAATGAAACTTTGTAATTCTTTTTTATCAACTACCTTATGCTAAGCAAATTACTCTTCATGTATAGTATGTATACTACATTGGAAATTACTAACCTTTTTCCATCTTTCTTCATAATAAGAACATCACCAATACCTTTAGCTGCTAGGGTATTGTCATTTGAAAATTTCACCATGTTCTTCATTGAGGGTTTTATGTTGACAAACAAATATTTCCTTCAAGACATGTGTGATGAGCATCCTAAGTCCAAGTACCATTAGTCCTTGAATCTTTCTTCATCTATTGTTGTGACTATCATCAACATCTCTTATTCTTCATGCTTTTCCAGCCTTGCATCATTTTCTTGATTATTTTGTTTTTTTAGGATAATCACTAGAGTAGTAACCATACTTCTGACAATTGAAACACTGGATGTGACTTTTGTCAGGTTTTCTTCCATCACCTATTCCTCTACCAGCACCACCACCTCTATGGTTACTTTGGTATGAGGATCTTGTTAGAACACAGATTGGTTCTTATGAATATCTCTACGTTTTGATGATAACTCTTATGAAATTTTGTATTCAAGAATTATATACTCTAAAAGTTGTTTAAGAATGTTTGCTGCAGATATTAAAGTGAATATCATTTTGGAAGCAAATTAGATCTGAACATGAAAAATATGCAAGGCTCTGAAGCCTCAGAAGCACCTCTTAGAAGATTCTGAACGCTGCCTACAAAAGGTTCTGAGCGCTGTCTACAGAAGGATTTGAAGCAGAAGCTACAGAAGAATCTGAAGCAGAAGCCAGAAGCATCTGAAGCATTGAAGAATTTTGTATGAAGAGTTTCAAGCACAGTTATTCAGAAGACTCTGATAAGTACTACGCTGCCAGTACTGAAGATATGATCCCAAACTATGCTCTGAACAATTACACGCTGTTAGCACACATGCTGCAAAGACTCTGATTCAGCAAACTCTAATGTACATCAGAAGACTCTGACTGCTCAAGACTCTGATGTTACTTTGCTGAAACTTGTTGAAGAAGAATTCAAACTTATGTCCATTGGTATGGCCAAACGACTCTTTCCTCTTTTATGCTAGACACAAGAACACAGACAAAAAGGATTTCTCTGTGCATTCTACTTCTAGGAAAGGTCATGTGATGTGAAGACAAAAAAGGCTCAGACCTTTTTAGTACATAGCCTTCAACGTGAAAGACTACGTGGACCTCTGTGACTATAAAAGCAAGACTCCATCACTCTTCTTCAGTTGACGAAACACTGAAAGAATTCATTACAAGCTCTCATACAATTTATTCTCATTAGCTGAATTTATTTCATAGTTCTTAAATCTTAAGTGAAAAATCACAGTTGTGATAAAGCTTAATTAGAAGCATTTAAACACTTGTATTTATTCTTACATTTGATTGTAAAAGATCCTTAAGAAGATCCAGTTGGGATCAGTAGTTCTTAAGAAGACTAAGAAGAATTGCTCTTAGTGCTTACTATTGTAATAAGTTGATTTAATAGTGGATTAGGTCCTTGTTGAGAAAGGCAAATCACTCTTGATAGAGTGGACTGGAGTAGTTGTGTTCAACGAACCAGGATAAAAATTCTTGAGTTTTTATTGCTATAAGCTTTTCTACATACTTATTCAACCACCCTTCTAAGTATTTTCTCACCTTCAGGTCTTATTTGATTCAACGAGTTTCCTTCTTGATGTTTTCCTCTGCCAGTCGAACTATTGTAGCCTTCTCTACCTTTATTGTTGAACCATTTTCCCTTTCCTTTCTTGTCTCTTACTGATTGTGCATGCAAAGCCAAATCACTATTCAACTCGCTTGTAACTCTTTCAGTCATTCTTTGTTCATGAGATTCAAGCGTCTTTTAAAGCTCATCCTTTGTCGTTATGGACAAACCTTTCGACTCTTCTATGGCTACTACTACATGGACGAACTTTGGAGCCAATGACCTCAAGATCTCTATGATAACTGATCTTGATGTTAACGCTTCTCCATATATATTGATCTGATTCACTAGTTTCGTAACCCTAGTGAAGAAATTAATTATGCTTTGACTTTCTTCCATATGAAGGAATTCGTACATTCTTTATTGAGTTTGTAACCTTATATCTCTCACCTTTTCAGCGCCTCTAAACGATTTCTCCAAGATTTCCCATGCTTCTTTCACCGTTTCTACATTACGGACCTTTTTGAAATTATCCAGATCAACGCATTGATGAATCATAAAGAGAGTTTTATAATCTTTCTTCTTTAATTATTCGTGTACAACCTTTTCTTCATTCGTTGCGTTTTCTGCAAGCGACATCACTCCCTCCTTCACAAGATCCCAAAGATCTTGATAGCAAAAAACAATCTTTATCTGCTTGCACAATTCTTGTAATTCTGATTCTTCAGAATTAGGAGACTCATTGGAAAATGTCCATCCAGATGATTCATTGTACTATGCTTCCCAAGAATCACACAACCATACTCTGATACCAGATGTTGGAATTACACCAAACATGTGGAGAATTATGAATCAATCACACCGAGCGATTTCGCCTCTTGTTCTTCACTCAAGTGAATCGACCACACCTTGGTTGTAAGATGATTCCGCTGCACAAGGATTATTGAAGTAGAAATGAAAAGATGAATTAGAAAAAAAAAAGAAGAAGAAATTAGGGTTTGGAGAAAAGAGAAAAAAATGAATATTTTTGCAGAGTTTCTTTCTGCCTTTAAATTGAAGTTTTATTCAATTATTTTTCTATGCAAATGCATTCTTACAATGATAGGGTATGTCCCTATTTATAGACGGAAATTGCTTGCACACTAAACAATCTCCAATTAACCTAACTAACTCAGTTAGAATAAAATAAAGCTAAGTCTAAATTATGTCGAGATACATTTCTTCAATATTTCAATAGTTGTACAATTTTGATACATAAAACATTTCAACATCAATAAATTCTATCAAAATAATACTTTGACACGAAAAATTGAACTTTCAAAAATATCTTAATCTCATCCGTGAAAGGATTCGCTCACCTTAAACGAGGAAGTTTATGAGAATCTTAATTAGTACGTGAGATATAAAAGAAAAAAAGTTTAAAGAAAAAAAGAATAGAAAAAAAGAAATAAACTCTGGCATCTTATCATTCCCGCGGATTTGAACGTTACAACCACTCGTTTTCTTTCTCTTTCTGTCATCCTCCCAAATTCTCGTTGCTTTCTTTCCCTTTCAGACGACAACAACAACAATGGCGCACAGACTCTCACTACATTTCAATCATACTTCTCTCCTTCAAAACCGCAAACTCATTTCACACTCCAACCGCCACTTACCTCGTGATTCTTTGGCCCCTTCCCTTCTCAAGAACACCGCTATCCATTCAACTAACCAATGCATTATATCGTCGAAGCACCGTTTCTTAGGGCTCCTAACCCCTCGCGTAGTTCAAAATTACAATGTCATAGAGGAATCTGAAGACACGGACCAAATCAGCGAGGGTTTTGACGTGGACATAGATAAAGAAGAAGTGAGTGAACTGGTTGAGCAGAGTATATGGATTCAGATGAAGGAAATTGTTTTGTTTACTGGACCCGCAATTGGACTTTGGTTATGTGGACCGTTGATGAGTCTCATTGATACTGCAGTTGTTGGTCAAGGAAGTTCAATTGAACTAGCTGCTTTAGGTATTTTTATCACTTTCATTGTTTAATTACTAAAATTGTGCAGTAACGTATGATGCATATGGCTTTCGTTGTCTGCGAGCAGGTCCGGCTACTGTTTTTTGCGATTATTTGGGCTACTCGTTCATGTTTTTGTCGATTGCTACTTCAAACATGGTTGCTACTGCACTTGCTAAACAGGTTAGTTCCCTCCTGTTATGTGATAGAAAATATTAATGAATATGTATTTGTAAACATAGTTGTGTGAGTGGTTAGTTTCACATTGGTTGTGAATGAGCTAAATGAATTATATGGACGATAGATATCATGAATGTTAAGGTTTTAAGTGGGAATGTTCTATTTTGGTCTTTATTAATCCTGATTATTAACTTGTTGCTCCCTATACTTCACGAATTCTCAAACAAGTGGTATTAGATCTAAGTTAGTTTGACGAGAAAGGGGGAGTAGACCCTTGTATCAAAAGTCTTTATGGCAATGAAGTTGGATAGCGTGCTCTGTTGGTTGATAATGGCAGTGAAAGTATAGTCATGTGAGGGATTCACGATTGATGGAAAGATTGTTAGAGTTCAAGTGAGTGGTTAGTCTTCTATTGACTAGGAATTGACCAAATGACAGATATATAAGATATGTGAACTATATACACCCAACAATGATATAAGCGGAGGATAATATCTAAAGTAATGTATGTGTTACGAGTCCTACATCAGATAATATATGACCTAAACATGTGTTTATAAGTGTGGACAATCCTCACCCTACAAGCCGGTTTTGTAGGGTTGAGTTAAGCCCAACCACATTTCTTAAAGACCTGTAAGCTTTTTGGCATTTTTGTTGCATCACATCCATAACTTATGCACACAGAAATTTTACGTTTTATTGCACTGCCTTTCATGAGTAAATGTGTTTGTGTAGGACAGGGCGGAAGCGCAGCATCACATATCTGTCTTGCTTTTTATTGGCTTAGCATGTGGGTTGGCGATGCTTTTGTTCACAAGGCTTTTTGGTGCAACAACGCTCGTAGGTATTGAAAATGAGATCTCTGTCCAGTTGTGCCCCTTTTTTCCGGATAATAGTACTTCATTAATGCATAAATGGTAACACAGCCTACCCCATCACTGATGAGCTGTTCTATTTATGCCTTTTGCAGCTTTTACTGGACGGAAGAATGTACATTTAGTACCTGCAGCTAATACTTATGTCCAGGTTTTTTTCCTTCTGACTACTATCCTTCAATTAAATTAAGATTGTAATTAATATTTTTAAAACTCAAGAAATTATAAAACAATTTATGGAGAGAAATGAGTAATTTCAATTTTCATTTCTTGTAATAGTAAATAAAGATTTGTATGGCAACATTTCTTTTTATAAACAACAAACCTTTCAAATAAAATTCTGCTTTTGTTTCTTCATTAAATACACATTGAATTGATCAAGGGAAGGTATATCATCCTTTACTTGATTTAGTCACACTGAATTTCTTTTGGTGTTAGATTCGAGGATTGGCATGGCCTTGTTTGCTTGTTGGATTGGTTGCTCAGAGTGCAAGGTGCAAATATACTTTTTTTTCTTCATGTGTGTGTTAAGAGTCTTACATTGGATGAAGTATGACCTTAACATATGGTTATAAGTGGGGTCAATCCTTACCTTAGAAGCTTATTTTGTAAAGATAAGTTAGGACCAACTGACCGGTAAAGTGAGCCTTGTTTCTGCTTATAAACATATGTTCAAGTCATATCTCATCTAATGCAGGACTCTATCTTGGTTCTTTGAACTGTTTGAGTAAAGTGTTATTTTACCTTGAGAGTAGTTTAATGTTGTATTTAGTAGACTGTTGCTTTTTACGATTTTAAATTTAATAATATTGTAACTATTGGGTTCTCATTTAATTCATATTCTTGGTATCCACATTCTTTCACGCAGTCTTGGTATGAAAGATTCTTGGGGACCCTTGAAGGCATTGGTTGCTGCCAGTATTATAAATGGAATTGGTGATATAATTCTGTGTAGATATTTAGGCTATGGGATTGCTGGGGCTGCATGGGCTACATTGGCATCACAAGTAGGTTGAACAAACTCATATTCATCATGTTGTAAATAAGTAATTAGCGTCAGCTTTTTTTGTATTAAGCTTAATCAGACCAGTGAGTTAAAGCTTCCATATTTTGAGATTAGTGTTTGTACTCTTCATACAAATTTAATAATACTTCAGAATATTTTTTCCACACATCATAATTAATTAATGGTATCATATATGGTTTTTCCTATTTTCAATGTACTAAAATAATCAATTTGCACTGCTTTTACACCCCTTCCTATTTTCAGGTTGTTGCTGCGTATATGATGGGCCAAACTCTAAACCAGAAAGGATACAATGTATTTTCCTTCTCCGTTCCTTCAGGGAAGGAATTTCTGGCTATAATTAGTCTTTCCGCTCCTGTATTTATTTCATTGATGCTAAAGGTTGAATACAATATTTTTGTTATATTTGTTGCTCTTTATCTCGAGTAGTCGAACCCTTAAATGTAACTGACAATTTCGATGTTTAGATGGCTTTCTACTCTCTACTTATATATTTTGCTACATCAATGGGTACACATACAACGGCTGCCCATCAAGTTAGTTTTACTCTTGTCTTATATTTTTTCACTATTCCTTTGCCGTCTATCTGCATATTTTCTGAGCACCGAACTCATGATCATTGATAACGCAACTCTTATGTTAGGTCATGGTTCAGATCTTCTGGATATGCACAGTATGTGGTGAGCCACTCTCCCAAACTGCTCAGTCGTTTATGCCTGAGTTGATGTATGGAGTAAATCGGCGTTTGAAAAAGGTTAGTGTTACTCATTCACTGATTTCAAAGGATCTCTCCTTGAACCTCATATATCCAGTATTGCTTTTAGAGCTCTCTATTATGCTCAGTTGAATTTCACATTATATAGGCAGATCATCGTTCTTTTTGGTTTGAAGGGGAGTTTTAAACAATTAGCTGGTGTTTTCTACTAATTTTTATTGCAGATTCTCTCAATACATTGTTATGTATATTCAAAAGTTCCCTGAGTTTATATTATATTGACAGGCTAGGTCACTTCTAAGGTCTCTTGTAACTATTGGAGCTATACTTGGGTTGCTTTTTGGAATAGTTGGAACATTTGTTCCTTGGTTATTCCCCTACATGTTTACACCTGATCAGATGGTCATCCAGGAGGTCAGTTCTTGAATTTTTAAACTTTAGCTCCGAAATTTCCACTATCTCCTCTGTCTACATTGTAGGGGCAGGACTACCTATGGAGCTACAGAGGTTGTTAAGAACTAAACATAGGTTTGAAATTAAGGCTTATGTTAGTGGTTAACTTGTTTGCATGATTATGCAGATGCACAGGATCCTGATTCCATACTTTTTAGCACTAGTGGTCACACCTGCAACTGTCGGTCTGGAGGGAACATTGCTGGTACGCTTGTGTTAGATTAGAATTTAGAATATTTGGATTTTCATTATTTAAGGAGTTTCCGCTTAACTATTCTAGGATCTCTAACTTTGTCTTGTATTTCCTTATTTGTTCCTAGCTTGTTTCTTGTTACTACTCATTCAAACAAAGGCAACTGAATGCATTATATAACAAGTGTTATTTTAAGGTTCTAAGCTAATTGTGGGTATTTGCTTATTCAGGCTGGAAGGGACCTACGGTTTATAAGTTTGTCGACGACTGGATGCTTTTGTTTAAATGCTTTACTATTATCGGTAACAACTTTTTCTTGGTCTGCTGGTGTAAATAGAAATAATTCTTGACTAATTGTTCTCTAACACTCAATTTACATCAAGCCAGATCTTATGTAGTAGATATGGTTTGCAAGGCTGTTGGTTTTCCCTTGTTGGATTTCAATGGGTGAGACTCAAACCTAGAATTTATAGATAGTGCTAGTATTTTTTTGTGAACAAGTTCTGACATGGAATATCGTGTTCATTAGGCTCGGTTTTTTGTGGCCCTTCTGCGCCTTCTATCTCCCAATGGCATCTTATACTCGCAAGATACAAGCCAATATGAACTGCAAAAGTCGAAGACTGCGTAGTTTTGGAGCTACATTTTAATTTTAGTTCATGATACATTATACAAATAGCAGCATGTTGTCAGTTGCTGGCAAATCTTGTTAAATACGTTACAAAATAGGCATTCATTTTAATGTAGGTACAATTCAGTGCAGGAAAACTACTGGTGCTGAGATTTATCGGAAACCAAGCTGAGAAATGGGGATGTGATGTGGGGAAATTGAACCCACCGCCCCTAACATATATCCTCGGTGATCAAAAGAGGTGCAACAGGGTAAAGGTAATCGGAAAACCTTTCTATTTTTATGGTGGCTTTCAACATGAACCAATATTAAATTTATCCATGATAGTTAAATACCCTTTGTAACCAGAGATATTAGATGTTATCTTGTTAACACTGTTAGCATAACTGTTGTTAGTTTGGTTAGTTACAACAGCTTACTATTTTATCTCTTAGTTAGAGTAGTTAGGTTTATTCTTCTATATAAATAAACCTATCTCAATTGTATTATTGTTATTCAATTCAATGAATAATGATGATTCAGTTTACGGCTCCCCTCTCAACTATGAGAGTACTATGGTTTAAGATATTTCTTTCCTTTCCGCATGCATTCACAACATAACAATCGTTTCCTTATTTTCTCTGGGTTCATCAGTCCCTTCCTTTGATATTTTTTCCGAAGAATCCCTTCCTTTCTCTTCAATGGCAGATTCAGATGATAACTCTTATGAATTCGGCATTAACAACAACATTTATAATCCTTCCGATCATTGATCCAATCAAGATCTTAGCCAAAACCCTATAAATTTGTATCACCTTCATCCCAATGCGAACTCAGGATCAATCCTCGTCTCCCACCTCTCGATGAAAACAACTACCATAATTGGAGCAAATGCATGAAAACAGCTCTTGCATCAAAGAACAAAATGACATTCATCAATGGCTCTCTCCCCCATGCGGCACATTCAGATCAAATTTTTGAACTATGGAATCATTGCAACAACATAATGCACTCTTGGATTGCACAAACATTATCACCGCGCATTGCACAAAGTGATACTTGTTTTGACACAACTTCAAATCTCTGGACAGATTTGGAAGATCGATCTTAAAAAAGGAATCACATTAGACTTTTCGAATACTCAAATATCTCCACTCCATATAAAAAAAGTGGATGTTCTTTATCAAAATACTTTACTTATTATCTCAAGATTATTTGGGTGAATTGGAATTTTTGAGACCTACACCATTTTGCGCCCGCATCCTTAATTCTTCAATTCAGAGATACAAACGCATTGAATATGTCATTTTCTTTTATAAAGATTTTAATGAAATAATTACCGCAATATGAGAACTCTGATCTTGCTAATGAATCCCTTACTTTCTTTAAGCAAGATCCTATTACCTTACTTGTTAGTTCCTGAATCTATCAATTCTCAACAAAATAAAGGCTAAAACTATCAATTCAAAGGTAAAGGAAAACAGAAGCCTGTAAACTTGATGCTATACAGCCACTGTAACAAAATCCCCCATACAGTGGACAATTGTTACTTTAAACATGAATTCCTCTGGGACACACATCCAAAACTCAGCTGAATAATGAGTCTACCAATGAAGGAAAAAATCCAACATCAACCCTTCCAAGGATGACTCTCACTCATTAAGCAAAGAAGATTATCAATTTCTTGTCCGACATAAAAAACACTCCATCCAACAAGCAACAATCTTCTGTCAATCACCTTATTTCCAGCATTACAAATCAAGGTAACAATTGAAAGAATTCTAACTTTTGGATACTAGACTCAAGTGCTTCAGATCATGTTTTCCCTAAACACTCCATCCAATACACAGCAATCTTTTTTCAATTACCTTGTTTCTATTACTTTTCCAATGAAAATGCTATATCTGGTTTATTTTCTGGCACTATACACCTCATTAAGATTTTATATCTCCAAGATGCCTTGTACATACCTCAATTCCATTTTAGTCTTATTTCAATTTCTAAAATTACTCGATCCTTAAATTACAAATTGGTGCCTCACAAAATTTATGTGCGCTTCAGGATATGGATTCCAAACAGAGGATTGAGAATGTGGAACTGTAGAACAGTCTCGATATACTTAACCATCCCAGCACTTACAAACCTAATCAAATTGTTTGTAACTCTTAGAATACTGCTGCTTCTGCACCTAAAACGGCCAAATCATTTTATTTTTGAAGTGACAGATTAGGTCATCCTTTTACAAGGTTGCAAGGCGCTATATGGGCTAAGTTTTTGTAGAAATGGCCCATTTACTTGATTGACCTCATCCATAATATAGCTTTGGTCTGCCTCTATATTTTCCACAATCCCATCGCTTCGTCAAATGGAGATTCGTTGGTGCAGTGAGGATGGAACTGCACCTCCTCCATGAATCCACTCTCGACCAAGGAGCAGATTATAGTTTGCCTTTGATGTAATCACCATGAACATTGTTGGCCTTGTAATCGTGCCAACTTTCAGATCTACTTGTATGACCCCCATAGTGGTGCCCACTTTCCCTTCATAGTTTGAGAGGACCATGTTGTGGGGCTTTGTATCAGAGTCATTCTTCCTAATTTTTTCAGCATGTAGTGCGACATCAAGTTTACAGCTGCTCTGCCATCGACTAGAATCTTATTGATCCCAACATTTTCTATTTTACCTTTGATAAATAGAGGTTTTAGATGATTCTTCGTGGTCTCGTCGGGCCTTTCAAAGAAGGAATTTTGCTCTTCGACACAACCATTGTTTAATATATAATAGCAGACTGGCTTGTGACTAGCCACCTCCATTTCAACTTCGTCTTCTTGTTCGTCCATCTCCGTAACCCTATCGTATTCTCTAGGTAGTACGGATAATACATTACTTATGATATCTAACAACGACTCTGAACCCGAATCGGAGTCATCTGCCATCATGTCGTCATCTGCTGCAACTTGGTTAGATTTTCCCCTTTCTTCCTCCTTCTGGTTAGCAAACAACTTTCTTTCGCCTGGTTTCTTTTCGACAGGTTTCCTGTCCTCCTTCATGTCCTTCTTGACTGGCATGTTGCTGCTTGACTAAGCTTTTTCTTTCTCTGCAGCCTCCCTTCCAGCTTTACGCCTCCTCTATTGTCGTCTCCACTGACATCTAGACATTGGGGTTTTTCCTTTATAATTCTTAGAGCGCCATGCTGATTGTTTGGAGGCTTGAAACTCTCTACGGTAGACTATTGACGAACCTCTTTTCACTTTGAAGTTCTGCCATTTTTTCTGTCCTTGATCCCTTTTTTCAACTGGTTTTACCCATTTGCCCCTAGGGACGTCAGCAATGGGTTTGAATGTGGCAGACTTATTTCCACGTAGCCTGTTAAAAAAATGTGGTTGGGCCTAACTCAACCCTACAAAACTGGTTGGTAGAGTGAGGATTAACCCCACTTATAAACACATATTCATGCCGTATATTGTCCGATGTGGGACTCTTAACACACTCATTCACGCTCAGGACTAGACAACCGAACCTTGAAAATAAATGGTGGGTGGTCTGATAGCGGAAATCATAGAAGGTAGCCCACCGGATCTTAAACGAGTCTCTTGATACCATGTTAAGAAATGTGGTTGGACCTAACTCAACCCTACAAAACCGGTTGGTAGAGTGAGAATTACCCCCACTTATAAACACATGTTCATGCCATATATTGTCCGATGTGGGACTCTTAACACAACCCTTGTCCACTTTGATCATATCTCCTAGGTGTTTCTTTCCTGTCGAAGGCATCGTGGTTACCAGAATCCCTCCAGTTATTCTAGACCTTGGCACGCCGAACTCCCTGTATGTTCTCTGCAGTCTTCCTGTCGAAGACCGCGCTGCACCTGGGGCACAACATTACTTTAGAGTTCTTTCTTTGACATCTATGGAGGAATTCGACCATATTCTCCTCCTACTTAGGATAAGCCACCTTAACATACTCTTCCTGCTTGAGGCTGTGTTCGTCCACCTCCACTGCAGATTCTTGGGTCATTTCGCTCATATTGACCCCTAAATTGGCACCCTCAGTGATGCCCAATTCTTTAAATTTGATCCTAAGGCCTTCAGTAGCCTTATTTTCATTTTTAACTTGTATGAAACCTTCAACAGTCTCATGGGTTGTAATTATTTTGTTGGAACCTTCAATGGTCCCTTTGTCGAAGCCTTCAGTAGCTTCCTTGTCGAGACCATCAGTGATCTCTTGGTTTAAGTTTTCAGTAACTTCCTGGGTGAAACCCTCAACGTTATACTTGTTTGAGTCCTCAGTGACCCCTCCAACGAAGTCTTTAGAAACTTCGATCATCACAACGTCGTTGGCGAAGTCCTCAACAACTTCTACCATGTTGACCATCGAAGGTTCAGAGGAATGTGCATATGCTACAGGGAGAGGATCAAAGTCTATCTTCATCTAGTTCTTTGATTTGTCAGCAAACCCGAGCCCTCCCTCCTTGATTATGTTTTGAATAATATCCATGAAAAGAAATCATTGAGAAGTTTTATGACCCAAAAAGTCATGGTATTTACAAAAACCTATCTTTTTCTTTTGCTCTAAAGGAGGCATTTTAGCACCAGGGGCACTATCATCTGGCCATCCTTAACTAGCAAATCACAGATTTCGTCACACTTAGTAACATTGAAGATATAAGTTCTTTTAGGGAACCTATCGCTTTTCTCTGAATCAACTGAATTTTTTCCATTCGACGGTGTTAAGACTTTACAGGAATAAGGTGGACCTTGCTTTAGTTCATCAAGGTCGATTTTGCCTTTGTCAAAAATTGAATCACTACTCATTTCTTGTTCGTCTTCGTCATATTTGACGTAGGACACCCTTTCTTTCCTATGATTCTTGTTTGCCCTGACTTTCTCAGCCTTCAGGTGTTCTACCTGTCGAACTCTATCAGCTAACTGGGTCATGTCTCTCAGGTATTGTGTATCTAATTTCTTCCTAATTGAGTAATCAAGGCCACTGACAACCATTTCGACCAACTCATGCTCAGGCACTTGTGGAAAACACTTGGCCTTAAGCAAGCAAAACCTATTCAAGTAGTCATAAATTGGATAAGAAAATTTCCTTTTAATGCTAGACAATTCTTTTAAACTTATTTTTGACTGTCCCATATAGAATTGTTCATGGAACAACCTTTCCAGTTGAGCCCAATTGTGAATCGAATTTGCTGGTAGTGTGGTAAACCAAGTAAAGGCATTCTTGGTAAGTGAACTTGGGAAATATTTCATCTTCGGGTTCTCATTGTTAGCAATTTCGCCTGCCTCTATTAGATATCTTGCCACATGTTCGACCGTGGACTCACTAGTATCTCTAGAAAACTTAGTAAATTTGGGGACTTTCTATCTAAGGGGTAATTATGTTTGCAGAACGTACTCTGATAATGTAATGTATAGTTTGGCCTATGAAGGCTAATATTCACACCATTCCTCGCCATAATTCTTTCGACCATGGCTGCTAGGTTATTATCTACTGCCACATCCTCACGTCGAACTTGATTTATGACCTCATCAGCATTTTGGTTTCTATTTACCATCACTACCCTAGGCTCCCATGGGATTTGTTGCTCGATTCTAGGAGGTTTGACCCTAGGTGGTTTGACTCCTACTCCCTGGTTTCCCACATTCTCCTAGGTGTGTTTCGTTGGACTTGGTTAATTGTAGGATCTTCTTCCAAGACTAATCCTGAGTTTTCTCTTACCAATTCTCTTTGAGGATGTCGAGGAGGTTGAGGGACACCAAAGAAATCAGCAATGCGCGTCATTTGCACTGCCAATTATTGGTTCGTTTGGATAGTGTTTTGGGTTAAAGGATTGAATATAACACTCATTTGTTAGGGAAGCATCTGGACCATTTCATGATTGCTCTCGTCATTTGCTTCCTTATCACCACTGCAGAATTGTTGGTGGTATTAGGCATTTGGGTAAGAAATCATGTCCCTAAGGGCTGACTAATTTGTCCTATGTTATTAACGCCTGAACTAGACCCTTGTAATGGCGAAGTTGCATTCACCACAGGGTCTAAGAACATTGATGATGAATTATGTAAACTTGTCATCACCGATGTAGACATGTCATAAGGCTGTTCACGCCCTATTGGAGGCATAAAAAATTCAGGCATATAAGGCCTGAATACGTTACTTCCTACTAGAGAGGGGGGGATCACTGGTAGACCCTGCGTTCCCACATAAGATAATATGGATCTGCCTTATGCAATCGACTGCATAAGCGTCGTGGACGCCATGGATTGCACTGGTTCTGAAACCGACCCTGGAACCATAGTTCCCACTGTCGAAGACGAAGGGGGATGATTCTTCATTGTTTGAGATTTTGGTAATTTGGTGGATTTTGATTCACCATCCTTCTTACGTATCTTCTCCTTGCTATCTCTTCGTTGTTTGTGGCTATTATACCACTCCTGAGTCTCATGCAACGAAGTTTAGAGAGATAGTAAAAATGAAGAACTTATGCAAAAGTTTTTTTAGAAAGAAAAAATATTTTTGAACAATAGCATTGTCCCACTGGGCATGCCAATTTGTTTACCGTGAAAATTGGTAAATAACCGCTGGTTTTCCAAAAATGGTTTACTTGCAGAATCAATCAGTGAATCCTTAAGACATAGCTATTGTCAAAATATTTTCTGGAAACGTCAAGAACACTTCGACAACGTCATGCTTATGAAAGATTGTTTAAGAAGTTTTGAAAAGATAAACTTCAAAGTAAAAGTGCAGTAAATGGATAAATGATAAACTCAAAGTAAATTTCTATTGAAATAAATGTGGTGTTTCAAACGTACATTTTTCAATGAAAACTCTTTTCTCACTTGACTTAGATACTTTGAGTGATTTTTTAAGTATTTGTATAACAATGAACACACAGAAATCTTAACGCTAAGACTCCTATTTATAATATGTCAAAAATAACTGTCTTTAACGGATATTCCTCCAAAAGTTGACACGTTTTGCTCTGCATGTCTTCATCTCGCCACAACTCTCCACGCGCCCTCTCTTAAGAAATAGATAAGGACAAAGACAATTATTATCTGTATTTTAAATTTCAAAACTTCTGTCGAAGGAGAGCCACATGCACCCTCCGTCGAAGTTGCTATTCAAACTTAGAAAATATTTCTAAGTGTCTTTCCAGCATGCCCTCCTTATGAATACCCTTTCGACTAGGATTCTCATACAGACTCCCATCGAATTTAATAACAACTCAAAAAACACTTAATTTTTATTTATTATTCTTAAATAAGTCTTGGCGCCGAAATTTCCGGTCAACAGAAGGCTCATTGATTATAAACATGCCAACACTCTTATGGCCAAAGGCACAAAACTAATTCATACTGAAAGCACACCTCTATCTTATCCTACATCAGTTAAAATTTCATAAACTTATGATTAATTTCTACAAAGGTGATAATACTTGTCATAATAAAAACAAATGTAATTATGTGATTAATTTCTACAAAGGTGATAATACTTGTCATAATAAAAACAAATGTAATTATGTAAAATGGGGGGTGCGTAGAGTGCAATTGAATAGATTGTGTAATGATTATAAAACTAACTAACTGAACTAGTAGTTAGTTTATAAAAAATAGAAACAATTAAACCCCTTTAAATTGCATGAACTTATAATGACTTTTTTTAATATCATAAATATTTTATAAAAAATAGTTATAAATGATTTCATCATCGCGCAATCCGTTTTGTCTGATTACAATATTTTTTCAATAACTTTGGGAGATGGCGCAATTGACGAAGATTTGATCTAACATAAATAAATAATGTCATGATCAAAATTCCATATTCCTAGCGATTATAAACATCCCCACAACATTATATAGTTCAAATATGCAAATCTACAATTAATTCTCATTGCTATCTAAATTAATTCTCCCAATTACGTGGATGAAGAAAAAGTAATAAACAAATAACATTGAATAATTATAAGAAAATTTTTATTACATAGAACAAATCTAAACATATCACATGATTCACATTATTGGGGCCAAATTCATTTAAAAGAGATCTAAACTAAGGGAATCAACTTCTCATCCTTAAGGGATTCATGAATATATATAGAAAGAATGAGATTAGTCTTACAAACGATTATTGATAATTATTTAGTGATGTTGTGTGTCTTTTCTTGTCCCTTACTTTAGAATATGTATTTTTTATCATTCAAATTTAGAACCCTAATGACTAAACAATTTTTATATTTTATAGAGAAAATCATAATAATAGAATCGCACCGCTATTGACATAAGGCGCGCTGTGATTTTAGGACTTGTCTGGTGTGATAGTCTATAATCATAAAGAACATGCCGTTGTTGCACTTGGGACTATTGTTATTTCATCTAATTACCCGACATAGCACCGCTCTTGTAAGAAAATGGAATTCTTGTCTTTCTCATTGATTTGAATAGAATATATATATACATCAATGTGTAACCTTTGGTCAACTATCTAATTATGATACAACCTAATTATAGGAAACTAATTATGACTAATTACAACAAAATATTTTATTCTATTACACCGCCGCAGTCGAAGCGGGAGGTTCACGGACGCTTAGACTGATCCGAAAATCATCAAAGAGAATGCGAGGAAGTCCTTTGGTGAAGATATCTGTGATCTGATGTCTTGAGGGAACATGGAGGACGCGAGCCTGACCACGAGGCACTTTTTCCCGAACAAAATGAATGTCCATCTCAATATGCTTAGTGCGCTGATGCTGCACAGGATTACCAGATAGATAGATGGCACTAACATTGTCACAATACACTAAAGTGGCTTGAGGAATAGGAAAACAGAGTTCCAGAAGAAGGTTGCGAATCCAACATGATTCGGAGACAACATTCGCAACCCCCCTATATTCGGCTTCAGCACTGGAACGGGAGAGTGTTGGCTGCCTTTTGGAGGACCAAGAAATAAGGTTGTCACCTAGAAAAACACGGTAACCAGAAGTGGAACGTTTGGTGTCAGGACATCCACCTCAATCAGCGTCAGTGTAGGAGATAAGCTTTGTAATGGGAGATGGGGATAAATTTAGTCCAAAATGTAAAGTTCCCTGAACATAGCGCAAAATGCGCTTAAGAGCAAGCATGTGTTATGTGCGAGGGGCATGCATGTGAAGACAAACTTGCTGGACAACATATGATATGTCAGGTCGAGTGAAGGTGAGATACTGTAGAGCCCCTGCAAGACTCCGATACAAGGATGGATCCTCATAAGAAGTGTCGGAGGAGGTGCTAAGTTTCTGCTTGGTGTCAATAGGAGTGGCTGATGGTTTACAGGACGTCATGCCAGCATGTTCAATGATCTCTGAAGCATAAGTGCTTTGACTGAGAAATATGCCATCAGGATGACGAGATACTGCAATACCCAAAAAGTAACTCAGAGGGCCCAAATCCTTCATTGCAAACTCAGATGCTAAGAGTGACATAATTGATTTGCGGAGGACCTGAGTGGAGGTGATAAGGATGATGTCGTCTACATACAGTAGAATGTAGGCCAAGTCTAAACCTTGGCGATATATAAAGAGGGAGTGGTCAGATGTGCTATGGCGAAAACCAATGGTGGCGACATAGTCAACAAAACGTTGGTACCATGCCCTAGGCGCTTGCTTGAGACCGTACAATGACTTCTTCAACTGACATACATAATCTGGATGACAGAGGTCGCGGAAACCCAATGGCTGATGCACGTAAACAGTCTCCTGAAGATCACCATGTAAAAAAGCATTCTGGACATCCAGTTGATGAAATAGTGGAATAAATAGTGGTTAGTAAATCGGTAGAAATAGTGGAATAAATCCACTGAAGAACGGTGGCATCAAGAGTGGACCAGTGTTCATGGTTGGCGTCGGTAACAGGTGGTGGCTCTTTTCCGATAGATGGAACGATATGATGCAGAACTCGATGTGAGCGAGCATGGATGCGGAAAAACTCGGCCCAGGTACCATATTGATCTTTTTCCATCTCAAGAATTATAGGAATGTGGTTCCTACTATTGGAGACGACAAGAGCGGGATGAAACTCCGATTTGGAACCTCGAAGCGTGGTGTTCTTGGGCTGGCCGGAGTTACCAGTAGAGGCGGATTTGCGGGTATCGTCGTCACTGTGTTCTGAATGGTCTGAATCAGACATGGCTGCAGGTGGAACAGTGAAATAGGGATCGGAAAGCAGGGATCGGAATACGCGATCGAAATCGCGAGGGTCCTTGTGCACGGAGGTGTGCGACGGCGGCGGCGCGAACTGAGGCGGAAGGCAAGAGAATAGAGTTGTTCTCGTGTTCGGCGGCGACGGTACAGAGGACGACAATCCTGTTGCGGTGGCAGACTTCAAGGGGGGAGAAGAAGTATGCAGCGGCGGACTGTAATGAAGGAGAAGAAGGTTTTTTTTTTTAATTTAGAAAGGGATCGTTTAGGATTGATACCATGTAAGAAAATGAAATTCTTGTCTTTCTTATTGATCTGAATAGAATATATATACATCAATGTGTAACCTTTGGCCAACTATCTAATTATGATACAACCTAATTATAGGAAACTAATTATGACTAATTACAACAAAATATTCTATTCTATCAGCTCTTACATACAATGGCCAAATATAGTACCATTTTGCCTTATGTGTGGCATTATGTCTTTTAATATTGGTTTTTCTCATTTAATACTCAAATAATGATACTTTAATGTATTAGTGCGGTGAGTTTTGTGCCTTTTTTCAATTTCTTCAATTTATCTACTATTGCTCATGTGAAAGTTATTTTCTTGCTTTGTCATCATAACTTCCACAGTAAAAAACTTAGAATTTATATGGTTAGGATGATTTTGACTTTGATTGGTATTTTCCATGATTTTTCAAAATCTTTATTAAAGCCTACAAAAACATAAACAGATAAAATGTAAAACATACTTAAAATCACTATAAATCATGAGGAAAAAAAAGATTCAGAATTGAAATTTTAAGTAAACTTGAGAATTTAGTTACTTTGATGACAATGCCTAAGTTTGACGCTACTTACTATAATACTTCTATGATCATACTCAAGTTCCACATCCATTTTCATACTTCGATAAGGATAAATCAAAAGACTTCAATCTTGCTCATATTTATTCAACTTTTTCTCCATTGATTCACTCAAATGACAATGGTCTCACTCAATCAACATGCACGTATCATTTTACTACAAGCTTGAAAATTTTCTAAGTAATCAATCAAATCAATTATTGCACACTTTTGAGGCATTAAAGGTAGTAACTTGACTTGAGTTAAGGTAAGATAAATTTGGGTAAAGTGGACTAATTATTTGAGTTAGATTCTAAATTTTTTCATGCATCCATTCTTTGTATTTTTCGTTTCTTTTACCATCATCAACACTTCAAAGGATTTGGTCCTAAAATATTTGAGACTCTGTCTTTCATTAGCACTCGTTTGTTTTTTTCTTTTTATTTCTATTTCTTTCTCTTTTTTCTTCTTCTGATGGAGACATATTTTTCACACAATTTTTCTAAGTCACTTTTATTGGCATTTTCTTTTAAGGCCACCACCCAAAAATTAAAACATTTCTATTTTAGAGCAATCCCAAACTTAGAAGAATGTTACCTATTAGATTTTTTTTCTCATGATTACCTAACTCTAAGAAGCTAAAGTAATTAAAAGGATATTGTAATACACGAAATTTTGATTTAGTTTAAAAACAAAGAAAATGGTATGCATCAAAAGGGCTAGCAAATGATATAGAATTTAATCATCATAGAATAGTTCTAAGAGGCTATAAGTATCAAAACATTTCCTCCAGTGTATAAATAACACGACAATTAACCGTAAAGAAATAATGTAAGTTCTAGAAATGTTCACATATAAACGATAAAAATAGTAAATTGTGAATATTTGGCCAAAATCTCACATGTTCAGATTTCAGAAAGTTGGAAGACATTTAAGTTAGACTTCATTCTTTTGTCATTATCCTTTTCTTAGTCTTTTTCTGTTTGTTTTGAAACTCTATTGATCTTAAGCAATTGCGTTAATGGGAAAGTCTACAAATTTGGTGTTGTGTGTACTACTCATCAATACTATTATGGTTTGGATTACTGAGTGTAGAAATAATATAATAAATAAGAAGATAACCAACTAAGAAAATTGTTGAAACTAAAATAGTGTTTATAGATTCATAGTGTTTTCAATCGCCAACATTCACATAAAGACTATATAATGTTCTAATCACACCGGTTTGGGTACTAGATGTGGTATGTGTAACACATAATAGAAGAACAAGTTTGTGAGAGTGAAGGTGAAAAATAATACTTATATGATAATATTCGAGGATGACAGTGACTAACATTTCCCTCTGTACTAGATTGATGACCCTATGGCCATAAACGACTTCAATCATGATTTTTTGACCATCACATAGATGGAAGTTGTTTAGATTTTGGAATAATTTTCCATTATGAGCTCTTGGAAGATTTTGGATATAAACTTCTAGTTAAAGACTTCGTATTAAAGTTGTTGAAGCTTTAGTAGAGTTCAAAGCCCGTTTTCACAACCTGGTGAGAATGAGACTTCAGAGTATATGGAGTTTAGAGTTATGAGACTTCAAATGCTTGAATTGTCATAGTCTTTATTAGAGCGTATTTGGATAGTTTCTTTTCAGAAGTGTTGACTTGGAAATCAAAAGGCTTGACTTCCTTATAAACATGCTTTGGCAGATCCTTTAGTTCAAAGTCTGGTCGTCTTCAGATTTAGAATCGGTTTTATTATCTGCGCACTTGACAAAATAGTTAGAGTACAAAATTGTTTTCCATACTTTATTATCATAAAAACTTAAGGATACTTGTAGAACCAAGCTTGTCCCAATAATCCCCCCTTCTCCCTTTTTGATGATGACAAATCTATGTATTTTGTTGAACAATTTTTACTATATAATCATATCTATAAAACATCATAGATAGGTTTGTAAGCTCCCCTTGAGTTGTATACTAATAAAGCTTTTTCTAGCTTCTTTAGAGTGAGGTTTGTAAGCCCCCCTGAGATTAAGACTAGAAAATTTTTGAAATTTAGAAATAATCAGCATGATATTAGCATGTTTGGGATTTATTATGGGTTCAAGATATATCAAAATCATTTTTTTTTTCTTCGCCTTTGTCATCAATAAAAAAGATTAAGATAACCGATATAACTTAAAAATGAAGTAAATGCATTCAGAGTAAAACAGAAACAAGAATAAAAATAAAAATAACTTCATTAATAAATAAAAAATACAAAAGAAGAAAAATAAAACAAAAGAAGGGAAAGGATAAACTAGGGGGAAAAGAGTCTAACACTAGAAGGGCCATTAGTTACCTTCGAGCTTCAAACTTCAGTGGGTCTCCAGAGCCTCAGTTAACCCAACATCTTGAACTTTCTTCACCATACCTTCTTGATGGAAGAGTTTAGAAAGGACCCGTTTGTTTTCACATGTGGGACATAGGAACCAGATGAAGAAGAGCATTTCTTCTTTCCAAATTGTTGTGAAGGCCTATTCTGATTCGGGGGCCGATAGTTTTGTTGCTGAGGAGAATAAGGTTGTTGGTACCGAATCGACTATTGAGTAGCAGTTGGAACAAATACAACATTAGTTTCTCATTCCTTCCTCGTGGGAAACCCAACATAAGGCTTCTTTGCATCTTCAGAAGAATCAAGAGAAACTTGAATCTTTCCCATTTTGATACCGCTTTCGACTCTTTCTCCCGCCATCACAAGATCTGAAAACCCCATTGTTGCACACCCAACCAATTTCTCGAAATAAGACCCTTGAAGTGTACCCATGAACATATCGATGAGCTCTCTCTCCATCATCGGAGTTTGAACTCTGGCCGCTAACTCGCACCATCTTTGGGCATATTCCTAGAAACTTTCATTCCCCTTCTGAACCACATTCTGTAACTGTGTTCTGTTGGGCTTCAAGTCACTGTTATACTGATAATGCTTGACAAAAGCTTCAACAAGATCTTTCCAAGTTCTAATGTAGGTTCTCTCTAACCCCATATACCATTCCAAAAACGCCCAGCCAGGCTATCTTGGAAGCAGTGCATGAGCAGCTTCTCATCCTCGGAGTAGGCAGACATCTTTCGATAATAGGCTCGAATGTGAATCTTGGGACATGTTGTTCCCCTATATTTGTCAAAGTCTAGGACTTCGAATTTGGGCGGGATCCTCACGCCTAGGACCAAACCAAGATCAGTCATGTCGAGACCAAAAGCATTATGGTTCTCATAAGCCTGCATTCTTTCCTCAATCATCTTAAATTTCTTATCGGCTTCAGATGGGAGACTAGCATCTAGAACATGTATAGAGAATGCGTCTTTCTGTCTGTCTTCTTCCCAATGACGGTTGTGAGCTCCATCAGTTTCATAGACAGCACAAACACTTCCCCCACCAATACCACCAGGAATTCCACCAGCCACACCTCCACCGGGATTAATAACAACACATTCGCCACCTCCGCCCGGAGGAATGACAATGCAAGCACCACCTCCTCCAGGAAGATTTACAACACCAGCACCACCAGGATGGACCACTCCATTGTCATCGACTTTGGGAGCATCAATAAGAGGTTGAACCAAAGTTCTCACTTGTTCCTGCCCTTGGGTCACATTTTGCATCAGTTTCATGAACTGATTCATACGGGTTCTGACCTCCAACAATTTTGATTGTACCTGATCCATGATCCGCCTCTGGTTTCTGCAAGTTGTGTAGTGGTGACAAATAAAGTCTGCAGTTCTGAAGAGAAGACCAAGTCAGAATAAGAATCCCCATCCTTGAACACCTGTTATGAATGTGGGTATGCAAATGTCATGTTCAATTATTTCCGAGGAATCTTTTTGCTTTGATTCAAATTTTTCATAGGAAAACCATAAGGAAAAGATAGATAGCTCGACTACGAGACCCAAAGCTAAGATCCTTGGAAATAAAAGAACATGTATGCCAAAATGAAAACATATTATGATGATATGGATGCAGAGACACGAGATCAAAGCTTCTAGAAATTCTGAACAACTGTTGTACTACTGAATGAGTAGGCCGTATTTCTGCTTCACCAAAAAAATTGGAAAACCAAAATACCAGAATCACCAAGATTAAAAGTATGCACTGACGAGAAAACCAGAAAACCGGGTTGGTTGAAAGTCAAGGTTTCCTGCAAAAACCCATCCCCTCTGACATTTGGGTTCTAGTCTTAGACGGTATGGCATCCTATGCAGGTCATCAAGGATATCTAGAATTCCACAGAAGGAGGTTTAGCTCTAGAATTCAAGGATTCCAATGAAGAATCAATGAATTCAAGTGAAAAGCTAGAATTCAAGGATTCCAATGAAGAATTAATGAATTCAAGTGAAAAGAGCTTTAATGGAGGTTTTGGAAGTCAAAAAGTTGAGAGAAAGTTGAGACCAAATTCTCAAGAATGAGTGTGGAATTTGAAAATGAAGGTTCTTTTTTGTGTTAAGGTTTAGAGCAAATTCACTTAAATAAGCTCTAGGTTTGGAATCAAAATGTGGTTTGGAATGTGGGTTAGTGTTTGGAATGGAAATTAGGAGTGAAATTAGGAATGAAGTGTTTGAAATTTGAAGGGAAATGGTGAAAATTGAATCAATTCTAGATCCTTCCAATGATGATCATGTGAAATTAATGGTTGAGAATGATTGGAAATTTGCAATGCTGAAAATTTAAATATTTTGGCAAATTTTGCTTGAGGTAACCGATTACCCATATGTGGTAACCAGTTACCACATTAAAAAAATGCCAATTTTGGCGCCAAATGGAAGGAAACTTGTATAATCATCTATTGCCACCTGTTCTAAGCTCCGTTAAGCCTCTGAAACTTGCCCTTGGATATTATAACTGTGAGAATGCCTGAGATAGCTTGTACATCGTCTCCTGAGCTGAAAATAACCTGCTGAATAAAATAAAATTGGTCGCTCGATCGCTGGGCAAAATAAATGTCGGAGGCTCGCTGTTTAAAGTCTTGCAACAAAAGGGAACCCTGAGCCACCGAAACACCTTGATCCCATGTCTCGAGAACCAATGCTATGATATGCGAAAATGCAAAATGCAAAGAAACATAAGCCAGTAAATCAAGAAACAATGAGGCAAATTCTAGGGTGCTACAGTTGCCCATATTCAATCGACTTGAACCTGAAAGGATGATGGCAACGAATTTCAAACATTCAAGGTGCACGACGATTGAATACCGAAAAGAACCCAGAAATTTGCAATCCATGGGGAAAGAAGAAAAGGCCAATTAGACATAGGTCTGAAACTGGACTTTATAAAGACATGTCAAACGAGGACTGACTACTAGCCAAGAACTGATTTTTTTTTTTAAGAAAATGTTTGCCAAACGAGAACTGGACTTCACAATGATAAACCAAACAAGGACTGGATTTGAATTAGACAGGTCAGACGGGAATTGACAACCAGATGAGAACTGGGTTGGGTAAGGACATGTCAGACGAGAAATGACTACCAGACGAGAACTGGGCTCTGTAAAGACGGGTCAGACGGGATCTGACTATCAGACGAGAACTGGGTTCTGAAAGAACGGGTCAGACGAGAACTGACTACTGGGTTCTACAAAAATGGGTCAGATGGGAACTGACTACCAGACGAGAACTGAGTTCTGCAAAAACGAGTCAGACAGGAATTGACTACCAGACAAGAACTGGATTCTGCAAAAATGGGTCAGACTGGAACTGACTACCAGACAAGAACTAGATCATGCAAAAACGGGTCAGACGGGAACTGACTACTAGACGAGAACTGGGTTCTATAAAGATGGGTCAGACGGGAACTGACAACCAGACGAGAACTGGGCTTACCAAATAGTTGGTCGGGGACCAAAAAGTGGTTGGTTGGGAACTAGATGTTGTAAAGAGTGTAGATCAAAGGCGGGCATACAACAAAGAGACGATCGTGAGCCGAGAAGGGTCAACCAGAAGTAGAATCCATGGACCTACAACCCAAAGATAGGATAACTCTGCTGGGGAAACGAGAATTCCTAGACAGATACATCTGCAGGGGAAAACACAAGGTAAATCCTCCGGAGGGAAACAAGAGTAAGATTAACGAGTATTCTGCTTGGGGAAAAGTTAAACGTTTTCTCCTAGATAACATCACTTTATATTAAGGAAAGGTCTGGAAAATAAGGTATCAAACTTGGCTTAAGCTTCGAACGAATGTTTGAATTTTCTTTCTGTGGCGTAATGCTCCAAACGAGATGGAAATGCTACATGTTTGAGGATGCAATACAATGATGCTTATGTATGCAAAATGCTGATGCGGGCTCGGACTGCTGGGGATATGAGGATACGCAATCCAAGGATTACGATTGTACCGAAAACAGTTAGGCTTTGGATGTGAATCACCAGGTGATAACTGGTTGAAAAGGGTATACTACCAGGTGAGAACTGGTGGAAAAAGGTTAAGTTGTCAGTCGAGAACTGACTCCTTGTTTTTGTATCGAACGAGAACTGATTTTGCAGTTTTCCAGACGAGAACTGGACTTCGAAACAGTTTTTTACCAGACAGGAACCAGTGTTAAAGGCAGGCCAAAGATATGGTGACCGGAAAATCATATCAAGATACCAGTTCTTGTCTGGTAAACAGTTTTTACACCAATTCCCGTTTGGTCACCCTTTCTTTCAAAGTCAGTGCTCGTATGACAAACCAAGAAAGAGGTCAGTTTTCATCTGACAACTTAATCTTCATCCACCAGTTCTCGTCTGGAAGTCTACCTTTAAAAACCAGTTCCCAGCTGGCAAATTGCTTTTAAACCAGTTCTCGTCCGGTCACCATATCTTTGGCCTGTCTTTAACACCGGTTCCTGTCTGGTAAAAAACCGTTTCAAAGTCCAGTTCTCGTCTGGAAAACCGCAAAATCAGGTGAGTTTAAACTGTAGGCTAAAGAAAAGGTGACCAGACGGGTACTGGTTTTTTTAAAGTTGACGTTTGCTAGGCGAGAACTGGACTTGAATGTCGTCTACCAGACGAGAACTGGTATTTCATGAAGGTTTGTCAGATGGGGACTGGGCTTCAGATGAATGGTTGGCCAGACGAGAACTGGACTCTGAAATGGTTTTCCAGACAAGAACTGGACCTTGAAATAGTTTTCCAGGAGGAACTGGACCTTGAACGGCTGAGTGATGTTGGGTTACAAGGTCCTCTGATGTCATATCCAAGTTGTGGGGTGAAGCCTCAAGATAGAATGCAATGCTTTATGCTTGAGGATGATTTATGCAATGATTATGCAGGTTGCCAAGAACGAAAGGCAGGTCTCTGACAAAGCTTCTCATTCGAAGTTAAAAGGGTACTTGATAAGGTAATAACATGATTCTGCGACACTCTCTAGAACTTCATTGAATAGCTCTGAGTAGCTCGGAAAATATGGAGAGGAAATGTTCCTTTGTCTCCACTTTTGCCCCAGCCTGTGAGATCTCTATAAAAATTTGCCTCGAAAGGAGACTTGGAATCTCTGTACCCTGATGGTTTAAGATGAACTGACCCAAGCATCCTGAACCTCAGAGAGGTATTTTAGATTAACCTTCTTCTGGAAAGGATAACTTCTTGCTCTTGGGGTGGCCTGCCCGAGCCTTGAAGTGATTTTTCCCCTGATTGGCTGATCTGTGAAGAAGTGTCTCTGACTAACTGACCTTCGAGAGATTTATCGAATCTCGACCTGATTGCCCCAAATTAACTGAATCTTGGAATGGTTGACCCCCCATGGTGTGATTATTTGACATGACTTACCCGTGCTTAACGGAGTACTCAGGCGTTTTACATTTTATCTTGATCAATCCTTCCATTACATAAACTCTCCTGATGTCAAGTGCTTACCCGCAGGTAAAACAAATCATTTTGAAAATGATAACTTTAATGTAATGCTATGACAGTTTTGAAATCCAAGTTTGTTCACTGGAAAAAAAGTTGTGACATATAGTGAATAAATCACTAATTAGAATGTCACATCAATACCATCATGAATGGTAAGAAAATCCTTTTAGGAGTCAGTTTTGACGCGATTTTTACCGAAGTATGCTTTCGATACAACCCTGCTTCAATTAGGACTTTTGATGGTTGTAATATGGTCGGGTTCACGGTTTGAGAAAGAAAGGATATAAGGCTCAAAGTTTTGTTTTAACCCACCCATTCTCCTTGATGTTCTCCAGTCCAATGTTCATCTAATTCGACATAAGCACTCACCTTTCAAAGATTATTGAATGGCAGGAGTGATGGTTATGGAACCCACAAGGTTTTCAGAGTGACAGTCACCCCTTTTGTCTTTGGTGTCTATAATCACACGACTTGTTCTTGTTCGAGGATTTTTCTTTTGTAATCCTTTTTACTTTTCTCTTTTCATTCTTTTATTTGTTTTTCCCTAATTTTTTCCTGGACTGATCCTTTTTCGATTTTGAAGTCCAGCGGGATGCCCTAACTTTTTGCCTAAGTCACTCGTTTTCGAGTTTTCAACTTAGCGGGCTTTTTTTTTTCAATTTTTTTTTTTTACAAATCGTGTGATACTGACTTGTCTTGATTTCTCCGAAAGGGTTTGTGACTGCCTCATTCCTTGCAATGAGGGATAACCATTATGGTTTCACGCTCTCTTGTCATCCTGACACGTGAGGAATGCAAAGGTGATTGATCCTCGAATGGGACATTCCTTTTTCTTTTTGAAATTTGAACGCTTGGTCAAATTAACTGACACCTACCCTACCCCAGGTTAAGATTGAAGGTTTTTTGTTTTCGGAAAGAAAATTCTACTTCTAGGCTCAAAGGGGTTGACAAGGAATTATCTTCCTTATATCTTCGGTGTTTGAGGATTTGAAACAATGCTCGTACATCATCAGCAGGGTTTGATTTCAAATGCATGCAATCGAAATTTTTACGTCTTTCAATTCCGTCATCCTCCCCAGATTTTGCTTAAACAAGCGTTTTACATCAATAAAAAGTATGAGTGAACACAAATGGATTTAATCAAAACATGCATATTCATTTCATAAAAAACAAATAATTTTTACAAATGAGTTCGCACTTTAACAGAAAAGAAACTACAAATGCAAAGAATGTCAGCTCGGAGGATGTCTTCCTATTTGAACCACTGGTTGGAGGAGGTGACCCTTGAAGTTTTCGAACTTAAATAGATGAAAGGCTGACGTTCACAACCAAATTTCCTTCTAGAAAGGATATGTATTCTTTGTCAATCAACTGTTTCACTTTGGCTTGAAAGGCTTTGTAATCTTCAGTTGAGTGCCCCATGGATCCTCCATGATATCCATATTGCACACTGGGATCATACCCAGGAGGGTATGGCTCTGGAAACGCCTTGAGAGTCTTGGGATCAACCAATGAGTTTGAATTAGATATGGCAAGAGATGACTGTACGACATAGGAACCGGATGAAGAGGAGCATTTCTTCTTTCCAAATTGTTGCAAAGGCCTATTCTGATTCGGGGGCCGTTAGTTTTGTTGCTGAGGAGAATAAGGTTGTTGGTACCGAATCGACTATTGAGTAGCAGTTGGAACAGATACAACATTAGTTTCTCATTCCTTCCTCGTGGGAAACCCAACATAAGGCTTCTTTGCATCTTCAGAAGAATCAAGAGAAACTTGAATCTTTCCCATTTTGATACCGCTTTCGACTCTTTCTCCCGCCATCACAAGATCTGAAAACCCCGTTGTTGCACACCCAACCAATTTCTCGAAATAAGACCCTTGAAGTGTACCCATGAACATATCGATGAGCTCTCTCTCCATCATCGAAGTTTGAACTCTGGCCGCTAACTCG
Organism: Lathyrus sativus; assembly: GCA_963859935.3. Lineage (NCBI taxonomy): Eukaryota > Viridiplantae > Streptophyta > Magnoliopsida > Fabales > Fabaceae > Lathyrus > Lathyrus sativus. The sequence goes on along the minus strand of OZ012741.1, from coordinate 498,560,576 downwards.
CACCATCTCTGGGCATATTCCTTGAAACTATCATTCCCCTTCTGAACCAAATTCTGTAACTGTGTTCTGTTGGGCTTCAAGTCGCGGTTATACTGATAGTGCTTGATAAAAGCTTCAACAAGATCTTTCCAAGTTCTGATGTAGGTTCTCTCTAACCCCATATACCATTCCAAAAACGCCCAACCAGGCTATCTTGGAAGCAGTGCATGAGCAGCTTCTCATCCTCGGAGTAGGCAGACATCTTTCGATAATAGGCTCGAATGTGAATCTTGGGACATGTTGTTCCCCTATATTTGTCAAAGTCTGGGACTTTGAATTTGGGCGGGATCCTCACGCCTAGGACCAAACTGTTGTACCCTAATTCTTGACTGTAAGATGCCACTTCTTTTTGCGCATTTTCTATTATTATTTGACTTTATTTAATATTTTTATGACTAACCAATTAGTGCAGAAATAACTATTTCAGTTCGAACGGAGAGGATTGGGCTTTAAGGGTGCTCGTGATTTTCGTGACAACATATATTGCAAAGCTCGCCAAAGCATTCCATATGAGGTTGGATTAGCTATTTGTTAAGGAGGTTTCGACTGAAGTTTACTTATCAAAAGCCATTAGCATGGTCAACTGTACAATACGTTTGTTAAAAAGTATAAGTGATGATGAGGTTGCACTGGATGATAGCATTCACCCTTTAAGAGAAATGTTTGGAAAACTTGTTTAAGTGTTATTGTTGCTTTGACTAAGTATGGCATTAAGGAATTCTCTTTGCAGGGAGTTAAGAGTCTAAACCAACGAAAACTAATACATAAAAAGCATGCATTTTCTCGTGAACAAATCCTATTAATTATGAAACGGGATCTTGAAGGCAATTATGTTAATAATTATGAAGCAAGAAAATTCATCCGTGTTATTGCATTCGCTATTTCCAAACCGTACTCAGTGCTTCCAATATGCAGGTTCAAGTTATAGGTGTGCAATTTCTTAAAATCAGGGTTCAAAGAGGTGCGAATACAGAAGATAACTCATTTTTAATGTTTCTTGCTGGGGAGCTAATTACTGATATCTTTACATCAATCTACAAAATTTTAAAGAATACTATAACGAAAGAGTCGACAAACATTTCCAGTGAATGTTTAAATCTCATAATGGTGTTATAGGCCCTAACTGAAGGTAATGATCGCCAGAGAGGTTATGACTGTACTTCTGGAGGCCACTGTCATGTTTTTTTACTTCTCGCCTTGCTCAAATTCCTTCATCAGCCATCAATGCCTACTCTGCACCACCAGTGAGGATGCACTTCTTCAAATGTCGAACGCAACTCTTTAACCCCTTTTTTGTTCCAGGCCGCCTGCCACAAAGAATGATGCGCTAACCAAACATCACCAAGTCTTCTATGAATCTCAGCTCAGACCACAAACACATGTTTCCTGCAACAAATTGTAAGATTATCATGCAGCAATCGGGTTGTAAATTCAGACAGAAATCATCCTGTTACAACCCTACCAAACCAACTACATGGATGTCAGAACATTATGTCACTAATTCTACAACAGCTATCAGAAAAACCACATCATGCTATCCGAAGTTCCACAACGGCCGAACGTGTTCGCAATTACACTCCTGCAATAGCAATAAATAAGAAATGAGTCCACTATCACGAGAATTTACAACTGATAAACATGGGCAGGAGGTTGCTAATTGCCGTTGGTATCTCGCAATGATTTCGTATGGCTGGCGCTATTACACAACGACACAGGAAGATTCTTCAACACAAACACCAAGTCATCTGAGTCTTCAGTGAAACTTAACACTAAAAATGGACCTCAGTCCAAGCCACCAATAACCTGAGGTCAAGAAGAAACACGATGAGTTCATAAGAGAATTCATAGCACCAGTACTATTCCAAGACAAGATTGAGACAAATCAATAACTTACCAAACTGATACAAATAAAACCCTCTTCACCCATCTGCTCATGCTCTTAGTAAGAAAAGGACTGCTGGTGAAATTGATAGTGTCATCTCAAATGTTCTAATGCTGTCATTGCACTTGCAGCAAGCAATCCAATAACTGCCAATCCATCTGTTAACCATAAAGTCAAACTAGAAGCTCCTTCTTTGAATCAAATGCTGAAAATTGAAACACCAACCTGAAAAATGACAGAGAAAATCATGTGACAAATCCCAGAGTTGAAGCCCAAATAAATGTGGTGATTCCTAACTTAAAAGCTTCAAGTCATGATAACGACGCACCAAACGCATCAAACGTGAATCTCCCCCTCTGGGCTTTTAATTCATCCTTTGGCCCAGAGCAATCGCTTTTCACACCTGCCAAAACGCAATCCACAGTTAGCAAAATCCAGAAGAATATTCCCAAATGTCCAAATCACAATTATTACAGATTGATACGGTATCAGAGATTTAACAGATGTTTAAGGGAATGGAACGAGAAAGGAAAGGTTTCCAATTTCGATTCATCCCAAAACAGAAGGTCGAAATCCACATTAAAAACGACTTTAATCAAATTCAATCAGAGAATCCCCACTGAAGCCTATATAAAGAGAGGGGTGAGAAGAGAAGAATCGATCGGAAAAAAGGAGAGAAAAAACTATCATACGGACACCGATAACTATCACAAAAACCCTAACACTCGTAACATAAGAAATTGAGCAAAAAGAACTTATCTTTCAGCCGTCGAAGCCATCTTCAGTCGCTGCGAGTCCCACCGGCGAAACGTCCACTTTCATCACTTCCGGCCACCGCGAGTTCCAACTTCCGCGAATCCACTCCGCCGCCGCTATCACCCAAACCTTCGGTAATCCCCTATCTTTATTTATGTTATTGAACGATTGATGCTTCGATTTGTTGTTTCAGGTACAAACATGAAAGAAACGATGAATAATCGAGAGAGAAGAAACCAGATCGCGATCGCGAGGGGGAGAACGAATTAGGGAATCTAGGGTTCCGTCTTTTTTTGTCTTTTTTTTTGTTGTTTTATTATTTGTGTAATGAAATACTTAATCACACACACACACACACACACACATCACCTGCACACGCTAATCACTCCCTAAGCCATCCCCCTAATCCGCTTTTAACTATTGTTTGACTATTACATGTTATAAACTTCGTTAATTAACCGTTAATTGTTTTTAATATAAACTAATAAATTGTTAACCAGCTTTTATTTAACAAATCATTTTATAATTTTATTAATAAATAACTCTTTTGGTTTTTTCATTTAAAATCAGTTAACCCAAAAATAATTTTTAATTTTAAATAATTTAGTTTGTTTTTATTAAATATATCTTATACCTTTTTTATTAATAATTAATAAATCTTAATTAATTTGGCTTTTTTTCTTAAAATAATAATAATCTCTTTTATTGTGTTAATCATTAATTAATATTTTAAAATAGCATTTTTGTCCACTCATCAAACCTGTTATATAGTTTATATTATATTAAAATTCTTAAGAATAAGCACCCTTTTTTATTATAATCAACCTCTCACATTAGAGTAAATTATTTTACCGAATAAATTAATCATCATAGTGTCTTATTGGGCTTTAGACTTTAATTTTAAATCTCATCTAAAATCAAACCAACACTTTCTTATAATTCACCTAAAAATTAAATTAACTTTCTCATCAAAATAATACAACTTTCCCATTAATTAATTCAGTCAAACTCCGCCTAAAAACAATCAACATCGCAAAACCAATTCAATTGTGCACACTCACACTCACGACACATGCACCTACACCTTAGCGCTTTCATGCGTGTAAATGGTTTTACTTTCCGCAATTTATCTTCCTGCAATTTATTTTATTGCATCGCATTCCGTCCAAAGGAAGAATTTGCGCATGATCCCAACAATCGTGCGTATGCATTCACATTTGCATCATCCTCCACTTGATCCTTGATGCCATTCAAGTCGATCTCCTAGGATAGATCCTACCCCATAGGAAGGACTGTTCTTTATTTTACAACATAGGAAAACAATACAACACAATACAAACAATATTCAAACACAATAGAGAATAGATGTTAATCATCTTAAGCGAGATATAATCTCCACCCCACATCAATATAATCATATCGTAGGAACTTTGCCTTAAGAGAGATAAAGGTGTACCTCGTCGATCCCTATCCGAGTACTTAAGCCCTTCTCTTAAGACGATGCAAAGACTACATTCCTACAACTTGTGGCGGTTAAATCTCCCTTAAAATGGCAACTCACCTTTTCTCCTAAAATCAATCAATCAACTACCCTAAAACTCGTAGGAACTTTGACCATAGTCAAAGAACTCCTCAAACCCTTTAGGAGAACTACAAAGTACTCTGATTTCACTCCCGTAAGGATATGTAGGCATAAGATGCGATATCTTATCGAGTATACTTAGAAATAAACCCCTAGGTCTTTAACCTTAAGCAGATAAACACATAGCAATAAACAACATAAAACAAGAGGTTCCTGTAGAGTACTACAGAAACTTAGGATGCTAGTACCTTCCCTAAGTTTAACCAACCCCCGAACCTATAACTCTCTAAACCTTGCATTTGCATTGCATTGTGGGAATTTCGATCTTTATCCCTTCCTTTGGACAAATCAAAGTTCGGTTGCAAAATGAATTAAAGATTCAAACTAATCCATAGTTTGGTATCCGATTTTCACCGCGACACAGACCAAGATCTGTCATGTTGAGACCAAAAAGCATTATAGTTCTCATAAGCCTGCATTCTTTCCTCAATCATCTTAAATATCTTATCGGCTTCAGATGAGAGACTAGCATCTAGAACATGTATAGAGAATGCGTCCTTCTGTCTGTCTTCTTCCCAATGACGGTTGTGAGCTCCATCAGTTTCATAGATAGCACAAACACTTCCCCCACCAATATCACCAGGAATTCCACCAGCCACACCTCCACCGGGAGTAATAACAACACATTCGCCACCTCCGCCCGAAGGAATGACAATGCAAGCACTACCTCCTCCAGGAATATTGACAACACCAGCACCACTAGGATGGACCACTCCATTGTCATCGACTTTGGGAGCATCAATGAGAGGTTGAACCAAAGTTCTCAGTTGTTCCTGCCCTTGGGTCACATTTTGCATCAGTTTCATGAACTGATTCATACGGGTTCTGACCTCCAACAATTCTAATTGTACCTGATCCATGATCCGCCTCTGGTTTCTGCAAGTTGTGTAGTGGTGACAAATAAAGTCTGTAGTTTTGAAGAGAAGACCAAGTCAGAATAAGAATCCCCATCCTTGAACACCTGTTATGAATGCGGGTATGCAAATGTCATGTTCAATTATTTCCGAGGAATCTTTCTGCTTTGATTCAAATTTTTCATAGGAAAACCACAAGGAAAAGATAGATAGCTTGACTACGAGACCCAAGGCTAAGATCCTTGGAAATAAAAGAACATGTATGCCAAAATGAAAACATGTTATGATGATATAGATGCAGAAACACGAGATAAAAGCTTCCACAAATTCTGAACAACTGTTGTACTGCTGAATGAGTAGGCCGTATTTCTGCTTCACCAAAAAAATCGGAAAACCAGAATACCAAAATAACCAAGATCAAAAGTATGCACTGACGAGAAAACCAGAAAACCGGGTTGGTTGAAAGTCAAAGTTTCCTGCAAAAACCCATCCCCTCTCTCATGTGGGTTCTAGTCTTAGAGTGTATGGCATCCTATGCAGGTCATCAGCATCACAGACTCTCAGGTCGAGAAACAATGTTACTTTCACCATTTCTGGTTTGGCATCATGGTCAATCAAGGAGGTCTCAACTGACTTCCCAATGAACGGTCTCTAGAGTCGTTAGTTTTTCTAAGTGAATATTCCCTCAATTGCACCAGACACACATGATAAAGTATCTCCAAAGAAAAACCTCGTCTGGACGTGAATTTTGCACGAGCTATTGCGTGGCCATATGCCACACAAGCTCCCGCTACTCTCCACACTAATCCTGTATGTATACTCAAGCCTGGGTATTGGGCTTTATCTCTCATGGAACAACCCACCCAACAGCACAACAACAACAACATAATATAATAACAATAAAATGCAAATGCAATAATATACAACAGGTAATGTACATAAAGTAAATAATTGCACAAAAGTAAACACCCAAATACGCAAAACAGATAAGCGCTAGGATTGACTCGCATAAGGAACCAGTCGTCCCCAGCAGAGTCGCCAGCTGTCACAACTGCGAAAAACACCCGGCGGAAAAATAGAAGAGTCACCACCAAACGTTATTTATCCAAAGAGAGGGAAAGAAAATGATCGAAGAAAACCTAAAAGAAAGAAGAAGACAAGTTCATCCAACCAAATCTTGGGTTCGGGGGTCGGTTACGCAAGAGGAAGGTATTAACACCCCTCACGTCCGTTGTACTCAACGTGATCCATGCTTGTTGTCTAATAAAAGGGTGTGTTATCTAAAAGCTATTGCTAAACGGAAACGAGAACAAAAGAAAAATAAAGAGACTCGATAGGACATCACTGCTCTATGCCTACATATCCCCTCGTGCAATTGGAAAGTCATAGTCAACGTAGTTCGGAAAACTACGGCTGATGAGGGAAGGTTGCTCGCCAAGACATCGCTGTCTTGTGCCTATGTATCCTCATCTGGTATGAGAAATCAGAGCAAACGTAATTCGGGTGAACTATGACTGGTTGGTTAAGTATTCTTTATGAGTGACGTTAAGTTCTCATTCCAGCAGTTAGGAACGATGCCTGTTTGCGGTAGAACAGAAAAGTAACATACTCTTTTCTGAAAATGAGTTTGAAACACAAATCCCTAGAGATGAAAGGTTTGACTTTTGTTTGTGAATTTTAGTGAAGTGAATTAGTTTACTTTGTGATTCACGTTGTACTAAAGGCTATGATATAGGAACGAATGTGTCACATACCGCCCCTAGACGGGACATGCGCTAAACACTCTAGACGAGTGAGAGGAGACCCATCACTCATCAACTCCCAAGTGCTTAAGGCTCATAGCGTACAATGTTCATCGTATTTATTAGATTATTTAGAATTGTTTTTATATGAGAAGAGAGACGCACAAAAGGTCTAAGGAAGACTCGGCCCTAACGTTGTCATGCAAAATGGTCCTAAAGTCGGGATGCGAAAGGAGATTATATCCTAATGTTAGCATGCAAAAGATGGACCTAAGGTTGAGTTTAAATAGGACTAACCTAATGTTATCATGCATGTATTAAACTCCTAATGTCTATCCTACTCTAAATTTAATCGAAAATTAAATTGGACTTGGAATCCTAAGGGAGCATGCAAAGACAAAACAAAAAGCAAAGAAGCAAGGTAAAAACAGCAGCTACAACAGTGCCTCCTAAACAAGATAGCAATAAAATCCAGCATACAAGCAAAACAACCTATAATAACATATATTCAGCACAATACAGGTGTAAAAAGGCAGGCAGGAAGCAAGGCAAAAACAACATGCAAAGTTCAAAACAACCACAATTGTGGAAAGTAAGGTAGCAAGTATGCTTGGACGCACTTAAACAATAGCAAGCACAAATCATGGATATATATCATGCAAGTATGAACATGATTCAACAAATAAACATAATTGATCCACAATATTGCATCAACAAGAATCAATAAGATCAACATGTTTTTCAAATCAAATTGAACGATCGAAAAATCAAACGAACATACAACAAACACAATCGGACGCACACGCAAACACGCATCAAACATCCAACAAAGTGATCAACAATGATAATCAATTAGCATGATATAGGCGAGCAAAGCATGTGATCATTCATCAATCAAGCAACATTAACATGTTATTCCTTCAAACGGAAATCAGACGTCACGTGTTGAAGAATCCAAATCAAACATTCAAGAATGATGAAATATGTAAAAAACAATCCACATAAATGCATCATATCAAATCCATTAAGTTTATATGTGAAAAGGAACTCAAACAAACAAGAAAATGCAAGAAACACACATTTTGTCTCAGTGGTAATCGGTTACCAAAATCAGGTAACCGGTTACCTGTTTGAAAAATGCTCAGAAACGTGAAATTTTTGCAGGGTAATCGGTTACCTGCTAGTGGTAACCGGTTACCACTGAGACAGAAACAGAAAAACAGCTTCCAAAATCAATTTTCAACATTAAACAACTCATTCAATCATTTACATGAACATGTAATCAATTATGCACGAATTTAACACCAAGAATCAGTGATCACACATCAAGTAAACATAATCAAGCATTAGGATCACAAATCACAAAGATCAAAATCATCAAAATGGATCAAAATGCATTAAAAGCCATGGATCTACATTGTGATTATGAAAATAAGCTCAAAACAGAATTGGATCTAGAATTCACCAACCTTCAAAGCTGAGATTTTCTTTGGCAAGTGTTGATTTACTTGAAACTAACAGATCCAAGCTAGAAACCCAAAGAATCTTCGAGATCCAAGAGCTTCCTTATGGTAGAAGTGAAGAACAAGCAATATCAAGCCAATATTGATCCAAAAAGAACTTCAAGTCTTGCTTCCAAAATCATATCCAAATCCAAACGAAAATTGAGTGATGAATTGAAGATAATTGAGATGAATGGAGGAGGTTTAGCTTTAGATTTCAAGGATTCCAATGAAGAATCAATGAATTCAAGTGAAAAGAGCTTTAATGGAGGTTTTAAAAGTGAAAAAGTTGAGACAAAGTTGAGAGCAAATTCCCAAGAATGAGTGTGAAATCTGAAAATGAAGGTTCTTTTTTGTGTTGAGTTTTGGAGAAAATTCACTTAAATAAGCTCTAGGTTTGGAATCAAAATATGGTTTGTTATGTGGGTTAGTGTTTGGAATGGAAATTAGGAGTGGAATTAGGAATGAAGTGTTTGAATTTTGGAGGGAAATGGTGAAAATTGAATTAATTCTATATCCTTCCAATGATGATCATGTGAAACCAATGGTTGAGAATGATTGGAAATTTGAAATGCTGAAAATTTGAATATTTTGGCAAATTTCGCTTGAGGTATCCGATTACCCATATGTGGTAACCGGTTACCACATTTAAAAAATGCCAATTTTGGCGCCAAATGGAAGGAAACTTGTATAATCATTTGTTGCCACATGTTTTAAGCTGCGTTAAGCCTCTTAAACTTGCCCTTGGATATTATAATTGTGAGAATGTCTGAGATAGCTTGTACATTGTCTCCTAAGCTGAAAATAACCTGCTGAATAAAATAAAATTGGCCGCTCGATTGCTGGGCAAAATAAATGCCGGAGCCTCTGAGGCTCGCAGTTTAAACTCTTGCAACAAAAGGGAACCCTGAGCCACTGAAACACCTTGATCCCATATCTCGAGAATCAATACTATGATATGCGGAAACGCAAAATGCAAAGAAACATAAGCCAGTAAATCAAGAAATGACGAGGCAAATTTTGGGGTGCTACATCGTTCAAAAGGAATGAGTAAAGACATTCCCTCATTAAAGGCAATCATCTTTTACTTTGTATAGTTGAAGATAATGAGAGGGATGTTAACTTTGATCCTAGACACGATAAAGAAGAGAACATGATTATCATCATAAGTAAATGAGTCCGGATCTTCTTCACGAGGTTGAATATTTGACACCAACAGTTGATGCTAGATTTTTGCCTTGGGAAGGAGGGAGAAGACACTTGCAAGCTTATTTAAGTTTCAAGGATCCTCTGAGGAATGTCTTCGATGAAAGGGTTTGTCCTACAATACATGTCCATACAAAAACTAGTCTCCTATATACTGAATTGTTGTAGCAATCAGAGTAGGAGTGATGATAATGAGAATACCAAAGAGATTGGACTGGATACTTGAAGCATCTTGTACTAGCTATTTAAAGGATACATTTTTCTAGAATTCTCTCACATGAATTGGATGGTTGGGACCATCGAGCATGTCAAAGTATTTTCCCCATTTTTGATAAGAGACAATACTAGAAAGGTCAAAACCTTGACTTTTGAGCTCATCAAAGTCAACAAATATTTCATAGGAGATAGATAGCGGGCATGATACACCACATATAATGTTTGAAGACATTATTGGTTTTAGAAAGATATGAAGGAAGATTGAACTTTTAGAAAGTTTTTTGAGGAAATGCAAAATGTGATGATGAGTGAAAGCTGGAAGAGAGTTTAAATAGGGAGGGAAGAGTAGTTAAAAATATTAGGAAGGAAGTATGTAAAGGGCTAAATGGAAAAGACTCAATAATTACCAATGAAGGCTGCAATAATAACATTTGTAACAAGACATGCTCGTCAGAAGACATTATTACAGAGCATTGAAAAGGAACAAAAATAAAAACTTTAAAAAGATTTATGAAAATACACAACATGATAAAATAAATCATGTAAGAAAATAGTGATAAGTAGGATTAAATGGTTAGTAACATCTCTTCAGATCTCAAGTTGGTCCAATCAGGAGCTATCAAATCTTGGGAAAATGTACTTTGAAGACCCAACATTCTCTCTCTCTCTCTCTCTCTCTCTCTCTCTCTCTCTCTCTCTCTCTCTCTCTCTCTCTCTCTCTCACACACACACACACACACACACACACACACACACACACTCACACACACACACACACACACACACACACACACACACACACACACACACATTAGTTTACCACATTAGTTTCATTGATCATGGTTCTGGCCATTTCTTGCAATGTGCAATTTTTCCTCTCTACAACTCCATTTTGCTGAGAAATTCTAGGACAAGATAAATCATGGGAAATTCCATGTTCGTCAAATAGTTTTTCAAAGTATTTATTTTCAAATTCTCCACCATGATCAATTTTGACTTTAAGAGTCTTAAAGTCTTACCCATTTTGTACTTGGGAGCAGAAGGTAACAAACTCAACATGTGACTCATCCTTGTGTTTAAGAAACTTTGTTAGAACAAAATTTGTTCTTGACATATTCTCTTTTAGTTTTGATAATAACAAAAGTATTAAAAGAACAATGGTTTATTTGATGTAAGTTTTATTTATGCAGGTTCTTGTACATAAATAATCAGAATCTGTTTTACTTAAGATACTTTTGGAGTTGTTTCATTGCTAGCTTCTGGTGACAGAGTCTGAAGAATAATTTCTAGTGTGGCTTGATGAAGACTCTGAACTAAAGGCCTTAGCATTCAGACGAGTTTCTACAATTAGTAATTGTATATCAACTTCTGGTACCATTTCAGAGTTGGTGATAAAGTTGTGAACTATCCGTACTATTGAAAGCATGTTGTATTGTCTTATCAGTCTGTCAACTCAATTCTACAAGATTGCAAGGCTCAAGAAAAGCTAATACGTTCTATGAATGTCTGCTTCCAACGACTCTATTAGTACAGAACCTCTTGAAAACTCAAAGGTTAAATGTGTGACACACTGGTTTCAAAAATCTGTTGTACGTTCATCTTCAATGTCTCTTGTACTATGGAACAAAAGCAAAGACACTTTATCAAGTCACCTTCTCAATGACTAGTTTCTGAAAAGACTATATATATGGCTGAAGATTCAAGCCTGAATTTTTAACAAGGATTCTCCTGTTGAAGGAGTAGTAAGATCAAACAATTATCAACTCTATGTAATATGCAAATTATTTATTTTAGGTTGTAATTGTAAAAGCCTTAAGATTTCTTACCCCTGTATATATTGAGAATTTTTTTTGCTCTAGCACATAGCAGGAGACTTAACCTAAACTACTGAAGGCTCAGTAGAATAGAGAACAAGGTGTACATGATGCACAATAAGCCACGTAAGTTTTGTCTCATTGGAATTCAAGCAATAAGTCTTGAACCAAGATGCTTAAGCCAAGTAAGTCTCATTTCTTAAGTGCTTGAGTTGTGAAAGTTTTATGGTGTGAGAAATGGAATCACTTAAGCACTTAAGCCACAGAAGACAGATGAGCAGGCAGATCAGTCTGATGGTGTAAGCAATGGAAGTCTTAGATATGTGCTCTAAGTAAAGGAAAGTCTCAACCAGAAGACAGATGAGCAGGCGGCTCAGTCTGATGGTGTGAGCAAAGGGTAAGTCTTAGACATGTGCTCTAAGTAAAAGGAAGTTTCAACCAGAAGACAGATGAGCAGGCGACTCAGTCTGATGGTGTGAGCAAGGGTAAGTCTTAGACATCTGCTCTAAGCAAGGAAAGTATCAGACAATTGGTCTGAGCAGTTGTAAAAGTCTTATGCAGAAGCATAAGAGATTATAATCATGAAATGGTTATAATGAAAAGCTCTTGTGAAACAAGGGACTGGACTACTCTCAGTTAGGGGATGAACCAATATAAATATTTTGTGTCTTCTGCTATTATTTTATTTACTTCTGCTGTATTCGCTGTCAATTGAATTAACTCAAAATTTGAACATCAGTTCTGATTCTGAGACTCTAATAAGAAGCTAAATAATAAGAAAACATGAAACACGATTCAACCCCCCCCCCCCCTTCTTGTGTACTTTTCACACCTTCAAACTTAACCATGTCCACCTACTGTAGTCATCACAATAACTAAATCATACTTTTTACCGTTGACAAAGACTATTTTCACATGACCAAATAAGTCAATGTGTAAAATATCTAAAGGCCTAGAGGTTGAAACAACTTTTTTAGCTTTGAAAGAGGTTTTTCGAAAAACTTTCCTTTAAGGCATACCTCACAAAGAGCATCTGAATTGATTTATTTGCATGAGTTGATTAACTGTTGAATATTGTCAAATAAATATCAAATTAAATACTCCATATTATTTTCAATAAAAATCAAACAGACTATCACAATTTTATCGAATTCAAATGTATTTTTCTCGATAAACTCGGATAAAAAAGTACTAGTCGGATGTATATCCCTTTCTTCCTCGAGTATTTGGATACAAGTTGTATAGTTTGTCTTTAAAATACTCATCATCCTTTCAAAACTTAATAATACAATCAAATTCAATTCGTCCATTCTAAGATGAAAAAAGATTAATTGGATGTATATCCCATTCTTCCCCGAGTATTTGAATATAAACCATATATATTTCCTTTTGAGTGCTTATCATTTTTGAGGAATCTTAACTCGATTCATATCAAACTTATTATTACAATAAATTGGATGAAAAATGATCAATTAGATGTATGTCTATCTTTTCCCTCGAGTTTTAGGATACAAGTCGTATAACTTGCTTTTTGGATACTCGTCTTCCATTAAAAAATACAACAAGTTAACCAAATTTAGTTCATTCTTTAATCAGATGAAAAATGATCAATTGGGCGTATGTCTCTTTTTTCCCTGAGCACTCAAATACAATTTGTATAGCTTTCCTTTCAAATGATTTTCTTCCTTTAAAGAGTTGTGACTCGATTCTCCATACATTTCAAAATCAAATAGGATGAAAAAGGATTGATTGGATGTATATCCTTTTTTCCCCGAGGATTTGGATACAAGTCGTATAACTTACCTTTCAAATACTCGTCTTCCACTTAAAAACAACTCCAACCAATGAAACCTACTTTTTTCCGCCTTAGTGTGACTAATTTTTTCATAAACGAACGGTGTTTTATCCATTCTGATGTGACAAACAAACAACGATTCATTCCGCCCATGCACGACCGTCAAACAACATTTAACCATTCGAATATTATCAAAATATATTTCATTAAAATCAACCAACCAACACACATTTTCTATCTAGAACTACATAAATTTGAGTTCCCCATTGCACCTGAGGATACGTAGGAGTGAAATCCATCCTCTCGTCAAACACCCTAATAAAAAACTTATTTTCCCATTTATTTATTTTTGTAAATACATCGGAATGATTAGAAGAAATTAAAATACCTTAGGCTAACATCTTATTCGCAAAACTAATTAAATGGTTCTTGCTGATTATAATTGATGTCGTGGGGTGCTAATACCTTCCCCGCGCATAATCGACTCCTGAACCTGAATTTAATTGTGATGAGCATATTTTTTTTAGGGTTTATCGATGTTACCCCTTTTAAAAAAAACTTCGGCGGCGACTTCATTGCCATTGGAGTGTTCATTTGCTCGGGTATTTTTTGCACTTTGACAATACAATTATAGATTTAAATAATGTAAATGTTTGGAAAAAGTTTTGGGGTTGTAGGAATTACATAAATCAAATGGAGAAGGAATGCAATTTTTTCAAGTTGGCAGGTGATGAAGTTTTTGATGGAATAGATTTGAAGATTGAAAGACAAAGGAAGAAAATTTTCAAGTTGAAGAATGAGGTTTTCCACACAAGAGGAATGTTGAAAATTGCAACGGTATTATTAGTTTGGGGTTGAATTTAGTGTTTTTGACCATGTATTTCAAATAAGGTTGTGCTTAAAACAATACGTAATTTTATGTTATGGAACTACGTAATTTCTCTATAGGTTAAATGAAATGGCTTGATCAAAACAATGTGTTATGCTCTGTTTTATCATTTTTACTATAACAAAGGTGTTTGTGATGTTCTATGTTATAAAATATGGTTTGTAATATTGCATTACAAAAATCTTAATGAAACAAAAAATATTAAATAAGGGACCTGAAATATTATATATGATAGATAAAGAACATAATTGAAATCAAAGTAATAAATAAAGGGACTAAGTTGAAATAAGTGTAATTAGTAAATGGATTAAATTGAAATAATTATGTTTGATTTTTTATGTTATTTATGAGAGCCAAAATGTTGTTTGTTGTTTGCATTAAAGCAAACACAATCAAAAGCCAAAGTATGGAAAGTACAAAATGTTATTTGCATTAACATAATCAAAATTAAGATCCTCGATACATATTTTAGACATATTGGCATGACATCACAAAATTTGTGTTCATTGACACTAATACAAAAAGCCAAAGTTTGTGTTCATTGACATTAATACAAAAAGCCAAAGTTACACATACAGTAATACAACAGCATAACATGCTTAAGATCACATTGCATGGCCTTCAAGATGAGTTGATGCAGGTTGACTTAGACCAGGCTGACTTGGTTCAAGCTAAGTTGTTTGACTTGGTGCAGGAAATTTGCAAGTAGCTTTGGTTTGCCCAATAATGTGGCGCCTACTGCATTTGATTCCAAAGTTAGCTCTCTTTAAGCGTGTCTCATCTCTCATATTCTTTGATGCATCTTTGCTCCTCTTTTTCTTTGACCTTCTTGGTTTGTTTTTATTGGTGGTGGCTATAAATCAAAATACTCTATTTTCTGCCACAAAGTTTTCCCATTCACTGGATATATTCAAGTGCATAACATACCTCATAACATGATCTTTTGTAGCAATCAGGCACAAAGTTGTCAATCTCCAATTATTGAACTTTCATGTAGGATATAGCATGACAACCTTGTTAGCATCCATTTCCTACAAGAGTACTCCTTATTGGACAGACTCATAATATACCTTTATCCATTATATGAGACATGCCTAACCTCATAACCATATTCACCTACACGCTTGTATAAAACACAACAACAATTCAGCTTCATAACCAAATGTAAAACAAAGTCAACATTCAATACATCATAATCCAATTGTTGGTTTTTTTTAATTCCTTTGTTACCCTTCTCTTGATGTTTGATAGAGTATCACATTCATGTTTGGCAATCTTCTTTATGTTTGACTCCCATCTTAACATGAGATACACTTTGATTTCTTCAATCATTGTTAGAATTAGTTTGGCCCTGACTGTGACAAAAATGGAGTTGAATGCCTCTGGCATGTTGTTCACTAGAGTATCACACAATATATCGGGCCTGAACCTAGACTTACTCCAAAACCATGGTGGAATCTTTATCAAGTTCTTGAATGCCTCCTCATTTACATCCTTCATTTCAAGCATGGACTTTTCAAGTGCATTCATATAACTGGATTTAGAAGCTTTCCACATGAGTTCTTTGAGCTTAATGCCTGAATATTTCTTCCTAAAGTTGTTGTATAGATGCCTTGAAATACACAAAACCCAGAGTTAAAAGACCATAATGAAAAATATAGAAATCTAGATGACTAAGGTGATAAAATATACCTAACACAAAATCTTTGGTCCACTTCATGGAGAAATTCTTCAAGAGTTGGTAACAGTCCATGCATTACAATACATTCAACTCAGAATTTACATTCAACAAAAAAAAATACATTAACTTAGAAAAATACATTGTTGAAACAAATTAACTTTTGTTGGTCACTAATGAATGTGTATGTCTTGCATAACCTTCACCTCTTAGGTCAGATATTAATAGTTCTAGGAACCAACTCCATGAATCCTTGGTTTAACCTTCCATAATAACAAATGTAATGGACAACATTTGGTCATCTGGGTCCCTTCCAATTGGTGCAAGTATTTGCCCACCATAATAACCTTTTAAGAAGCAACCATCCAAACCTATTATATGCATGCACTTGAAAAAATTGTCTCTGTAGGCCTTAAAACAAATATACATCCTTTGAAAATATGGGTTCAGTTGTTTCTCAAGGTGCTCAATGTTGCCCTCTCTACCTTGAAATGGTTGATTTGTCACTTTCACAGTTGAACAAAATTTGACCTCAACAATTCATGTGCATAATCATGAATTCTTTTATATTGCTTCCTAAAACACCCATTAACAATACAAATAGTAATTGTCTTTGCTCTGTATGCAAGTGTTTTGTTAATCCTCACATTCTATCTTTGTTAGGTCTTCTCCATGATATCAATCAGTATTAAACTAGGATTTTCCCTCACATTGTTTTGTATCTTACTACTGAGCCACTTGGATGTGAGGAAATTGACCTTGAAACCTTTACTACATGCGTGGTTATCAATAATCTTTCTAAGCTGCCATGTATCTTCATGTTTAATTTTTGCACAATATGCCTCACATGGACAACATTTCTTATACATCACTTTTATCCTTATGTTGTAATTTTTCTTGAACTTAAAGTTCCCACAGAGTGTATGGCATATGTCCTAATACCATCTTTGAAATCCTGTTTAGTAACAAAGTATGTTCCCAATTCCCACTTGAAGTCATTCACTATTTTAGGTATCTTGAATGTTTGCCAATCTTTCGTACCAACACAATCATTTTCACTATAGTATTCTTCAAATAAATGTTCACTGCTTTCATCCTCAATGTTACTCAAAACTTTCAAGTTTACATTTGTTTCCTCTCTATTAACACAATAATCCAAACTACTTCCTTCACCATTTCTTTCACACTGCTTTGATTGCTTAAGTGGTCTTCCAACTTTCCTTTTACCTTTCCCTTGACCTTTACCTTTACCCTTCCTATTCCCTTCCCCTCCCTTTTTTCTTCCTTTTTCCTTACTTTTCTCTTCAAACACATTCTCTTCAGGTACCTCATCTTCAGCAACTATCATATCTTCATTCGTACCTACATCTTCATCAAAATCTTCAAAATTAATCTATAATGCATTGTCCTCACTGCCACTATCTAGTCCTTCATCTCCAACAGTGTTACAATTTAGTCCCTAATTAACCACATTAGTCTCCTTATCTAGCCCATCATCAACCACATTAGTCTCCTCATCTAGCCCCTCATCTTCTTCAATGTTATCGTTTAGTCCCTTATCTACATACTCTTATTGAGACTTAATAGCACCACCCAACACTGTGGTCCCCTCATCCACAACACTTGTCCCCTTATCCAAAATGTCTCCTTCGTCCAAAACATTTTCAACTACAGATACTCCTTTTCCACAATGTCTTTTTCATCCACAACATTTTCAACAATAGTGATCCCCTCATTCAAATTGACTCATTCGTCCACAACATTTTCAACTACAGTGGTCCCCTCTAAATTATTCTTTCCTGATTCAGTGTTAGTGGTACCTTCTTCAACAACATTAGGTCTTACCACATTGAATTCTAATGAAAGTATTGGTTCCTCAATAATGTCAGGTTGTAATATAGGATGAATAACATATAAATGCACTAAACCAGTCAACATTGCAATTTTCTTCATCCTCCTAGTTCCCTTGTCATCTATCAACAAAACCATCTTATTAAACTCCATTTCATCGTAATATCAAAGACTATCTACAGTTGGATAACCTAAATCCTTTAATCCATTCAAAATTTCAAAATAACTCTAAAAATCAGGATCAACATCCCTAATTTCCTCTAACCCTTTATAACCTAATTTGGTGAACTCAACAAACTCACCCCCATCATGCACAATACACTAAAAATGACTATCCATGACCTAGTGTTGTTACCTAAACGAGAAATAGTAATAAGGAAGATGAAGAAACCTAAACACTTTACATTTATAGTAACAAAGCAATGAGTATATGCACCTTATGATTGAAGATAAATGACGTTCTTTTTCTACTATGTATTATAGTGAAATAAGCTTTGATGACATAAACAAGTTACCTAAATGAGAAATAACAGTAAGGAAGACAATACGAACCTAAAAAGCTTGCATTTTTTTTTGTAACAAGCCTATGAGTATTCGTACCTTATGATTGAAGATGAATGAAGTTCTTCTTCCTCTCCGTATTTTGCTGAAACAAGATTTAATGACCTATACAAGCTTCGCCTTCTATGAAGGTGTCGTTTAACCGGGATTTCGTCTCTTCCCTTCAGATTTTAAGTTCTAGGGTTTTGTTTGAGTAGGGAGAGTGAAATGAATAAAGTGAAAAAGAAATACTAAGATGGAATCATTCCCGCTTGCATTCTTTTCAATTTTAAAATTTTAAATCAATATGTAGTACAATAGTTCTATGTCAGCTAGTAAACATCTAGTTGGAGTGCCATACATGCCACACATGTACAAGCTAACGGAAGTTGATAAAAATTAACTAACATGACCAATGTAGCTAACATAATTGCACTTAAAATGACTTAAACCGAACATTTATTAAATAAAAAACTAAAATGAAACTTGAAATTAAGTTAAATGACTTAAGGATGCATTAAGCCTTGACTTATTTCAACAAGAAAATATTTTGCTTAAAGATAAGGATTAACTAACCAATTTAAAAATCATCTAAAAAAACAAATTAATTTAAAAAGAAAAATTAATGAATTAAAATAATTCAAACTCTCCTTTTCAACAATATCTATAGGTTGTTTATGCAGTGGCTTTTGCAAAGACTAAGAATTGAATTTGTACTAGATTCCCTTTTATTATTAAGAAGATATTTTTCTTAAAAAAATAAAAATAAATAAACTCTGGGATCTAGTTCATTCCCGCGGATTTGAACGTTACAACCACTCGTTTTCTTTCTCTTTCTGTCATCGTCTCAAATTCTCGTTTGCTTCTTTCCCCTTTCAGATATCAACAATAATGGCGTCACTGCATTTCAATCACACTTCTCTCCTCCAAAACCGCAACCTCACTTCACACTCCAACCGCCACTTATCTCTTCATTTTCTCGCACCTTCCCTTCTCAAGAACTCTACCGGATTCAATCCAACATACCAATATGATACATTGTCCAACCACCGTCACTTAGGATTCATACCAGCTCGGGTAGCTCAAAACCACGAAGTCATAGAGGAATCTGAAGACACGGACCAAATCAGCGAGGGTTTTGATGTGGACATAGATAAAGAAGAAGTGAATGAACTGGTTGAGCAGAGTATATGGATTCAGATGAAGGAAATTGTTTTGTTTACTGGACCGGCTATTGGACTTTGGTTGTGTGGACCGTTGATGAGTCTCATTGATACTGCAGTTGTTGGTCAAGGAAGTTCAATTGAACTAGCTGCTTTAGGTATTTTTATCACTTTCATTGTTTAATTATTAAAATTAAGCAATTATGTGTGATGCTTATATATTTCGTTCTTGGCAAGCAGGTCCAGCTACTGTTTTTTGCGATTATTTGGGCTACTCGTTCATGTTTTTGTCAATTGCTACTTCAAACATGGTTGCTACTGCACTTGCTAAACAGGTTAGTTTTTCTGGATTTTTTCCCTATCTTTTGTATGTGATGGAAAATATTGATGAATGTACATTTGTAGATTAAGTTGGTATTCAACTATGAGTGTTTAGTTCACATTGGGAGTTGATTAACTAACTTGATGCGAGGGTGGGAGTTGATCCTTGTATATAGAGTCTTTATGGAAATGAAGTCATGCAGAGTGCTGTGTTTGTTGGTAATGGCGGTGAAAGTATAGTGATGTGATAGATTCAGTATTGATAGGAAGATTGTTAGAATTCAAGTGAGTGATTAGTCTTCTATTGTCTAGGAATTGACCAAACGACAATTAGATAAGAGACGTGACCGATATGCGCCCAACGGCGACAGAAGCGGAGGATAATAACTAAATGAATGTATGATCAGGTCCATGTATTCTTACAATGAAATTGTGTAAACAAAGACTTGTAAACATTTTGGCATTATTGTTATGAATTGCGCATCTATGACTTTATGCACGCAGAACTTTTAGGATTTATTGCACTACCTTTGATTAGTAAATATATTTGTGTAGGATAGGGAGGAAGTGCAGCATCACATATCTGTCTTGCTTTTTATTGGTTTATCATGTGGCTTGGCGATGCTTTTGTTCACGAGGTTATTTGGTGCAACAATGCTTGCAGGTATTGAAAATGACAGCTCTGTCCCTTTTTGGGATAATAGTAATTCACTAATGCATAAATAGTAACAGAGCCAACCCTACGACTGATGAATTGTTCTATTTATGTCTTTTGCAGCTTTTACTGGACCGAAGAATGGACATATAGTACCAGCAGCTAATACTTATGTCCAGGTTTTTTTTCTGATTAATATCATTACATTTAATTTAAAATTGGAATTAATGTTTTTAAAGTTCAAGAAAACATAATACAATTTATGTCGAAAAATGCGTAATTTTAGTAGATAAGGGTTTGTATGGCAATATTTCTTTTCATAAAGTATAAAACCTTTCAAATAAGATTCTGCCTTTATGTTTTCATTATTTACATATTGAAATTGATCAAGGGAAGGTATCATTCTCTGCTTGATTTAGTCTCACTGAATTTATTTTGGTGTTAGATTCGAGGGTTGGCATGGCCTTGTTTACTTGTTGGATCAGTTTCTCAGAGTGCGAGGTACAGACATACTATTCATTTCTCTTGTGCGACTTTCTAAAATGAGTCGTTGCAATTTGCAAAACTTTATGTCAAATCTGAGAATCTGTTCTCCACATTCTATGTTAGTTTATATCAATTCTTTCAAAATGCTGTTAAATTTGGTGATAAAGTCTGTCCTAGTAGTTGCTCACAAATTCTTGGTATTATGAATGACATTTCTCAGACAGGAAGGCTCCTTTTGTCTCTCAATACCGGTTGTTTTATGTTGATGATTTCTTATATTTAAATGAAAATGTGAATTACCCTCTCTCTGCTCTTAATGCCTAAATTGTTCTTTGAACTGTTCGAGCAAAGTGTTTTTTTTTAACCTTGATTTAATACTTTAATGTAATATTTAGTCGACTGTTGCTTTTTAAGATTTTAAGTTTGATGCTATTATAACTATTAGGTTCTCATTTAATTCATATTCTTGGTATCCATATTCTTTCACGCAGTCTTGGTATGAAAGATTCTTGGGGACCCTTGAAGGCTTTGGCGGTTGCTAGTATTATAAATGGAATTGGAGATATAATTCTGTGCCGATATTTAGGCTATGGGATTGCTGGGGCTGCATGGGCTACACTGGCATCACAAGTATGCTGAACAAACTCATGCATAATGCTGTAAATAAGCAATTAGGGCTGTAGGCACATGCTATGCAAATATTAGCTTTTTTGTGTTCAACTTATTAATAAGACCCATGATTTAAAGCTTCTATATATTCAGATTAGTGTTTGTTCTCAGACAAATTTAATAATACTTCAGAATATTATTCCCTACATCATAATTAATGGTATCTGATATGGTTTTCTTGCCTATTTTCAATGTACTAAAATAATCAACGTGCACTGCTCTTACACCCTTTCCTGTTTTCAGGTTGTTGCTGCATATATGATGAGCCAAACTCTAAACGAGAAGGGATACAATGCATTTGCCTTCTCCATTCCTTCAGGGAAGGAGTTTCTGTCAATATTTAGTCTTGCTGCTCCTGTATTTGTGACATTGATGTTAAAGGTTGAATAAAGTATTCTGCTATATTTGTGTCTCTTTATCTCGAATAGTCTAACCAATAAATATTAACTAATATAAATGAAAGTTCTGATTTTTAGGTGGCTTTCTACTCGCTAATTATATATTTTGCTACATCAATGGGTACACATAAAATGGCTGCTCATCAAGTTAGTTTTACTCATGTGTTTATTTTGTAACTCTTCATTTTCTGTCTATCTGCACATTTTCAAAACACCATACTCACGAACTTTGATAACTCTACTCTTATGTTAGGTCATGCTTCAGATCTACATGTTATGCGCAATATGTGGTGAACCTCTCTCCCAAACTGCTCAGTCATTTATGCCTGAGTTGATGTATGGAGTAAATCGGAGTTTGGCAAAGGTTAGTATACACATTCACTGATTTCAAAAGATCTCTCCTCCAACCTCACATATACCTTATCAGTTTTAGAGCTCTCTTTTGTGCTCAGTTGAATTTCATATTATATAGGCGGATCATCTTTCTTTATGGTTTTAAGGGTAATATTAAACAATGATACTATGTTCTCTTTATCAACTCATATTGTAGATTCTCTCGATACATTGTTATGTATATTCAAAAGTTCCCTGAGTTTGCGTCATCTTGACAGGCTCGGTCACTGCTAAGGTCTCTTGTAACTATTGGAGCTGTATTTGGGTTGCTTTTGGGGATTGTTGGAACATTTGTTCCATGGTTATTCCCTTACATTTTTACACCCGATCAGATGGTCATCAAGGAGGTTGGTTCTTGAACTTTTAAGCTTTAGCTCAGAATGTTTCACTATCTCCTTTGACTACATTGTGGGGGCAGGGTTACCAGTCAAAATACAGATGTTTTTATGAAATAAAAAAGGTTGGAATTAAGGCATATGTTAGTGCTTAACTTATTTTTGTGATTATGCAGATGCATAAGATTCTGATTCCGTACTTTTTAGCGCTAGTGGTGACACCTGCAACTGTCGGCCTGGAGGGAACATTGCTGGTATGATCATATTAGATTGGAATATTAAGATTTTATTATTTTAATTTTCTTAATTATGTTGGTAGCCTTGTTCAGTTGGATATGTACTTGTTGTCTAGACTATTACCTGACCTAGATTTTTATCATAAAAATGAGTGTCAAAGATCAAGCCTCTTGAAAAATCTAATAATCTGTTTCACCTAGGTCCCATAGTGATTTAAATCCTTTAACACGTTTCATTATGAAACAGCCTTTGCGGCCAAGGCGCTAAAAAAGGCATAAACCTACTTATTTTGGTGTTTTTTTTTAATGGCAAATTGTTAGTAGTGGTTAATTGCTCAAATAACTTTTTTTAATGGGATTGTTTTTTTCAATGGAAATTTATTAGGGGTTAATTACTTATTTTGGTTGTTGCATTAAACTTGCTCAAGTAAACCGAGTAGTTTTCTTTTTAAGGCCATTAAGTTATATATAATGTACTGAGCTCATGATTTTATAGGAGAGATGATTTATATATCTAATGCCTTAAAAAATTTGGTGAAAAAAGTTGTGTTCCTTTCTCTTACTGATCTTGGATCATTGGCCCGTTGTAGTTTTCGGTTCTCTCTGAACTCCCCAATAGTTGTGACAAATTAATTTATTTTTCCAGCTGGTTTCTTGTTACTAATTCAAAGAATGGAATGTGAATGTATTATATAACAAGTGTTATTTTAAGGTTGTAAGTCGATTGTGTATATTTGCTTGTGCAGGCTGGAAGGGATCTAAGATTTATAAGTTTGTCCATGAGTGGATGCTTTTGTTTGAATGGTCTAGTATTACTGGTAACAACTTTTCCTTGGTTTGCTAGTGTACATAGTAATATATCTTGACCAATCTTTCTGTAACCCCCAATTTACATTGATGCAGATCCTTATTAGATATGGTTTGCTAGGCTGCTGGTTTGCCCTTGCTGGATTTCAATGGGTAAGACTCGGCCCTAGAACTTATAGAAAGTACTAGTATTATTTAGTGAATATATTCTGACAGGGAAATATTGTGTTGATTAGGCTCGATTTTCAATGGCCTTGCTGCGCCTTCTATCTCCCAAAGGCATTTTATACTCTGAAGATACAAGCCAGTTTGAGCTGCAAAAGTTGAAGACCGCATAGTATTGGAGCTCCGTTTAGTTCATGATACATTATACAAATAGAAGCATGTTGTATGTTGCTTGCAAATCTTGATAAATACGTTACAAGATAGGCATCCATTTCGATGCCGATAGAATTCAGTGCAGGGAAACTGCTGGTGCTGAGTTGTATCGGAAACCAAGTGGGGAAATGGGGGATGTGATGTGGGGAAATTGAATCCACCGCCACCGCACTGAAAGTATCTTCTTTGTGATCAAGTGAGGGGCTACTGGGGTAAAGGTAATCGGTAAACCTTTCTATTTTTATGGTGGCTTTTAACACGGATCGATATTAAATTTGTCTATGATAGTGTTTTATTTTACAAATTGTCCATGATAATTCATTTACTTTTTATATGTGAAAAAACCTTAAACAAGGGTCATTTAGAAATAGAAGAGAGTAAATATGTTTCTATTATTAGAATATCAATTGGGTTAACTCGACCCTACAATACTGACTGTAATTTAGGGGTGTTGCGCCTATACACTTATATTTAGGTCATATCTCATACAATATGAGACTTTTAACAGTCATATTGAACAGAAATAGAGGCATTTGTTCATGGGTGTGCATGGTCATGTTAAACTAATTTTGGCCAAATAAATTATACGATTCAATCAAATTCCATTTATTAGGCTTGGCCAAAAATTCATAATTTTCTATTAAATTTGAACCAATTCACTCTGGTGATGAGTGTGTTGGTTCAGGTCGTGTTCTTATTATAATAAAAAGGTTGTTTTTTAAATACATTGAATAATTTATGGATCTGGTTTATATATAATCCAAATAAATTGATTATTTATGATATGATATCTAAAATATAAACTAATATTTCTTATAATAAAGAGTTGATTGAGTAATTCAATGACATTCTTTCCATGTTCCCATCCCCAATCAATGAATTTTAGAGGGTTGCATCCCAGTGACCAATCTTCCTATCAAACATCTGTCAATGGAATTGGACAGTTTTATTAACTATTAATTGCACAAATTTGTTAATATTTGTAATTATGTAATTATTCTCCTAATTATTTAGTCCAGCTGTAGGTTAGCCGTTAAGGATACTTATCATTGTGCATCAAGAGTATTTAAAAGATAATTCCCTATTGAAAAACACAGATTTTATCACATAGAGATTCTGAGTTTGACATGGTATCATACTAGGTTAGGATCAAGACCTTATTACTTTTTTTTTGGGTCCAACTACCTCTTCATGCAATGACACCTTGAGTTTTTGTCCGCGCCACCCACCTCTTGAAACACAGTTCCTAGTCAACACTGATCCTTGTTTCCTTGATGTTTTAATATTCCTTATTCATTGTCATTGTTTCGTTAGTTCTATGCATTTTTTGTCCTCTGACATCATGTTCATTGAGAAGCATGATTTCTGCTTTGTCCGTCTTAATGGAAAAACTACTCCACAAGGGTGTTTCAGCTCCAGATTTTTGGCAAAGAAAAAGAGCTTTGGGGTCACATCGATGGATTTGATTCTGCTCCGAAAAAGGTGCAGAGGATGCACATGCCAAATAGAAAGTCAAAGATGCACAAGTCATGGGATGGATCATACGCTCTATTGATCCTAATATCGTTTTCAATCTTCTACCTTTCATCAATCAGCTAAGATGTGGGACTACTTGATGAAAATATATATAGTCAAAACAACTTTGTTTGTTGGTTCCAGGTTGAACATGAAATTGCAATTGCTTAGCAGGAAAGTCTTTCCATTCCTGAGTTTTATTATCATTTTGTGAATCTTTGGGCTAAATATACAAATATTGTCTATAAACATTTGTAAACTGAACGGACAAGGTCGGCCTCAGGGGAGAGACATGGGTATTGTCCAATGTTTCTGTTGCAAAGAACATGGACAATATGCTCCCAACTGTCTAAAACATTCAACAATTACTGCAAAAAGGTCGTAATGTCATTAAAAACACCCAACCAAGCCACCGAGGAAAATAATAACAACCTTCATTACCTCGGTTGGTTCTTCTACAACTCTTATCTCTGTATATCAACACCTGCATTCCACAGCTACAAGTTTGAACCCGGAAATGGTTCATCATTTCATCTTTTTTTGCTTTGGGTCTTTTGGGTCACGTTTCTTCCATTAGCTCTCTTTAGTATTTTTGACTCTTGGCATCCAATCGTATGACCAAAGATGTTGTCCTTACCAATGTTATAAATTACTTTGCTAATCCTCTAATACACACTGCTTGATGGTAACAATTTGTCTATCAAACAATTGGTGATATTTCCACATCTCTCACCAATGTTTAAGTTTCACATAGTCTCATCAGTAATCTTAGTTTAGTTGTTCAATTAGTTGACAATGATTGAAGAGTTGAATTCTCAAAATATGGTTGTATTGTGCAGGATTGACAATAAGGGAAGATGATTGTGAAAGAGCCCAAACATGAATGTCTTTTTGCGTTCTAAGGCTAAACCATTTTTTGCATTCAAATTTTTATGTCTATTTATACTCAATTTCATCTAAAATTTATATTTTAGGATCGGACAACGGGAGAATACACATCTGGTGTATTTCAAGAATTCTTGGAAACAAATGGTATAATATCCCAAAGGTCGCTATCCATCTTATAATCGTCTTCTTTCTCAAGCCTTAAACAATGATTCCCCATTCTTAAGATTATTTGGACAACAACCTATTTATGCTAATATTCGCACTTTTGGTTGTGTTTTGTGATGTCCATCTTCATTGCTAAGAACGCTAAAAGCTCACTACTCAATCCGATAGAGGCTCTTTTCTTAGCTACTTAATTCAACAAAGAGGATGATAATTTTCAAAAGGATTTGAGTGTCTAAAATGACATTTTTCAAGAGGATGATTATTTTTTCCATTAACCAAGACAACCATTCTCCTACCTTCATGTCTATGTTGGATTTGTTTTCTAACAATTATGCTCAAGAACCGACACCCTATCCATTTTTGAAGTACCATAGACGTCCAATACCTCCACACCCCCCTCCCAATCTTTCTCTGACTGTTGATTCTGTACTTGAAGCATAACCAACTAGTTTACATCGAGGTACCCGGGTTCGTAAATCACCAAAACAGTATTTGTTTTCATCTTTATCTTTTACAACAACTCTGGCTTTTGTTTCTATTCCATCTTCATATAAACAAGCTATGGAAGATGTTATAGAGGTTGAACTTCTTGCATTTGATGAAAATATAACACAGGACGTTGTTCCTATTACCTCATTTGTTAAACCTCTTGGCAGTAAATTTTGTAGGAATTCAACCATAATCTATGGAGAATTTCACTCAATCTTGATGAACATGATTATTATCAATCACACAATGACAATGAAAAAATTGAGAAAGAAAGAAATATAACGTTAGAGAAGAAGATGAAGAATTCTTCAGTTTTTTTCTCTGCCCACAAACTAGGAAATTCTCTTATTCAATTGCAACTGCAAATTCTGTGAACACAATGTTATGAATTGTGTTGTTTACAAAACAAGGGTTACTCCCTATTTATAGATTTATGTTAGCTTGCACCTTATGGCAAAACGCAAAACTATAAAAGTTCAAAATAGCTAACATTACTAAAATAGGCATAAGTCGAAATCCTGTGTGAAACAACCTACTTTGACACTTCGACACACTAATACAACTCGACACACACATTAGGCTAATTCGACTAGACCTTATTTCTGTCGAGCTACACTGGTTCGACACAAGGAATTACAAACTCAATACACCACCTAATTCATTGTGTCTAAGTAATCTACATTCATCTAGACCTTAACTTCTTGAACACTTCGACTTGCACTTCTTTCGTCATGATATCTGCAATCTGATTCTCAGTTCTGCAGTGTTTCAAATTCATCTTCCATTCTACTACCTGCTCTCGAAGATAATGGAATCTTATTTCGATGTGCTTGGTTCGAGCATGTGCTATTGGATTCTTCGCAAAATTGATAGCTGACATGTTGTCGATCTTCATGGTAATTGCTCCATGACTCTTCGCTGTAATCTCTTCGACTAGGTTCACCATCCACGTTGCTTGACATGCACAAAGAGAAGCAGCTATGTATTCTGCTTCGCATGACGACAATGCTACAACTGTCTCCTTTCTCGAACTCCAAGCAACTGGTGCACCACCTAGCATATACATATAGTCAGCTGTGAATTTCCTATCCTCAGCATCACTACACCAACTTGAATCAGTGTATCCCACTATCTTGCATTCTTTTCCTTCATCAGCTGCAGGAAATAAAATGCCATAGTCAGAGTTCCTTTCAAATACCTCAATATCCCACTATCGATGGCTCCATATCGTATGTCTGCATCGGAATTGAAAGAGTTGAAGAGTCAACTTGAAGATCTACTTGAGAAGAGGTTTATTCGTCCGAGTGTGTCACCGTGTGGTGCACCAGTTTTGTTGGTTAAGAAGAAAAAAAAGGTTCTATGAGATTGTGTGGACTACAGACAATTGAACAAGATGACTATTAAGAATAAGTATCCACTTCTGAGAATTGATGATTTGATGGACCAGTTGATTGATGCAAGTGTCTTTAGTAAGATATATTTGAGATCTGGTTATCATCAGATTCGTGTGAAGGCTGAAGATATTCAGAAGACTGCTTTTAGAACGAGGTATGGACATTATGAGTATTCTGTGATGCCATTTGGTGTGACTAATGCACCAGGTGTATTTATGGAGTACATGAATAGGATTTTCCATTCTTATTTGGACAAGCTTGTGGTGGTGTTCATTGATGATATTTTAATCTATTCAAAGAGTGAAGAAGAACATGTCGAGCATTTAAGAATTGTGTTATCTGTGTTAAAAGAGAAGCAATTATATGCTAAACTTTCTAAGTGTGAGTTTTGGTTGAAGGAAGTGAGTTTCCTTAGTCATGTGATTTCAAGTAGAGGTATTTCAGTTGATTCGTCGAAGGTTGAAGCGGTATCGCAATGGGAGACTCTGAAATCAGTTTTTGAGATTAGAAGTTTTCTTGGTTTGACAGGTTATTATCGGAAATTCATTGAAAGATTTGCTAAGTTATCCTGACCGTTGACGCAGTTGACTAGGAAGGGTCAAGTTTTGTTTGGGATGTAAAGTGTGAAGAAAGTTTTTAAGAGCTTAAGAGAAGATTGGCGACAACTCCTGTTTTGATTTTGCCGAATCCGGCAGAACCGTTTGTTGTGTATTGTGATGCTTTTTTGATGGCTTTAGAAGGTGTGTTGATGCAAAATAAACAAGTTGTAGCTTATGCTTCAAGGAAACTTAAAGTGCATGAGAGGAATTATCCGACGCATGACTTAGAGTTGGCCGCCGTTGTATTTGTGTTGAAGCTATGGAGATATTATTTGTTTGGTACGAGATTCGAAGTGTATAGTGATCATAAGAGTTTGAAGTATCTCTTCGACCAGAAAGAATTGAATGCGAGGCAAAGGAGATGGTTAGAAATTTTGAAAGATTATGATTTTGGCTTGAATTATCATCTGGGTAAAGCAAATGTGAGTAGGAAATCTAGGCATATGTCGATGATGATGGTAAAAGAGTTGGAAATGATTGAGCAATTTCGTGATTGAGCTTGGTGTGTGAGAAGACTTCTTACGGAGTTAAGCTTGGTATGTTGAAGCTTACTAGTGGTAATCTTGATGAGATTCGAGAAGGACAAAACTCTGATTTGGGTTTAGTTGATCGGTTGACTTTGATCAATCAAGGTCAAGGTGGTGATTTTCGGATTGATGAAAATGGTATCATGAGATGTCGTGATAGAGTTTGTGTTCCAGATATTGTTGAGCTGAAGAAGAGTATTCTTGAAGAAGGGCATCGTAGTGGATTGAGTATTCATCCGGGTGCTACTAAGATGTATCAAGATTTGAGGAAGGTATTTTGGTGGCCTTGTATGAAGAAGGATATTGCCGAGTTTGTGTATTCTTGTTTGACTTGTCAAAAGTCAAAGATTGAGCATCAGAAACCGTCGGGCTTGATGCAACCGTTTATTATTCCTGAGTGGAAATGGGATAACCTATCTATGGATTTTGTGTCTGGTTTACCTAGAACACCGAGTAACTTTGAAGCTATTTGGGTTATTGTGGATAGATTGACTAAATCTGCCCACTGTATTCCTATGCGAATGGATTAACCATTGAAGAGATTGGCAAAGTTGTACATCGAAAGGATTGTCAGTTTGCATGGTATTCCGTCTAGCATTGTGTCAGATAGAGACCCGGGGTTTACTTCGAGAGTTTGGGAGAGTTTGCAAAGTGCTTTGGGTACAAAGTTACGTTTGAGTTCTGCTTATCATCCGCAGATCGATGGTCAGACTAAGAGGACGATTCAGTCACTTGAGGATCTTTTAAGAGCTTGTGTGTTGGAAAAGGGAGGAGCTTGGGATAGCTACTTATCTTTGATTGAATTTTCTTACAACAACAGTTTCATTCGAGTATTGGAATGACACCATTTGAGGCATTGTATAGTAGGCGGTGTAGGACGCCATTGTGTTGGTATGAGTCGGGAGAGGGTGTCGTGGTTGGACCCGAGATAGTCCAACAGACCACTGAAAAGATTAAGATGATTCAAGAGAAGACGAAGATTTCTCAGAGTCGTCAAAAGAGTTATCATGACAAGAGGAGGAAAGCACTTGAATTTCAAGAGGGAGATCATGTGTTTCTTCGAGTTACTCCGATAACTGGTGTTGGTATAGCGTTGAAGTCGCGTAAGTTGACACCGCGTTTCATTGGTCCTAATCAGATCTTGCAGAGGATAGGAGATGTAGCCTATCGGATTGCATTGCCGCCGTCGCTTACTAATCTTCATGACGTGTTCCATGTATCTCAATTGAGGAAATATATTACGGATCCGTCTCATGTAGTCCAAGTAGATGATGTGCAGGTTAGAGATAGCCTAACTGTGGAGACATCACCTATGCGAATTAAGGATCAGGAGTCGAAGCAGCTTCGAGGTAAAGAGATTGTTTTGGTGAAGGTTGCTTGGGGAGGACCGACTGGTAGAAATGTGACTTGGGAGCTTGAGAGTCAGATGAGGGAGTCTTATCCCAAGTTAGTCATTGAGGTAATTTTCGAGGGCGGAAATCTTTTAAGTGGGGGAGGGTTGTAAGAGTCCAATTTTTAATAATTAATTATTTGTACTAATTAATTGATTTATGTGATTTATTTGATTTAAATGAATTATTTGATTTATCTAATTTATATGAGTTAATTGATTGAATCTAAATATGTGATATATTGAATTAATTAAATTAATTGATTTATTCTATTTTGTAGAATAGTGTATAATTACTATATTGATTAGTTGGGCCTAATTATAGGTGTGTGAATAGAAAGTGAGAGTGAGTTGGGTAAAGCCCAATAGATTAATTGTTAGGGTTTTAGATAATAGAAGGATAAAAGTTAGTAAGAGGAGAAAATAAGGGAAAGAAAGAGAATAGATAGCATAGAAGAGAAGGAGGCAAGAGGAAAAAGAAGAGTGAAAGAGAGAAATCAGAATCCTAGCATTCAAGGAATCAAGGATTCTTCCCAAAAAAAACCTAAGGTAAGGGTGAGTATTATCTCATTGGAATTGTGGGTTAATGGTTAATGGGTAGAAGATTGGGTAAGGAAAAACCCATAGATTTCTCATGATTGGTGAATTTTCGAGTTTTGTGAATGCCCTAATATGAAGGGATTGATGATGGGTAGCAAAGAAGGCGAATGGTTGGTGAAAATACAATTTTCTGCATAATTTTTCAAAAATGCACAGTGAGCAATCGATTGCACCAATATGTCAATCGATTGCATACTGAGCAAAGCTGCTGGAAACTGAATTTTTAGTTGTCCAATCGATTGCACTAATATGTCAATCGATTGCACAGTAAAACAATGGCTAAAATGATGAAATTTTCAAGGGTACAATCGATTGCAACTAAGATGTCAATCGATTGCACTTAAAAACAATAGCTAAAAAATATGAGAAATTGAGTACTCCAATCGATTGCACAATAACTCCAATCGATTGCATGCTGTACAAAAGCTGAAATGTGTAAAAGTCATGTACTAGAAGTTTGATTACACAAAGTTATTGTTTAATTAAATTTTAACTAAAACATGGATTAATTGAGATGATTTATTGATTATTTACTTGAGTATTGATTGATTATAAACCTTTGGTTGGTTATTAAGATATCAATTATTGTTTAACAAGTTGATTGTGTATTGAATATTGAATTCAATTATTGGTGATGAATTGATTGTCCTATGTGTAATCATTGAACTGTGTTGTGAATTGTGATTGAATCTAATTGATTCTTATGCATTACTTGATAAATGTAATGATGATGTTGAAAGTATGAATACTTTGATTATTATGAAATGTGTTGTGTGTGCAATCATGTTATAATTCTTGTGTGATGAATTATTTGAGAATGCATGGGATTTAAGATGCGAGAACGGTCTTAAGTGCATTTGGTTGCTTGATTGCATACGCATCATTTGTGTCAAAAGGCAATGCTTGCTAGTTCGTGGAGACTAGTGACTTGTCCCAAACCTAGAGGGGGGTTTGAAAGCTTAGGGAACAGGCTTTTTGTTTGTTATTGGTCTAGGGAACGGACCCGGTTTAAATGTAAAAACCGAAAAATAATAACAAGTGTTGGTACCACATGACATGAGTTGCATTGAGTTACATTGAGTCACATGGCATATATAATTGTTGTATGAAAGTATGCGTATGTGTATGACTTGTTGAATTGAGAGTGTGAATGTGTGGCTGTTGAATGATATTGGCTGATGAAAATTGAAGTGTGAGAATATTGGTGTTTGTTCTTGACATGCTTTACATTGTTCATTATCTTATGATTTCAATATTGAATGTGAATTCTCACCCTTCTGCTGGAATGATGTCCTACACGACATCGTGCAGGTATCAAGAGTAGAGTTGCTCGTAGTTGCGTGGGTCGCTGTTGATGTAGCTTGTTAGTATTTTAGTTATGTTGGG
Source organism: Lathyrus sativus (assembly GCA_963859935.3). Classification (NCBI taxonomy): domain Eukaryota; kingdom Viridiplantae; phylum Streptophyta; class Magnoliopsida; order Fabales; family Fabaceae; genus Lathyrus; species Lathyrus sativus. The sequence goes on along the minus strand of OZ012741.1, from coordinate 498,527,376 downwards.
TCGAGTCATGCACTCTGGTCATGTAACACTTGGATCGCTTATTTTATGTCTTAGAGATACATTATGTACTCTACGTTATGTTTTTATATTTCATCGGAATATTATGATGTTGGCCTTAGTGCCTAAGTAATGTTGAATTATGTGATGAACATGAATGTTTCCTTTCTGAGAATTAGATATTAAAATGAATCTGCTGCTACATGCGAAAGTGAAATTTTGAAAAAGCATGATTATTTATTAAAGTGTTAATGAGCATGACAGTGTGTTTTTGATGTTTTAGAAATTATGTGTGACACCCTTTTGTGAATGCATGACAATTTACTCTAATTATATATATATATATATATTATATATATATATATATATATATATATATATATATATATATATATATATATATATATATATATATATATATATATATATATATATATATATATATATATATATATATATATATATATATATAATAGTATATATATATATATATATATATATATGTATATATATATATATAGTATATATATATATATATATATATATATATATATATATATATATATATATATATATAATATATTATATATATATATATATATATATATATATATATATATATATATATATATATATATATATATATATAATATATATATATATATATATATATATTACTATATATATATATATATATATATATATATATATATATATATATATATATATATATATATATATATATATATATATATATATATATATATATATATATATATATATATATATATATATATTATATATATTATATATATATATATATATATAGTATATATATATATATATATATATATATATATATATATATATATATATATATATATATATATATATATATAATATATATATATAATATATATATATATATATATTATATATATATATATATATATATATATATATTATATATATATATATATATATATATATATATATATTATATATATATATTATATATATATATATATATATATATATATATATATATATTATATATATATATATATATATATATATATATATATATATATATATATATATATATATATATATATATATATATATATATATATATATATATATATTCCGCGGGGTTTAGAAGGGTGTTACACACCACCTCTTTGGTTGCCTTGGTTTTAGGTTTTCTCTTATTCGTCTAGTTTCCTTCCTATTGATTTCGACCAGTCGAATTGTTGTAGCCTCTTCTACCTTTGTTGCCATTCCAGCTTCCTTTGCTTTTCTTTTACTTTTCTGACTGCGTCTGCAAGGCCATATCACTCTTCGACTTTCCTACAGCTCTTTCAGTCATCCTTTGTTCATGAGACTCAAGCATCCCTTGAAGCTTTTCCTTTGTCAATACTGACAAGTCTTTCGACTCTTGTATGACTACTACCACGTGGTCGAACTTAGGAGTCAATGACCTCAAGATCTTTGCAACAAGTGATCTTGATGTCAACACTTCTTCACATACCTTGATTTGATTCACTAGTCTTGTAACCCTAGTGAAGAAATCTGTTATACTTTCACTTTCTTTCATCTGAAGCAATTCACAAGCTCTCTTGTGAGTTTGTAACCTCACCTCTTTCACCTTCTATGCTCCACCAAACAACTTTTCTAGAATTTTCCACGCTTCCTTCGTTGATTCTACATCACTAACCTTTTCAAAATTATCTGGATCAACACATTGATGAATTATAAAGAGAGTTTTATGATCTATCTTCTTCAATTCTTTATGTGTAGGCTTTTCTTGATCCGTCGCGTTTTTTGCAACTGGTGCTACTCATCCCTTCACAAGATGATTTTGATAACAAAAAATCACCTTTATCTGCTTGCACCAATTCTCATAATTATATTTCTTGAGAATTGAAAGATTCACCGAAAACTGCTCGTTTAGATGATTCATCGCCATCACAGTTTTGCTTCCTTGAATCGCAACCGGAGCTCTAGATACTAGATGTTGAAATTCAACCACAACCTATGGAGAATTTCACTCAATATTGATGAACAAGATTGTTATCAATCACGCAATGACAATGAAAAGATTGAGAAAGAAAGAAAAATAACGTTGGAGAAGATGAAGAATTCTGCAGAGTTTCTCTCTGCACGCAAACTGTGGAAATTTTCTTATTCACTTGCAACTGCAAATTCTGTGAATACAATGTTATGAATTATGTTGTTTATAAAATAAGAGTTACTCCCTATTTATAGATTTATGTTAACTTGCAACCCAAGCCAAAGCCAAAAACTATAAAAGCCTAAAATAATTAACATTACTACAATGGGCCTAACTCGAAATCCTATGTGAAGCAATCTGCTTCGACACTTCAACAGACTAATAAAACTCGACACACACATTAGGCTAATTCGACTAGACCTTGTTTCTGTCGAGCTACACTGCTTCGACACAAGGAATTACAAACTCAACACACCATTTAATTTATTGTGTCTAAGCTATCTACATTCATCATAGACCTTAACTTCTTGAACACTTCGACTTGCATTCCTTTTGTCATGTTATCTGCAATCTGATTTTCAGTTCTGCAGTATTCCAAATTCATCTTCCCTTCTGCTACCTGCTCTCGAAGATAATGGAATCTTATTTCGATGTGCTTGCTTCGACCACGTGCTATTGGATTCTTCGCAAAATTGATAGCTGACATGTTGTCGATCTTCATGGTAATTGCTCCATGACTCTTCGTTGTAATCTCTTCGATTAGGTTCACCATCCACGTTGCTTGACATGCACAAAGAGAAGCAGCTATGTATTCTGCTTCGTATGACGACAATGCTACAACTGTCTCCTTTCTCAAACTCCAAGCAACTGGTGCACCACCTAGCATATACATATAGTCAGCTGTGAATTTCCTATCCTCAGCATCACTACACCAACTTGAATTAGTGTATCTCACTATCTTGCAATCATCTTCATGCGTTTTGGCACATTCTCCAACTATATGTTTTCATGGTGACCTTCGTATTATTAATACTCATGTTTACAAAACTACTCTTTTCGTCTCATAATGAATGATTAATTTAGAATAAAAGAGTATTTTAAAATAAATAATTTATTTTAATTTATAATATAAATTAGTTTTTCATTTTTTAATGCTACCATTTAATAATTAATATTTTCACCACTTTCAATACTTGATAATGAGTATTTTAATAATAATACATTTTTTGTTCATTTATTCACTTTTTTTTAATACGAATAAATTGATTAACTGAATTATTTGTGGAACGGAAAAATAAAATATTATTTGTATGGGTTGAAACAAACATCAAAAGTGTGGTTTGAAAAATTTAGGATTAACACTTATTTGTTTTTCCTTCATCTAGATCAGTTATGATCCATTTCTATTTATACAACAAGCATCAAAAGGAATTGTGACACTCCCTATTTATGTAGATGACATTGCTATCACTAATACAAATCAAGAGACATTCAATGAAATCCAATAATTGTTGCATTCCACTTTTTACCTGTTTGAACAACTCACTTACTTCTTGTGTTTAGAATTACATTTAAAAAAAAAAAAACATCTTTATTACTCGACATAAATATACTACTTCAACTTATTAGTCTTGTTAATGTTGTTGTTGACACTCCCATGAAAGTTAATATCAAGTTAAAACGGGATACTTTATATCATAAGGTGGTTAACAATCTTATGTATCAAATCATTACAAGACTTGATATCTCTTTAGTTATCCACTCGGAAGATTCATGTAAAAGCCTATAGACAATTGCATCTAAATACCCCTAGTCAGGTCGTCTCTTATGTCCTAACGGGGCAATAATACAAGAAGTCAAGAATATACCAATTTAAAGAGATTATTTAGTTAGCTGCTGAAACACAAGAAAATAGGTTGGTACATGTTAAATACTTTCTAAGTACCCTTAGTCGGTGCGGTAAGAGACATTCATAGGTCTCTCATGTGAGAGATTTTTTTTCTTCTTCAAATCAATAAGAACCATTGGATTATGATCAAGCACACCATAATATAATATATCTCACACACATAATATATGGCACCATTAATTGAATAATTTTTTAATTTAACATTAATTGGATAATTTTTTAATTTAACATTAATTGGATATATTTGACGAATTATATTTGACATTAATTTTTTTAATTTGACATTAATTGAATATATTTTACAAATTATATAATTGACATTAAATTATATATTTTGATTTAAATTAATTTCATATTTTTACTATAACGTTTTTTAAAATGTAACTTAATAAAATTATTTTTAAAAATATATTTTAAAAATAATTATGCAATTTTAACATTAATTGGAACAATATTTCTAAATATTGTTTTAAAATTTTTATATTTTTACTATAATGTTTTTTAAAATGTAACTTAATAAAATTATTTTTTAAAACATATTTTGACATTAAATTATATATTTTAATTTAATTTAATTACATATTTTTACTATAACGTTTTTTAAAATGTAACTTAATAAAATTATTTTTTAAAATATATTTTAAAAATAATAATGTGATTTTAACATTAATTGGAACAATGTTTCTAAATGTTGTTTTAAAATTTTATATTTTTACTATAATATTTTTTAAAATGAAACTTAATAAAATTATTTTTTAAAACATATTTTGACATTAAATTATATATTTTAATTTAATTTAATTTCATATTTTTACTATAACGTTTTTTAAAATGTAACTTAATAAAATTATTTTTTAAAATATATTTTAAAAATAATTATGTGATTTTAACATTAATTGGAACAATTTACTAAATATTGTTTTAAAATTCTTATATTTTTACTATAACGTTTTTTAAAATGTAACTTAATAAAATTATTTTTTAAAACATATTTTAAGATTAATTATGTGATTTTAACATTAATTGAAACAATATTTTAAAATATTGTTTTAAAATTTTCATATTTTATTAAAATGTTTTTTAAAATAAATTTTAATTGTGTGACTATTCTAAGATGACATGATGATAGTCAATAGATGATGGTCAACTATGTGTGAACCATGGAAGATAGTCAAGAAATGATGGTGAACTATGTGTGAGATGCATAGATGATGGTCAACTATGTATGAACCATAAAAGATAGTCAAGAGATGATGTGTGAACTATGTCAGAGATACATATATGATGATCAACAATGTGTGAACCATGAAAGACAATCAAGAGATGATGTGTGAACTATGTCAGAGATACATAGATGCTGGTAAACTATGTGTGAACCATGAAAGATAGTTATGAGATGATGGTGAACTATGTGTGAGATGCATAGATGATGGTCAACTATGTGTGAACCATGAGAGATAGTCAAGAGATGATGGTGAATTATGTCAGAGATGCATAGATGATGGTCAACTATGTGTGAACCATGGAAGATAGTCAAGAAATGATGGTGAATTATGTCAGAGATGCATAGACGATGGTCAACTATGTGGGAAAATCATGGAAGATAGTCAACAAATGATGGTGAACTATGTCAGAGATGCATAAATGATGGTCAATTATGTGTGAACCATGGAACATAGTCAAGAGATGATGGTGAACTATGTGTAAGATGCATAGATGATGGTCAACAATGTGTGAACTATGGAACATAGTCAAGAGATGATGGTGAACTATGTGTGAGATGCATAGATGATGGTCAACTATGTGTGAACCATGGAAGATAGTCAAAAGATAATGTGTGAACTATGTCAGATATGCATAGATGATGGTCAACTATGTGTGAACCATAGAAGATAGTCAATAAATGATGGTGAACTATGTGTGAGATGCATAGATGATGGTCAACTATGTGTGAACTATCTTTTGAATATCTTTCATGGTTCACATATAGTTAACCATCTCTTGACTATCTCCCATGGTTCACACATAATTGACCATCATCTATGCATCTCACACATGGTTCACCATCATCTGTTGACTATCTTCCATGGTTCACACATAGTTGACCATCATCTATACATCTCATACATAGTTCATCATCATCTCTTGACTATCTTCCAAGGTTCACAGATTATTGACCATCATCTATGCATCTCTGACATAGTCCACCATCATCTCTTGACTATCTCCCATAGTTCACACATAGTTCACCATCATCTCTTAATTATCTTTCATGGTTCACACATAGTTGACCATCATCTATGCATCTCTGACATAGTTCACACATCATTTTTTGACTATATCCCATGGTTCACTCATAGTTAACCATCATATATGCATCTCTGATATAGTTCACCATTATCTCTTGATTATCTTCTATGTTTCGCACATAGTTGACCATCATCTGTGCATATCTGACATAGTTCACCATCATCTCTTTACTATCTCACATAGCTCACACATAGTTGACCATCATCTATGCATCTCACACATAGTTCACACATCATCTCTTGACTATCTTCCATGGTTCACACTTAGTTGACCATCATCTATGTATCTCACATATAGTTCATCATCATCTGTTAACTATCTTCTATGGTTCACACATAGTTAAACATCATCTATGTATCACCGACATTGTTCACCATCATCTCTTAACTATCTTTCATGGTTCACACATAGTTGACCATCATCTATGCATCTCTTTTATGGATTATTGATGTTGTTATCCCTTTTATGGATTATTGATGTTAAAAGATGGAATCTTTTGGGTTTCCACAGGCAATATCTTTCTCTCCCTAGTAAGATTTAAGCCTTGTGGCAGGATTTATTATTCTTTGATGACTTTTATCCTCCCCAGTGGAATCCCCGTAGGATTGCTTCGGCTCATTCCCTGGCTTGTAGAGTATCCCTAGTAGGATTTCCGATGATATCCCCGTCTTTTTGAAATTAGTCGAGAATCCGGTTGAGCCGTGGTGTTTTATCGCCCTGTGTTTATCCTTTTGCTGGTTTTGTCAGCATATTCCTACGCATATTGATGCATTTGCTTTGAGCATAACATCATTGTTGTTTCATTGTTATGCATTTGGCATCGCTTGTATTTATTCGCTCTTTGGTGTTGTTTTCTCCACAGTGTGTGTGTGTGTGTGTGTGTGTATGTCTCCTATCTCCAATATAGAGTGTCGACCATTAAGTAGAAAGAGTTTATTCCTTTCTAATTTCCCACTGAGTTTATTTTCCGTGGAAGATTTTGATTCAGTTTCCTTTCCAGATCATTATATGGATAGAACTTTCCTCAGTTGAGGTATTTCCTCATCGGGTTAAGCCTTGTTTGACCGTTTCTCTTTGGTTTGTTCCTGGATTGAACTTTGCTCCCTTGCGAATTTATTATTTGTATTAGCCTACCTTTTCCGGTAGTAGATAATATTTCTCCCGTTTTGGTTGATTACCTTGGTTTAAATGACACTTGTGTGGTAGTAGGTAATTCTACCTTTGAGCTTATTGCCTTTGCTTCTATCCAGTAACCCGGTAGCAGGTAATATTTCTTCCTTTTTGATTGAGTATCCCTTGTCCTTTACCCAGTAAAATGGTAGTTGACAATACCATTTTCCCTGGCGGAGTCTCATTTTAGTGGAACCATTCTTTTTGGTTGGTTACCTTGTCGTAGCTATCACTTGGTTGATAGTTGGTAAACTTTCCATTCGAGTTGGTTACCTTGTCGTAGCTATCACTTGGTTGATAGTTGGTAATCTTTCCGCTCGAGTTGGTTGTCTTGCTGTAGCTATCACTTAGTTGATAGTTGGTAATCTCTCCTTTTTTGAGTTTATTACCTTTATCTACTAACCTTAGTTGGTAGCAGGTAATATTTCTCCTACCCTTTTGGTTGATTACCTTGTCGTAGCTATCACTTGGTTGTTAGTTGGTAATCTTTTCGTTCGAGTTGGTTGACCTGTCGTAGCTATCACTTAATTTATAGTTGGTAATCTCTCCTTTTTTGAGTTTATTACCTTTATCGTACTGCCTGTTAAATGGTAGTAGGTAATTTTTCTCCTATCCTTTTGGTTGATTACCTTGTCGTAGCTATTACTTAATTGATAATTGGTAATCTTTCTCTTTGAGTTGGTTGCTTTGTCGTAGCTATCACTTAGTTGATAGTTGATAATTTTATTTATTTTTAGTTTAAATTAAAAATAAAATAATAAAGCAAAAGTCATTCCTAATAATTGTTGGGACTAATTATAGTGGGTCAATTTCCTCAAGCATCTTAACAAATGAAATTACTTACAGACCATATCACAAAATGATGATCCTCTCATAATTGTTCCGACGCATAGTATTTAAACTAATTATCCAATAGATTCTTATAAAAATAAATAAATCATTCATCCTAAAATATTGAAGATTGGTGGTAAATGATTAGACATATCATATCCAATTCAATTATTTATCTTATTTATCGATTTTTTAAATCAGCATGCTAAAAGCAAGGATTCTCTCTTAGTAAAAGAACACAAACTTGATTTTTGTATTTGGTACAACACTATTTTTGTTGTTTTGTAACGGTAATTTAAAGATTGAATTAATATATTTTTATAATTTAGAGACTATAACTTAAGAGTTAATTGAGAGATTAAATAATTAAAGCTTTTTAATTGGTTTTAATTATTTATAGATTAAACTGGTCACATAATAATAATTCAAAAATGTACATCTCCTTTTTTTATTTTATAATTTAAAGAGGAATAATATATATACATTTCTTTACGATCAAATGATATTTGATTAATTTTTTTAAAAGGCAAACTTGTATTATAAAAGAAAGAATTGTACACATAAAAAGGATAGGTCTAATCCAAAAAGAGGAAGTAAAAAGAAAATTTTTTAAAAAAAAGGAAAGAAAATGGAAAAACAGAAAACAAAACAAAATTAACTTTTTCAAGACTTTAGAAAATCTTCAAATGCAGGATAAAGACTTATAAAGCAAATATATAGTTTAGAAAATCAAAACGGTCTCTAAAACTGTCCCGATGATCTCAAACTGTGGTTCCACATGCTGCCAACATATTAACAGTTGTTAATGTATTTTTGTATCTTCTTTTCCTTAAAACGATAGTGCAACCTCTTTTCCTTAGGTTTCCCTATGTCAACATATATGTAGAGTGAAAAGAATGAGCCAACATAACATGTATAATCGATTTTATCAACTGGATTCTTCCCATAATAGATAAAAGTTCCATCTTCCAAGATGCAAGTTTGGACTTGACTTTATGTTGTATGCCATGGAAATGAATATGTTTTGGTTTTCCTCTAAAAATAAGGTAGCCCAGGTAAGAGAAATGTATTTGACCCTGCTTGAAATCCAACAAATTTTGAATGATACCCACCCTCTGATTGGTCATAACACTTGAGTAGACTTTTTTCTTGACTTTATTTATAATTTGACCTCAAGCTTCCTCATATTTTTTAGTATTATGTTTATGGAACCTTTTGTACTTTTACAAAATATCATAATGTCATCAACGAGTTGGGATCTAGACATCCCTAGTCAGCTTCATTGGTATGCTTTTCCTATCACAAAGCGATGTCGATATTGCCCGACTAAAAACTTCTTTTGTATAAGTATGATGTTTTAATAATCAAATACAAAAATATGATTAATTTAATTGATAAAATCATTACTTAAATGCATATTGAAAATATGGCTAATTTATAGTTTAACTGTTAACACTCGATGAGAAGTAAAAAGAATCAGTTACAAGTTAGTTATGCTAATAACTAAATTGTTACTGAAGCTTTCTATTGATACTAGGCTTGTTAGTTACTTAGAAGTGAAACTTTCTATTATTAGCATGTGTTAGTTAGGAGTTGGTTAGAGATTTCTAGAGGTTATCATCATGTGCATCACTCCTACTCCTATGAATATTCATTGTGATCATTCATTCAAGCTTCAATGAAGTCTATAAATTTGTTCATAATATGGTAAAAACACATGTACTGTTAATTGAATCCTTGCCATCTATTAACAACGTTTATTCTTTAGTTTCTCCAGACTTGGGTAACTCTGATTTTCTCAAAACTATTATTTCTTGTTCACGAAGCAACATTTTTTTTTGGTTATTAGCTCATTGATTCTAGATCTAATGGTCATATATTCTCATCATTTACAAGTTTTTGAGTCATTTTATAAAATTAAGAAAATTAGTGTCAATCTACCTAATGATAATTCAGTTCAAGTCTCTTATGCAAGTAATGTACAGATTTCTTCATGCCTTTACATAACTAATGTATTGTATTTAAATTAATTTAAACTCAATTTTATTTCTATGTCCAAATTATTTCAATCCTTAAATTTATCAGCCAATGTTACACATAATCATTGTTATTTGCAGGACATGAAGTCCTTGAAAATATTAGTTTGCCTAATCAAATGAATGGATTGTATAAGTTGGTGATGGACACCAAACCTACACATACCAATCCTCATTACCAATCTACATTTTTTGTTTCTTTTCCACATAAGCATGTAAACAACACTTGTTATTCTACATTTCATAGTTCAATTACTTATAATTCTATGGCATTTTATATTAGGGCACCTATCAAATCATAGATTGTATGATATGGCAAAATTGTACCCTTCCATTACCGACGATAATAATTATGTGTGTGATATTTGACATTTTACAAAACAAAGAAAACTTATATACTTTGTTAGCTCATCTCATGCCTCTACCAAATTTGAATTACTTCACTTTGATATTTATCGGTCAATTGCAACTCCATTTGTTCATGGTCACAAGTACTTTATGACTATACTTGATGACTTTAGTAGATTCACATGGATAATACTCAATAAAACCAAATCTAAAGGGGCCTCACATGTTCAAAACTTTGTTCATATGATTGAAAAACAATACATAATCAATCTTCAAACCATAAGAATCGACAATGGACATGAATTCTTCTTACACCTTTTCTATAATTCAAAATACATTCAACACCAAAAATCATGTGATGAAAATCCCTAAAAAAAATGGGAAAGAAAAAATACACCAACACATTCTAAATGTTGGAAAAATCCTACATTATCAGTTTAAACTACCAAATTTTATGCCCACAATCATGCCCATATTTCTTATCAATAGAGTCGTATCACCTATTCTCCATAACAAATCACCATATTTTTCCTTATATGACAAGGAACCTGGCCTTAATTCATTCAAATTTTTTGGTCGTCTTGCTTTTACATCCACACTTCAATCAAATACAACCAAATTTGATGCAAGGGCAAACAAATTGTTTTCTTGGGTTACAAGTCAGAATATAAAGGCTACATATTACTTGTGTTAGACGATGTTACAGATCTAGAAGGGGGGTTGAATAGATCACTTGTTTAAGAAACAGAGTCGGCGCTACCAAAAATTAGTTTAATAGCGGAAGCGACCGAGGAACTATACACGTCTAAAATGAACGGTTACTAAAAAACTGGATATGCGTTAAACCTATGGAATCTGATAAACGAGATATGAGAATCACTACGTCAATCACACTTTCAATTTGATTATGCTCACTATACGGTGTGACTAGTTCCAACGCCTTTAAAATATTGACAATATGAAAAGACAACGCACAAGGTTTTTAGTTCACACAATTTATCAAACACTTGGAGTGCAGAGCACTACGAGTGAATTCTGTTTTGAGAGTTTGGTGTTCAAGTTCTCTCTTACAGTCAATGATTGTAATAGGTTTAAAAATAGTTCAGCACAACTCAAATCAGAACTTGATTGATATAATCGTTTGCACTAAAAACACAAAAATTTAGCAATATAAACGTAAAGAAAAAGACACAATGATTTGTTGAGGCAGTTACGCCATTGTCCTCGCTCGGGGCACGTCTGCCCTCAATTCTAACAATAGAATTGAGACCTATATATAGATAGATATAACATGTTGGTCAATGTTTATACAAGAAGCGAATAGCTATCAAACAAACGAACACAATTGTTGTTGTAGAGCCTATTTCTTCTTGCCCCTTGATTCAAGTTGAATCAAGTACTTTGAACGCTGTGAATAAACCTTTGATTGCGGCACTCTCTTTGAACAACCCTCGGTCTTCAAAATCTGGCCCGGCTAATTCCAATCACCCGCGTGTCAAACCCAAATCTCCCACTCACAATCCTCCATTTACCGTTACTAAATCGACAAAATCTCCAGCTCTTTGATTACCTTCACTCGGCTGAATATGTGATGGAACGAATCGTGCAAAAAAAAACCCAAAATCTGAGATTCTTAGAGGGCAAAATCCTAACGGGTTTATTCAAGAAATACTTGTCGATTACTCAACCCAAACCAGATAAACCAACCTTCGGCTTTGGACGTTATCACCTCGAACATGCACAATGCACAACAAAGATGATTATGTGTAATTGTTGTGAAATGCTATGAAGAGAATGAAGATGATGAGAACCAAATCGACACGTAATTTTATTTTTCTTATTTTCTTAGATGTTATGAAAATGAAAAAGTAACTCAACTTATATACCAAACATAACTGACATAACAACCAAAACCAATTCATAAAAACAGTTGACATAACAGAATTTTGATACAAAACAGCGAGCGGTCGACCTATGCAGTAGAGGGGGTCGACCTGAGCTGACCCTGAACTCAAGATTGTGCAGAAAACAGGACCATGCGTCGACCGGAGCATAGCATGCGTTAACGCATAGCATGCAATTTTAGACAAATGGAAATGCTTACAGTATGAGTCGACCAGAGGGTCGACGCGAGCCCTCATGATTAGAGTAATTAAAATAATTGGAATTATAATTATTTTGATTTACTTAATTAAATAAAGTGAGAAATAATAAGAATTAGTGGAGTTGGAGTTGTTTTGGCATAATGAAAAAATCGAAGGAACAAGGAGAGAGAAAAGATAATATGATGGGAAAAAAATATAATTATTGAAAATTTGGAATAATTAGGTTTAAAATAGAAAGGATTAGAGAAGTTTTCAGTACGTGAAAACAAATTTTTGGAGAAAAGAGTCAAGGAAATGCTAGGGCTTGAAGAGGGAGGAAAAAATTGATCCAAATCTGAGTTTTTGCAAGCAATCTAAGGTAAGGGGAGAAATGACTTTCTTTATGGGTGTATAACATGAAAGGGTAGAGATGAGAGGTCTTTTCTCTCATTAGGGTTGTGAAATTAGGTTTTTATGTGTTGTTTTTATGATAAAATCTGACAATTCATGAATGATTGTGTTAATCATGTGATTGTTGTGACTAAATTCGTGTGTGAATCACCCTGTTTATGAATAAGTGAATTTATTCCATTTATGAATATTTGAAGCTTTGAACATGAGTGTGAATGTTGGTGAAAGTGATAATTGAATTGCATGTCAAGTTTCCATGATTCATGAATGATTTGTGCACTATAATATGTTTGATTGAGATAATATTATGGTGTACTGTTAAATTCGTGCTATGTGGTAATTGAATATGGGGATAATGGTTGGGGTGATGTATGAAGGTTAAGGGATGAAGATCATGTCTTAAAATTGGGATTTTCTGGAAAATTAACTAATGACAATAGATTGTCATCCCATGGCAATCGATTACATGCATACAAATTTTGAAAATGATAACATGATAATCGGTTGTCAGTGGGAATTAATTGATTGCATTGCTTCTAAATGTGATTTTGAGAGAAACAGAATGTAAACACACTTGTTGTCAATTGATTGGCATCCCATGTGAATCAATTGAAGTAGGCTAAATTTTGAATAATTTCTGTTTTGAACTATTTTGCGTTACCCGACGATTTTGGGCATAACTTTAGTTCTGTAGGTCCAAATGAGGTGTCATTTGAAGCGTTAGAGAGCTAACGTACAAAGATACCTCATGGTAGTACTTGGTGAGATAATTTATGTGTAGGCGTATGTTCACTGTAGGAATGTATGTTATAAAATGTATGAATAATGTCATGAATCATTATGTTTACTTAATAATGAATTATTACTAAAATGATTTAACATTATTGGATACCGTGTGAGTACACATGTGATGTTGTGCTGATGTTTGGTGTTGTTTATTATTTACTTTGGCGTTAATCCATTATTGTGTATTGATGATAATGTTATGCATAATTGTGGTGATTGTATGGTCATCATTTTGGTGATGTTACATGTTGTTGAAATCATACATCATTGTGTACAAGTTTAAATTTAGTTTTAGTACGCAGTTGGTTCCAAATGGGTATTAGTGAAGCGTTACTTATAGCGATAGTAGCAAATTGGTGTACTCTGGTCCTATGATGGAGATTCAGTAGCAAGATAGATATGTGTTGTCCATAATGATATCATATGCATAAGTGTCGCGTTCTGTTGTGAGTTGTATTACATATATATAATTATGTATTGTTATGGTTGAGTTTTAATTATGGTGATGTTGGTTGTGTATTGAATGTGTGTTACGTTGTATGATTCTTTACCTTCGCATTCTTTACACCGTTCATGTTGAATGTTATTTCTCATCCATTTGCTTCATGTTTTCCACCACATGCATGTTTCAGATAACTAGGAGTGAGCATTGTTGTTGTGTGTGGAAGGTGGCTTGTTGAAGCTACTCTTCATTTTTCTTTATTTATCGCTTTATCGCACTTTTCTGGTTTTTAGTGCTATGATCGTGTAACATCGGGGACAGAAGTTTGTTATGCTTTATGTTGATGTTGACTTTGTTGTTTTGAAGTTTATTACTTTCTTATGAAGTTGTTATGAAAATTTTTTTGGCTGTGTAGTTTCAAATGTATGATGTGTTTTGAAGGGTGGTCATTGGTGACACATTAAATTATCGCATAATGCTTTTTATATAAGTTTCGGAGTTTAGGGTGTTACATAGTGGTATCAGAGTAGATCGGTCCTTCCGACCAGGTTTTTGACATGTTAATTGTCCCTTGTATGTGACATATGTGTGTGCACTGAAAATGCATTGTTTATTCTAATGTCAGTTTGATGGTGTTCAGAGTAATGGTTGGAAGAAACAATCACGCTATTGTTGATGCTTTGGAGTCGGTGGCTCAAGCGCTGCAGATTCAGTAAAATCATCAAGGAGTTAATGATGAATTTCGTGGTATGGACAAGTTTCTGAGGAACAATCCTCCAACTTTCAAGGTCAGATATGATATGGAGGGTGCATTGACATAGCTCAGAGAGATTAAGAAGATTTTCCAAGTGATGGCTCACACTGATGTTTAGAAGGTGTAGTTTGGTAGTCACATGTTGTCAGAGGAGACCAAATACTAGTAGGATAATATGTGTTAGGGACTAGAGACTGTTGGTACTGAGATTACTTGGGTTGTTTTTAGAGTTTATTTCTTAGAGAAGTATTTTCCTAAGGATGTACGCAGTAAGAAGGAGATCGAGTTCCTCAAGCTAAATTAGGAAAATATGACCATTGTTGAGTATGGTGCTAAGTTCGAAGAGCTGGTGAATTTTGGTCCACACTACAATGGTGCGGCTGCTGAGGGGTCAAAGTGCATTAAGTTTGATAGCAGATTGTGTCCCGAGATCAAGAAAGGAGTATTTATCAGAAGATTAGCCAATTTCCTATACTGGTGAATAAGTGTAGGATATATGATGAGGATAGCAGGGCCCGTTCTGTTCACTATAAGAGCTTTCGTGAGAAGAAAATGAGGAATCAGTGTCGTGGAAAACGGTATAGTGCTCCAGCTAACAAAGGGGAGCAGAAGGCTTCTGATGAGAAAAGGCCAAATGAGGGAGAGACTCCCGCTTCTATCAAGCGTGGAAAGTTAGGCCACCATGCTAATGAATGCAAAAATAATGTTCTGGGGTGCTTCAAATGTGGAAAGACATGTCATTGTATTACAGATTATAGGAGTGTTGGACCGACATGTTATAACTACGGCGAACATGGTCACATTGGTATTACAGATTAAGGTTCAATGGAGGGAGAGTTGTTACTTTGAGTGGGTTAGAGACTATTAGCTCATACATATTGATTTGTGGTACGTGTTTTATTAAAGGTATTCTGATGATTACTATTATTGACACGGGTGCAACACATTCTTTTGTTTCGTTTAATTATGTTGAGAGGTTGAGATTGAAGTTGTCTTTTATGATTAAGAGTATGGTTATTAATACCATAGCTAACGGTTCAGTGACTATGTCGTGGGTGTGTTTAAATTGTCCGCTGACTATTTATGGTAAGAGTTTTGAGATGGACTTAGTCGGCCTACTATTGAACCAAATCGATGTTATCCTTAGAATGAACTAGTTGGAGTACAACTATGTTCATATTAACTGTTTCGACAAGACAATGTCATTTCCAGAGTTTGCTGCAAGTGATGAGTTGTTTGTGTCGGCTAAGCAAATGGATGATTTCATAAAGGATGAGGCTATAGTGTTAATGATACTAGATTCTATGAAGGATGAAAGCAAAATTGTGATTGATGAATTACCAATGGTGTGATATTTCCCAAAAGTGTTTCCAAATGATATCAGGTATTTGTCGCCGGAGAGTGAGGTGAAGTTTGCTATAGATTTAGTACTTAGTACTAGTTTGATGTAGATGGCTCCTTATAGAATGTCTACTTTAGAGTTGAGTGAGCTCAAGAAACAATTGGAAGAGTTACTTGAGAAGAAGTTTGTTCAACCGAGTGTTTCACCATGGGGAGCGCCAATGTTGCTAGTCAAGAAGAAAGATGGTAGCATGAGGCTGTGTGTTGATTGCTGGAAACTGAACAAGGTTACAATCAAGAAGAAGTATCCACTTCTAATAATTGATGATTTGATGGATTAGTTGGTTGGTGCATGTGAATTCACTAAGATTGACTTGCATTCGGGTTATCATCATATTCCTGTTAAGCTAGAAGATATTCCGAAGACTGCATTCAGAACGAGGTATGGTCACTTAGAGTATTCGGTGATGTTGTTTGATGTATATAATGAGCCTGAAGTGTTCATGGAGTGCATGAATAGAATATTTCATACGTACTTAGACTAGTTTGTGGTTTTTTTCATCGACGATATCTTGACATATTCCAAGTATAAAAGAAGAGCATGTGGACCATATAAGAGTTATGATGCAGAACTTGTGAGAAAAGAAGTTGTATGCAAAGTTATCGAAATGCGAGTTCTGGATGAAAGAAGTGATATTCCCTTGTCATGTAATTTCTAGTGGTGGTAGTGTTTTTGATTTGTCGAAGATAGATGTAATGTTGCAATGGGAGGCTTCAAAGTCTATTTTTGAGATCATAAGTTTTCTTGGATTGACTGGTTATTACAGGAGGTTTATTAAAGGCTTTTCAAAGTTAGAATTACCTTTAATGCAATTGGCTCGAAAGGGTCGAGATTATGTTTTGAATGTGCATTGTGAATAGAGTTTTTAAGAAATCAAGAGGAATTTGAGGTCAACTCTAGTTTTGATTTTGCCGAATTTGAGTGAGTACTTTGTTTTGTATTGTGATGCTTCAAAGATGGGTCTAAGCGGTATGTTGATGCAAAATAGTTAGATTTTGGCTTATGCTTCTAGACAGTTTAAGGTTCATGAGGGAATTATCCTATGAATGATCTAGAGTGAGTATCTGTGGTGTTCGTGTTGAAAATTTGGAGGCATTATCTGTTTTGTTCTATATTTGAAGTGTTCAGCGACCACAAGAGTTTGAGGTATTTGTTTGATCATAAAGAGTTGAATATGAGGCAGAGAAGATGACTTAAATTTTTAAAGGATTACGATTTTGGCTTGATTTACCATCCTGGTAAAGCCAATGTTGTAGCTGATGCTTTGAGTATGAAGTCGTTGCACATGTCAACGCTTATGGTTTGAGAGCTGGAATTGATCGAGCAATCCAGAGACATGAGTTTAGTGTGTGAAGAAACTCCTAATAGTGTGAAGTTGGCCTTGTTGAAGTTGACCAATGGCATCCTTAAAGGAATCAAAGAAGGCTAGAAAGTCGATTTGGGATTAGTTGACTGGATAATTTTAATCAACCAAGGTAAAGTAGGTGATTTCAAAATTGATGATAATCGTGTAAAGAGATTCAAAGACAGGGTTTGTGTACCAGATATTCTAGAAATCAAGTAGAGTATTCTTGAGGGAGGTCATATGAGTGGTATGAGTATTCATCCTGGTGCCACTAAGATGTATCAAGATTCGAAGAAAATGTTTTGGTGGCCAGAAATAAAGAAGGAAGTGCCTGAGTTTGTTTATGCTTGTTTGACTTGTTAGAAGTTAAAGATTGAACATCAGAAGATGTTGGGTTTGATGCACCCATTGAGTATTCCTGAGTGGAAGTGAGACAACATTTCTATGGATTCTGTGACAAGTTTTCCGAAGACAACGAAGGGATGTGATTCCATTTAGGTTATTGTTGACAGTCTGACTAAATCGGCTCATTTCATTCCGATTAAGATCAATTATCCTTTGTAGAAATCAGATGAGTTATATACTGAGAAGGTTGTTAGCCTGCATGGTATTCCGTCGAGCATTATTTTTGATAGAGATTTGAGATTTACATCGAGGTTTTGGAAGAGTTTGCAAGAAGCCATGGGCACTAAGCTAAAGTTGAGTTCTGTTTATCATCCATAGACGAAGGTCAAATAGAGAGAACCATCCAATCTTAAGAGGATCTTTTGAGGGCTTATCTGCTAGAACAATGAGGTATTTGGAATAGCTACTTGTCGTTGATTGAGTTCACCTGCAATAACAGTTTTGATTCAAGTATTAGAATGTCACCGTTTGAGGCGTTGTATGATAGGAGGTATATGACGCCTTTATGTTGGTGTGAATCAGGTGAGAGTTATGTGCTTAGACCTAAGATTGTGCAGCAAAATTCTGAGAAGATCAAGATGATCCAAGAGAAGATGAAAGCTTGGTAGAGTCTCTAGAAGAGTTACCATGATAAGAGGAGGAAAGCATTTGAGTTCCAAGATGGGGGTCATGTGTTCTTGAGATTTACTTTGCTAACTGGTGTTGGCCGAGCTTTGAAGTCTCAAAAGTTCATGCCTCATTTTATTAATCCTTACCATATTATGAAGCAAGTATGAGAAATGGCATACAGAGTTGCATTACCACCATTTCTTTTGAATCTTCATGATGTATTTCATATGTCTCAGTTGAGGAAGTTTATTCTTTATCTATCTCATGTGATTCAAGTGGACAATGTGAAAGTTAGAGAGAATTTGATCGTTGAGGCATCTCTCTTTAAGGTAGAGGATCATAAAGTGAAGCACTTGAGAGGCAAGGAGACTGCGCTGGTGAAAGTGGTATGGGGGCGAACATCAGGTGAAAGCATGACTTGGAAGTTAGAGAGTTATATGAGAAAGTCGTATCTGGCTCTGTTTCCTTCAAGTAATCTTTTAGGGGGGAAATTTCTTAGTGGGGGAGAGTTGTAAAATCCCGAAATTTGATTAATTTAATTAGTTGTATTTTATTAATTATATGGGGCGTAGATGGGGTGTAGTAAGATCCTTGGTAGGGTGGAATAAATAATAGAAGAATCGGAGCAATTAAAATAATTTGAAGTATAATTGTTTTGATTTACTTAATTAAATGAGATGAGAAATAATAATAATAATTAGTGGAGTTCGGGTTATTTTGGCATAATGAGGAAATAAAGGGAACAAAGAGAGCGAAAAGATAATATGAGGGGAGGAAAATATAATTATTGAAAAGTTGAAATAATTAGGTTTAAAATAAAAAGGATAAGAGAGAAACCTAGAGTTGTCAGTACGTGAAAACAATTTTTTGGAGAAAAGAGGCAAGGCAAGGCTAAGGCTCGAAGAGGGAGGAAGAAGTTCATCCCAATATGAGTGTTTGCAAGAAATCTAAGATAGGGAGGAAAGGCTTTATTTATGAGTGTATATCATGAAAGGGTGGAGATGGGACATCATTGCTCTCATTAGGGTTATGAAATTAAATTTTGATGTATTATTGTTGTGTTAAAATCTGACAATTCATGAATGATTATTTTTATTATGTGATTGTTGTGACTAAATTCGTGTGTGAATTACTTTGTTTAAGAATACATGAATTTATTTCGTTGATGAATATTCGAAGCTTTGAAGAAGAGTGTGAATGTTGGGGTAAGTGATGATGGAATTGTATGTCAATTTGCTATGATTCATGAATGATTTGTGCACTATAATATGTTTGATTGGGATATTACTGTGGTATACTGTTAAATTCGTGTTATGGGGTAATTGAATGTGGGAATAATGGTTAGGGAGATGAATGAAGGTTAAGGGATGAAGAGGATGAAGATCTTATGTAAAAACTGGGATTTTCTAGAAAGTTAACTGATGGCAATCGATTGTCATCAAGTGACAATCGATTGCATGTGTACAAGTTTTGAAAACGAACATGACAATCAATTTTCAGTGGGAATTAATCATTTGCATTGCTTCTATATGTGATTTTAAGAGAAAAAAATCTAAATGTATTTGATATCAATCAATTGATATCCCATGTCAATCAATTGATGTAGGCTAAATTTTGAAAATGTTTTGTTTTGAACTATGTTGCGTTACTCGGTGATTTTGGCCATAACTTTAGTTCTGTAGGTCTAAATGAGGTGTCGTTTGAAGTGATAGAGAGCTAATGTTTAGAGCTACCTCATGGTAGTGCTTGGTGAGATAATTGATGTTTATACATATGTTCACTGTAGGAATGTATGTTATGAAATGTATGGATAATGTCATGAATCATTGTGTTTACTTAATGATGAATTGATGTTAAAATTATTTAACATGATTGGATTTGCATGAATATGCATGTGATGTGGTGTTGTTGTTTGGTGTTGTTTAATATTTATTGTGGCGTTAATTCATTATTATGTATTGAGGATAATGATATACATAATTGTGGTGATTGTATGGTGATCATTTTGGTGATATTGCATGTTGTTGAAAATCATGCATCATGGTGTACGGGTTTCAGTCTAATTTTGGCGTGCTCTGGTGCATTGGTATGGATTCAAGAGCGAGTAGCTAGTTCCAGATTAGAATCGGGGAATCATTTCTTATGGTGATAGTAGCGAATTGGGGCGGAGATTAAGGAGCAAGATAAACTTGTGTTGTCCATATTAGTACCACATGCATAAGTGTCACATTGTGTCGTGAGTCGCATTACATACATGTGTGTTTAGTTGTGATTGGGTGTAAAATCATGGTGATGTTGATTGTGTATTGAATGTGTGTTATGCTGTATGATTCTCTACCTTCACATTTTTTACATTGCTCATATTGAATGTTGTTTCTCACCCCTTTGCTTCATGTTGTCCCCCATGGGCATCTTACAGATAACCAGGGGTGAGCATTGTTGTTGTGACAAAAGGTGGCCTATTTGAGATACTCTTTATTTTTCTTTATTTATCTCTTTATTGCACTTTAGTGGTTTTTAGTGCTCTGATTGTGTAACATCGGGGAATGGAGTTTGTTGTGCTTTATGTTGATGTTGATTTATTCTTTTGAAGTTTATTACTTTATTTATGATGTTGCTATGAAATATTTTTCCGCTGTGTATTTTCAAATGTCTGATGTGTTTTAAAGAGGGTGGTCATTGGTGACACCTTAAATTGTTGTGTAATGCTTTTTATATAAGTTTCGGGGTTTAGAGTGTTACACACACAAACCAACCCTACTACACATTCCACCAGAATTAAACATCCTTCATCTTACCTCAAAGACTAAATTTACAATTCATTCATTGATGCACCAAACATTTCATCTTCAGATACAAAATATCATTTGTCTCACTACATGTATTATTCAAAATTATCTTCTTTATGCAATCATTTTATTATGTCTCTTAATACTATAACTGAACGAAAATCATTTGTTAAAGCTAACAGTTCTAGTGTTGTAAACAAGCTATGGAAACTGAACTTTGAACTCTTTAAAGAACAAGTACATGAGACGTAATGGATTTACCACTAAAAATCAAACTAATAGGTTGCAGGTGGATATTCAACACCAAGTTTCACATTAATGGGGAGGTTTAAGGCCATATTGATTGTAAAAAGTTACAACTAAATTGAAGGATCAGGTTACTTTAACTCATACTCACTAGTGACAATGTCAACTAGTGTCAGATTGGTCATTGCAATCACTTCCATCAACACTTAGTTCATTAACCAATTGGATGTGAATAACTCATTTCTCCATGGTGATCTCCATGAAGATGTGTACATGCTCATTCCTCCAGGCATTAGCACTACCAAACAAAATCAAGTATGAAAGCTCAAGAAATTATTGTATGGTCTTAAATAAGCTAGTAAAAAATGGTATGAGAAGCTCATTTCCACCCTCCTTAACAATGGTTATACACAAGCTAATGTGGATCACTCCTTATTCACCAAGAAATAATCCAAGTCATTTACTTTAATCATCGTTTATGTTTATGATATCCTTATTACAGGAAATTCCTTGGGAAAAGTTAATATGATCAAAGCAATCTTACATCACAACTTCAAAATCAAAAACCTATACAAACTAAAGAACTTCTTTGACTTAGAAGTTTCCTACTCCAAAACATGCATTTCCCTATGCCAAAGAAAATGTTGCTTATACTTTATATCTCACACATGACTCCTTAAATCAAAACCAATTACCATGCTTACATACCCTTCCATTAATCACTTCCAAGGTGATAGCCCTGCATATCATGACATGCCCGCCTATAGAATATTAATTGGTAGACTAGTCTATTTAACAACTTAGTCAATTTCTCAACAAGCGAACCACCACCCACTTGAATGAAGCAACTAGAGTCATTTGATATCTCAAACATTGTCGTGCTCAAGGTTTATTTTTCCAAGAGATTCATCACTTCATCTCAATAGTTGTTCAAATGTTGATTGGGCAGGTTGTGTAGAGAGAAGAAGATCCACATTAGGTAAATGTTTCTACTTAGGGAAGTCTCTCATTTCATGGCGCACAAAGAAGCAGCTAAATGTTTCTAGATCGTCCTCATAAGTCGAGTATCATGCATTGGATGCAACAATTTGTGAGATCTAATGACTTGTGTATTTGTTTATGTCGCATCTCAAAAATTATGATCATTCCCTATGGTCATGGAAAAAATGATTTGAACAGAGTCGCCACTGAATATTATTTATTCCAAAGAAGGAAAGGTAAAATATCGATAAACCCATAAAAAGAAAATGATCATCGCAACCATATTCGGGCTCGAGAGTTGATTACGCAAATGGAAGGTATCAACACCCCTTATGTCCATTGTACTCAACAGGAACCTCTTAGTTAAACTTGCAATTGAATGTTAGCTTATGTTATTTTGTTTTATTCGAATGATAAAATAGTGTAAAATAAAAGGGGTCAAAAAATGTTTTTATTTGGGTGGTTGACGATATTATGGGTCTCGCTTGTTGAAAGTTATTAGGTTAAGTGTTTTAGAAACGAAAAAAGTGAATGGAAAGCTAACCTAAGACGTGTGCCTCGAGAGCATTCATTCAAAGATTCAAGGAATGCGAGACTCCAAGAATCTTCTTCTTTCGTGTTTGATTAAAAAAAGATTTAATCGAGAAAAAATTTGAATTGAAGTAAAAAAGATTTAATCGAGTTAAAAGAGAATGACTTGGTGTTAGACCAAGATTTTAGAATAAGTCATAACTATCTATTCTATTTATTTAATCAATATCATCAAATATTTATTTATTTAATTTTGCAACAAATAAATAAATAAATTACCATTAATAAAATAATAGAATAAATGATGAAAATAATTTAGAAATTATGAATAGTTATATTTATTCATTTAATCCTCATAAATATTTACTTAAATGATTAATAATAATTAAATAACGTAAATAAATAAACACACAAAAAAATGAAACGATTATGTTTTTTAGAGTTATATTTTATACCATAATTATTTGTCTATTAGTTAAATAATAGAAATATAATTAAAAAATAAACAATTAGACAAAAAGCAAACAGATCCAATGGCCTAAGATAACAACACAACAACATTATAGGGGTTGCAAACAGTGTTTTGGTTCAGCCCAATAGAATGAGGGTCCATGGAGGTAGGATATAGTCAAAATTTTGACTCTCCCTAGACCTTAGGATGTGCTGACCAGGGGAAGTCAAGGAGGATCTAATGGTGTAGGAGTGTGTGCACTATAGGATACAGTAGGGGATCCCAACCTGATGCATGGCAGCACAAGGGACTGCCATTTGTTGGGAGTTATACACATGGTTGTCATTGCAAGATGGAAAAGGAAAAGGTCTTAAACGTTAAAGCAGGAGAGAGAAATCATTTGTTTATCTCACACACACTCTCTTCACGAATTTCTCTGCAACCTCTCTCCCTCAACCCAGAGTCTGGTCATCTTCTACCTCTAACCTTGTCGGAGAGGGGCAGTAGCGCCACCGTCCTCTCCGGTGGCGTCCCACCCCGAAAGTCAACACGAACCCCACCTAATTTAACCCCCTCTTTCCAAATCCTAAACTATCTTTACCAAAATCTCACCTAATCAACGACATCGGACTAGTTTGAAACCCTAATTTCACCAAACCTAAACCACCACACTAAATCACTCTAAATGCAACTACTAACAACAATACAAGCTATGAACAACAAGTATGAACATAATAAACAAGAGTATACAATTCTAAAGCAAAGATGCAAGGCAAAGTAAGATATAGAGTTTCAAGTCAGGCAAGATAGAGTTCAAAGAGGAAGAAAATGTACCCAAAAAAAATACTCAGGTGAAAAAATATTATTTCCTTGCTATGTGTTTTTTCGTTCTGTTTTGGTGCAATCTCTACTCCTTATTCTTGTTGTTGCTATTTGTATTGTGTGTTTGGTTTATTTTGATGAACTTATTAGCTTAGGGTTAGCTCTTTCTATCTCGAAATTTCAATGGGAAATTCAAAATAGAATGGATGTTGAGTAGAGCTCTAGGTATTATGTTTAATGGTAGAAAAAGAATGAGCAAATTAAATAGAAGTATATCACCCTGATATTCATGTAGATTAGTTTATGTAGGAACTAATTAATAAGCAAGTCGGGTCTAGCCTAATTTCTGCAGAATTTTAGCTCTAATAATAAGCTCTTTGTGTGTTTTTGGAATGAACATTGAATTAGTTTATAGGTTGAGAATTTGTTCAAATACGTGTGAATTTCTTTTAGGATTTTTTCTTGGTTCGTGTGAATGATTTGGGGTGAAAAGAATCTGTTGTAAAATTACATATTTTGTGGGATTTTTTTGTAATTGTGCGTGTAGTACCACGTGATTGCTTTTTCATTTTTATGTGGTCCCCAGTAGTTGCTATGTATGTCATGGATATGTAATTGCGAATTTTTTACAATCATGCCACACTATTGCATTGTATTTTTTAATATGCCATATGCATCAAGCATATATACCAAATTGTCATGATTTCAAACAAAAAAACTGGAGATGCAAGTACTGCCGCCCAATGCAAGGGCGGAACACATTTAAGATGGCCTATGCTGCCCACTGAAAGGGCGGCACGGTTAAAGATGTTGGATTTTTGTTTTTGTTTTTCACGATATATATATATATATATATATATATATATATATATATATATATATATATATATATATATATATATATATATATATATATATATATATATATATATATATATATATATATATATATATATATATATATATATATATATATATATATATATATATATATAATATTACCAATATTAATATAATCAATTAATATATAGTAATATTAATATAATTTAAATATTAATATTAATACAATTTTAAAATTAATTAATATTAATATATGTTTATAATAATAATTAAGTGGAAGAACTATTGGGGGTGCCTTTGGAACGAGGTGATAGGAAGGGGAAAAGCCTTAAAATTACATGGCTAAAAAAATTTATGGTGCTTTGATATTGAACGCGGAGTCTTTCTAGGAACTCAAAATTTATAAAACTAGAATTTATATATTATTGCTTTTTGCATGCTTTTTATTTCCTGATACTAATGGTAATACTATCCATCTTCAATTTTTACCATTATTAGAAGATTTAAGTCAAATAAGTAGATACAGTTTAGGCGCTGCTACCTTAGCACATCTATACAGAAATTTGTGTAGATGCGCAAGGAAAAATGTGCATAATTTTGATGGTTGTAGTGTTTTGGTTCAAGCTTGGGGATGGTCCAGAATGCCCAGACTGGCGCCGATAAACCCCAATCCATATCACTTTCCATATGCAACCAAGTAAGTATACAAATTTTATGTATATATACTTTTCATCTATAATTTTTACTAATTATTTATTTCATAGGTGGTTCGCGTATGGGATGAATTACGAAAAAAAAACTTCATCATTGTGTTCCTGGATATCGGACGTTCTTCGATCATTTTGAGGAAGATGATGTATTGTCTCTAACACATATACTACTATCATTAACATTTTTTTTTAACTCTAATCCCTTTTTAACTATATTATAGTTTCTATGGAGGCCCTATCTTGAACTTGAAGATGAGGATCCAACTGAAAGCGACATGTGGAGTTCTACAACATTCATATTTTGTTTCACTTATGTTGAAATGCATCATTCAGATAGGGTGAAACTCCAATTCAGAATTCAACAAGACATTCCTGGTCCACCTACCTGCATGGAGAGGTACTACAAGAGTACAACGAACGAGCAATAGAAATTCGATAATTGGAGAGACCATAACAGACAAGAACGTCAACACTGGATAAATCATCGTCGAACTGTTCTGCAAGGAAATGTCATGGATATCGAATGTAAACCCAATAGGAAATACATGAGTTGGTATAGATCTGTGACCATTTGGTATCTATCACAAAATAGATACTTATGGGATCCTCGTAACCAACCAACTTCTTCAAACTTCCAAAACACCAGACAACCTTGTAACACCCAACCACAAACATTTAACACCCCTCAATAAATATTTAATACCCAACCACAAATATTTAACACCTCACAACAAATATTTAACACCCAACAACAAACATTTAACACCCAATTACAACCTTTCAACCTAACACAACAACCTTATACCCCAAGCCAACACTACCATCAACCTTACCTATCATTTAACACAACCCCCTTCAACACCCAACAACAAAACTCAACCTCTTCATACACCCAATATAACCAATACTCATTCCCTCAACCTACCCCACAAGAACACAGCTACCAAATGCCCCAACCACAAGTTCCTTTTTACCCCTCACAAACTTTCACCCTTAATTCATCTCAAGATCAACATCCATACACCCCCTACATGACTAACACAATGCCACCTTCGAACCTGCCAAGTTGGAGTAATGAGGGAACAAGATTAAGCTATGGCAGTGCGGCGGCGATACCAATTGTGGACGATTTGAGTAATGATATGGTTGCTGAATTAATGAACCCTAGCAATGATGCAAGACCTTCTACACAGCCCCCAAACGTTGATGTTGATCGTAGAAGGTCCACCAGAAATGTACACGCTCTTGCCTGTGGACCTCACCAACGCTTACGTCGACCGGTTCAAAATTAAAGGTGGATAGAAATTTTAATGTACTTTTTTAATTTCATGAATAAATAAATATTTATTTCAATTCTTTTATTTTATTTTATTTTATTACTATTTTATTTTTTATTGTATATAGAGTTATTAATTATTATTATTATCTATTTTATAATTATTATTTATAATTTTATTATTATTATTATTTTTTATAGTTATTTAAATATATTACATAATTATTATTTTTATTTAAATATAAAATAAATAATGTTATTAATTTTATTACTATTATTTTTTTAATTTTTTAAATATATTACATAAAAAAATTAAATAATTAAAAGTGATATATTAAAACTTAAAAAGACAACTAAATTTTTTATACAATCGTGAACACTGCCGTCTATTAAAAAGGTGTCACATAAAAAAAGTGACTCTTTTATCCATTAAAAGGGCGGCTTCTCTCTGCCAAAAATATAACTTTTTTAAAACTATGGTAATATGATATATAATTTGAAATGAATGGTGTTATGGAAATAAATTTGTAATAATGTGAGAGAGAAGGAAAAAATTTTGTAATTGCTGCTGCTTCTGACTTTTATTGAATCTATGATGATATCAATTTTTTACCATATGTATGCGTGTATGACATGATATGTATGATGCTTGAGGGTCCCATTTTGTTGCCTTTTCATGTATGTCATGCTTGCTAAATATATGCTATGCTATAATGAAATGCTTCATGAATTGTGATATTGCTTAATCATTTTCATGTTATGTAGTTTTTAGAGATGCTTATAATATGTTTACAATCTTTTACAAGATAATGAAGAGCACATGGGGCATGGAGATGAAATAGAAATGGCGATGGAAAGGAGTTGCACGATGAAGCTTTTAAAGAAGGTTCATATTTGTACTTAGTTTAGTTTTTTTTTGTAATCTACTTAAATGTATATAAACATTTGATGTGCCTATTAATCTCATAACCGAAAATGTACTATTAAAAATATATGCATATTTCTATTTTTTTTATTTCTTTAAGACCAAAAGATGTATTAAGTATTTTGTAAAAATGCAAATTTATATTATAGTATTTCAAAAGTCCTTTCTTACTATATGCTCCAATATTATGCTATATGATATGAAGAAAAAGTTGTGCACCTATCCTTTTTTCTAATAATGCAAATGACTAAAGTAAAATGCAAGAAAAATGACCCTAATAAACATATACTAAAAATAATTAATTTGACTAAAAGTTTATGGTAGCATGCTATTTAACTCTACCCTTATTCTCCTAAGCATGAAAATCACTTAAAATGCATTAGGACCATTAAAAGAGAAAATTGAAAGAAAAGAATTACAAGAGATCAAAAATGTAATCAACATTTAAATGATTAAAGTTAAAAGTCAACTTCGTGATTTTGACCTTAAATGTAAAAGGTGAATCATAAAAGTCAAAACCAAAAGTTAAAACCTTTTAACTTTTATCTTTATGAATCATATATGACCTTGTAAATTTGAAAAGAAAGAACATGACCAAATGCAATGGTCATGATAGTGTAAATGAAAATGGACTATCTAATGTAATGAATTGATAGGACAAAATTTGGGTATGACAATTTGAAGACATATGGAATTTACTCCTCCAAACTACTTGTCCTCTACTACAAAAACCTCAGTTCTATTTATATTGTAGTTAATCCTGTGTTTCAAATCAATTAGAGATTGATTATCACCTTGTTCAAGAGAAGTTACAAACCAATTTACTTCAATTGATTAGCTGACAAATTTCTAATCATTTGGCGCGAACTTGATAACATTTTTAAGAGATTTGATAATTAGAAACAAAGTTGTTAAAATCGCAATTTAAAACCTAAATTCTTAGATTTTACATTTCTAGATCGGCATTTGGTGTTAAATCGCAGGTAAAATCGTTTTTCAGTAAAATCGTATACTGGAACGGTTTTACGCAATTTAAATCTCTCTGAAATTTGTAAAATTGTGCAAAATCTTTGGATTTTACTTTTTGACTTGATTTTATCTTTTTTTCTTGAAATTTTAAAAACTCAGCCCAATAAAACTTCTCCCACTTTATAATTTTATTCATTTTAAATAACTTCTTTTTTTTATTATACATTAGACTTTTCATTTACCAGAGTAATGAAAATTAAAAACTTTTAAACCCAAACGTCACTTCACTTGTACAACGCTGGACCAGAACTTCAACGATAATATTTTGTGAGTTTTATCCTTTGATTGATAAGTATATGAAAAGTGAGCATTCTTCACAAATAAAAAACAGAGAAATGTTATGTTATTACGTGATTGTATGTAACCTTGGTTTGTTATTATCTTTGTTACAGTGTTTCTAGTTTTGCTATTTTGTACCTTTGAATGCTAATATGGTTTGAAATTTAAGTGATTGTTACAGTGTTTTACTAGTTTTATTATTTTAATA
This sequence comes from Lathyrus sativus, assembly GCA_963859935.3. NCBI lineage: Eukaryota > Viridiplantae > Streptophyta > Magnoliopsida > Fabales > Fabaceae > Lathyrus > Lathyrus sativus. Next base: position 498,497,436 of record OZ012741.1, on the reverse strand, counting down.
TACCAACTTAATAGAAGTTGATTTGACTTATTGTGTATATTTTTGACAAATTTATTTTAGTGTCTTACTCATTTAGTTAAATTTTATTATTTAAATTTGAATATTTTTATTATTTAAATTTATATTTAATATTATTTTAACATGAGGTAAACCCTATGATTTTACGTTTCGATTTTACCTAGCTAAAATGAGTCAAGGTAAAAACTCGATTTTGACAACCTTGGTTGTCGTCATCAAAACTTCAAGAAAGCGCTTCATACCTGGATGACGACAAGATATCTATTAGGGATGTGGTAAAAGAAAACATATAGATATATAATTGAAATGGTTAAAATCACCCTCAAATGTGTAGAGAGTATAGTCTACTTCCCCTAAAAAAAAGGTGATGGGAACCAGACATAGTTGAAGTAGGGGATGGGGAATCTTGATTCGGTGATGCTAATATTTGATGTGGCGGCACAGGGCAGATTTGCATGGTTAGCACTCTAACACCCAAGTCAATTCAAGATTCACGATGGTTATAGTGAAAAGTGGAGATCAGAAAAGGGTAACTTACTTTCCATGTGAACTGACTTTTTACCTTAGGTCAAGTGGAGTTGATTTGATATAAATTGGGACTTAGTTGTTTGGGCCTTTAATCGGCCCATAATATTTTCCCCAAGGCTTTGCCGAGCACTGGTAGGGCCGAGAAGCCTTTAGTGATTTTAGTTGGCCTTTGCGGGTGTTGTCCGATGTGAACTAGAAACGAAACGCCCGAAGTCAGTTGAAAAATAGTGGGGGGCAAAGAGCATTAAATGCTCTTTTGTTACTTACTAGAATGTTTCACTCTCTACTCCCGTCATGTCACCCTAGGTAAGTACGCCAGAGAATGATTCCCCTACTTAGGGTATTTGATTATTTCTAGCTCTTAGTTATGCTTGATGGGACGACATGCTTACAACCCTTGGATATGCTCTTGTATTTGATGTTTCTTTATAAATGTGAGTTTTACCCCCGTAGTTTATTTTTGTTTCCCCGAAGCTTTCCACTTACCTCTTTTTTTGGGATTTAGCTATTGACTTTTTTGATCCAATTTCTAGATCTCCCGTTGCGCTTCCCTTCCCCTTCACAGGTAAATTACGTCGATATCTTGAGGCCAATCCTTCTTATTGAAGGTTTATTATTACTAATCAGTTTCGTTTGTTTGTAACGCAAACACATGATCTGATCATTCTGATGGCAGAAAAAAACATGGAAGATTACTTATGGATACACCCTAAATATTTGGAAACATCTTCTTCATATATTTAAGAGGCGAGGTTTGTGGCTTCGTCCTTTAAGGTATGATCTCCTTCTGACTAGTTGATCTCTACAATACATACTTACAAGTGGATGTGCATTAAGTTTGAAGGGTGTTCTATTCCCTTCAAAGACTGTATTTTTCAAAATTTACACGTCTGACTCCAGTTGAGTGCCTTTAAAAAAGAAATGTCGGATCATCTTTGAATTTCCCCTTTTCAAATTCACTTATGTGCTTGGGGATTTGTGAGGGTTTTCCAATACTTGTACAAGTATCAGGACGAGATGGATTTGTTCTCCATTAACCTGTTCTTTCACTTATTTGAGGTTAGCCATGTCTCAAAGAGAGGCGATGTTTATGGGCTCATTTATATTCATCTTTCCAAAAATAAAATCTTTCTTGTTTATACAGAGAGCTAGAAAAATTTTAAGGAGGATTATTTCATGGCTACTCTCATTTCTCCATAGGCTCATACTGAGTTTTATGTTGTTTCAGACCCTTCTGCAGAGTCGACGTTGTGTGTCGATCGTAGGAGACGATTCTGGTCTTCGAACTACTTCATAAAGAAGTTTAAATATTAATCTATTCTGTATGGAGATCTCACCGATGCAGATAAGGACATGAAAGAGACTTTGCTCTCTTTCTCTGATTTTGAAATATATTCTTGGGCTATTTCTAAGACAGAATCTATTAAAGAGAGGAGGAAACTTTTTGATATCCCTTCCAGTCCTGCTTTATTTGTGGTATGCGACCTCTTACTATTTCTTATCTATCGATTTTCTTATTCTTTTCAGATGCCTTTAAAAGGAAAGATACTTTAAATGCTTGCGACATGCCGACATAAGATTTTAGGGCCACTTTAGTTGTGCTCACACTTTAGTTGTGCTAAGATTTTAGGGTTATAGCAAGAAGAACCATGATTGTCCCGCCTTGGTCGAAGCGAAGAAGGATCTAGGTGAGGACGTAGCTTGGGGAAATCATAAAAAAAAAAGTCGAAGGGGTTTAGATCCGACCCTACCATCCACCTAGGGAAGACCTATTTTCCACTACCCTATGTGTTGGTCAGTCGATTTACGGTGGAGATGGATGATTTTGTGTCTACCGAGGATTATGCTTATGTCTGCCAACTTCCCAAAACCGTAAAAGCTTGCTTATTGGATGAGTCAACTTGCCAAGTGTTGCAAGAGGAATCTCTTTTTTTCTAACTTGTGGTCGGCCATGAGGAGCTTTTTGTCTTCAATGTCTCTTCTCATGGAATCGAGGATTCAAAGAATCAATATGTTATTGTTGAGGCAAAAATTGTCAGCTTAGAAAGGGATTGCTCAAGGTTTCTTAATCATCTGAGTCAATTGTCTCCTTTACTAGAGGAAATGAAGTAGTACGGGTCTCTTACGACTCTGGTTCATCACGTAGATGAATTTGAAGGGTTCTTGAAGAGGAAAATCATGGTCCTCATCAGGTGGGACTTGAGCAGGAGACTTCGTCTACTAGTTTCTGGGATTTCAAGGCATGGCTTAAGGAGAAAATGGTTGCCCAATCCAGTGAGCTAGAGGTTCTTCAAGAGGATCAGGCCACCTTGAACAACCAGTTGTTGAATATCTTTGAAGATGTTCTGAAAGAGGATGCCTTCCAAAATGTCTTGTGCCACCTGGAGCCCCTCATACCCAACCTCCGGGCCTTCCATGATTCTTTCACATTTGTTTGATTATAACTTGATATGATTTGCTATAATTTTATATTTGTTCATTAAATGGTATTTATTATGATGCTCAGTTGTTGTGTTTACTCATTATTATTAATGTCTGTTTATTATCTTTAACATCCATTATTTCAGTGTTTTCTTGTTTGTTGTAAGAAGCAGTCAATGTTTGTTCGTTATGATTAGCGTTCAGTGCTTGTTCGTTATAATTAACATTTGATGTTTGTAGTGTGTATTTCCTTTCTTTCTCCACAATGTGGCTTGGACTCGGCGAGGTGCAGTCATATCTTTGTACAGCGCTCCAACTCATAGGAACATTCCTCGGCCAAGGGTATGATCTTTGTCCCTGCTCCTGAGGTATGACTCAGATCGAGGTGGACGTGTAAGAGCTTCATCGCCTAACGCCATTGGATTGGCTAGATCCTAAGGGGGTGTGCTAGCTATGCAGAATTCTTGTAATATTTGACTTCCTTACTACCAACACCTAAAAGACAGAAAATGCAAGAGAAGCGAACAACAGAAGAAGTGACAGAAAAGTATTTGCATTGGTAATTAGGTCAATCTGTTATATTAAAAATAAAACAAGTAGATAAATATTTCTTTCAACTATATTATCGGTTTAGTTTGGAGATGTTCCAAGTCAGCGGTATCTGCTCCCTTTTGAGAGACTCCAATAGGTATGGTCCATGCTCGGAGATGGTCTGCACTCGGTTCATTTCCAATTTACTTATAACTTTCCCTCCCGAGCATTTTCCCCTCCCATGTCGGCTCTTCATAACACCCAGTCCTCTACTTGGAACTCTCTTTGTTGGACGCGATCGTTTTTCTTGATGGTATGGCTTGCTTAACGATGATGTTGGTGAATGAGGCCCTCATCCTCTTTTCTTCTAAAAGTTAGATCTCACATCTAATGGCTCTTCCATTTTTTATCTGCTGGAAAAGGGTTGGCTAACCTCCAACTCAACTCTTCATTTTCTATTAGAATGACTGCTTCAATGTCGTACGTGATCCGAAAAGAAGTTTCTCATGTAGTTGATTGAGAAGTAGTAGGGTAATCCCATAGGACATGTAGTAGTTCGTCGGCCTAGTTGCCTTCAGCCTTCTTCAGTCTTTGCTTCAAACCACTTACCAGCACCCGGTTGGTTGCTTCAGCTTGACCTTTTGTTTGAGGGTGTTCCACTATAGCAAATTGTTGCTTGATCTTCAACTCCTCCAATAAGCTTTTCAAATTTTTATTTATGAATTGCATTCGGTTATCTATTCTAATGGATTAGGGGACCCCAATACTTGCCAATACATTTCTCTTAAAGAACTTCAAGATATTCCCTGTAGTGATATTTTTCATTGTATCTGCTTCGACCCACTTGGTAAAGTATTCCATATCTAGGATCAAATACTTGAGTTTCCCCAACGTAGGGGTGAACGAACCAAGGATAATCATCCATCGCTGTATGAACAACTGCGATGATATTAAAACATTCAATTTATTGGACGGAGCATTGAAAACATCCTCGTACTGTTGGCATTGGTCACATATTTTCAGATACTCTTGGACATCTTGGATCATGGTCAACCAAAAATAGCATGCTCTTAAGATGTTCTTGTCCAATGTCAAAGCCTTTGGATGCTTCTCGGCTATCCCTTCGTGCCAAGGCTGCTTTCTCGATCTTCTGGTATCGCGTCTCTTCCTAGCTAGAGCCTTTGGGATGAAGTATATCAGGATTTAATTAGAGTATGAGTTTGTGATAAAGACAGATCTCATTGCTTCCTCTACAACTGCTACATACAGGTACAGAGTTTCCCCGATAAGCGGCGAGGTAAGCATTGAGGGTGTATCCCATGTTTTATTCAGTGATTTAAACATTTCTTTTCAGTCTGGCATCCACTCAAATTCTACCTTCTTTCTCAACAGCCTGTAGAAGAGCAAAGCATATTAGGTGGATTTTGAAATGAATCGGTTCAGGGCAGTTAACATATTTTTCAATATTTTAAACTTCATTTTTTCGTCAATGAATTCATTTGGATCCGTGTTTCACACTTGTCGGGGTTTGCTTTGATTACCCGCTCAGTAAAATATAAGCATAAGAACCTATTGACTCTTACTCTGAAGATGCATCTTTTCGGTCTTAACCTCATGTTATACTGTCAGAATCTCTTGAATACTAGTTGGAAGTGTTGAGCATGAAGCTTCTCCTGACTAGATTTCATAATCATGTCGTGCATGTACACGTCGAGTGTTTCCCCCATTTCCTCTTGAAAGTTATTGTTCACCATCCTCTGATGCACTACAGAAGCATTCGTTAACCTAAAAGGTATGGTGTTATATTGGTAATTTGTATGCTTGGTCATGAATGTTGTCTTTATCTAGTTGGGCTCAAACATAGGTATCTGATTATACCCCGAGTAAGCATCCATGAAGGATAGAAACTGGTACCCGGCAAAATTGTATACAAGTTTATTAATGTTTAAGAACAGATAAAAATCCTTCGAGCATGCCTTATTGAGGTCAATTTAATCAACACGGATCCTCCAATTACCCGAGGCCTTCTTCACTAGGATGACATTTGGTAGCCACTTCATATACTTCGCATAAGAAATGAAACTGGAATCCAATATGCCTTTTACCGTAATTGTAGTAGCTTCATCCTTTTCAGGGGTCTGTCTCCTCCAACGCTAGGAAATGTAACGGGCATTAGCATTCATTCAACTGATCGCATGCCATGTTGGGTCGATAACGGGCATCTCATGCAGAGACATGGTGAAAAGGTCTGCATTCCCTAGGATGAATTCAATTAGGGTGGTCCTTACTTCTAAGGGAAGCTCGACCCTATCTTTACCAATTAGTCAGGATTATCGCCAAGTTGGATAGACTCATTTTCGGAATCCGATATGGGCATAAATTTATCCTCGCACGTGTCTAGTTCGAACATACTGGTATTTCCCAAATTTTCTCATTCACTTGTTGCTGACACAGTAATGTCCCTTTGGAGGATCTTTTGATTCGCTTTGCCTATTTCGTGTTGGTTCTAACAATGATAAGCCTTTATTCTTTATCATAGTAGGTTACTTTCAGGTGGATCGAAGATGCTACAACATTTAGCTTCACTAAGAAGGGCCTCACTAGGATACCTTGAAAGACTTTCTTCCACGAGATTACATGGAAACAGATGAATACCTTACCCTCGTGCTCCCTTCTTCGATCGTCAATTTCATATATGTTATCCCCAAGGGTGAGATATCAAATTGTTGAAAGCCATCAAATCCCCTCCGTAATACAAATTCAGATCCATCATTTAGAGGCATAGTAATTCAAAAGTGTCAACATAGAGGATGTTGCAATAGCTTTTGTCATCCATGCGATCCTATCATGTTTCGATCAACAATAGTATTTGAACTGCAGTAAAGCGGAAAGAAGCAAGAAATTAGTTTTGAATGAATTCCCTTTAGGGTTTATATCATCTCCACAGGGATTGGTGCAAGGGAAAGAACGTCATTCAACGGTCTCTACATTCTAAGCTTCTTGTGAAATTTTGGTTAAAAGATTCACGTACCATAAATAAAGGCAGAAAATATAAAGACGGAAAATATAAAGTAAAGACTGAAATATAAAATGAGCCTTGTTGGGATTGGATCTCATCAATTGATAACACATGCATTCTTCTGATCATGTTAAACACAACTCAATCATTCTTCTAATATCCTCACGTATCACCCACAACAGAGATTATTTCTAATGCAATGTCGAGAGAACAACCGTATTGTCTCATTGGTGATATCTCATGCAACAAAACCAACACAAAGCATTAAAAACTGATACTCACACAAATGCTAAGCCTAAATTTATGTCTAGAGTTTATAACCTAACAGGTAATCATCCTAGATCCAGACCTGAAGAGTATATATCTATAGAGGTTCAAATCAAAGATAAACATGTAAACAAAGACGACACCCATATCAGATAAATGACTGCTTCATATTAACCACAATGATCAAAATACGTACATACGCTTAACCCTTTTTACATGCATTTAACTAATCTGCCAAATGGATGTGAACATCGTTCTTCATCACTATTATCATGCATCCTCACAATATCGTATTGATTCTACTCATGCTACTTAATCAACACAATAAAATAGAAATTATGCAAATGAATATCAACTTACAAAACCATGTCAAAAGTTTGCTCATTGATAGATGAGAATCTAAGATCAAGGATTTGAAATGAGTTTTGTCAAGACCCACAAATAAGCAGTCAAAGATAATCAACAATAGAGAATCAAAACTAGTTCACAAACATATATTAGATGAAATACATAAGGTATCAAAAGATTACATCCAAACCCCAACAAGAGATCAAAGATCTTACCTTATCTCTCTTATGGTTTGTATTTCTCTCTCTAAAATAAGCTTTAAATGAAGAGAGATAAAGTTCTGATGTGAAAAATAGAAAAATAATTTCTAAAAAGGAAGAAAAGTACTTATATAGTACATTCAGGATATGTTATGTTCGCACTGCAAACAGATCCTTCGCCTAGAGAACATCAAATTAGGCACCTAAGGTGCCCCTGAACAGTTAAATTGTCCTTGAGAAATATATGAAGTTCGTTGTGCGAGCAATTCTTTGCACAACGAGTTTTAGTCCCTTTTATCTCTAGATGAACAGTGTCAAGTTCCCAACGGCCTTCGCTGGTAAGTTTGTTGTGCGAACTTGTTGATGCTTTTCCTGGGTAAATTCGCTAGGAAGTTCGTTGTGCGAACTTGTTGATGTTTTGCTGCTGACTTGGTTTCCTTGTCAAAGTTCTTGTGTCTTACTCTTCTTATTTTGTGCGTAATTCCTGCACAATAGCACACAAATCAAAGCAACCAAGACATTTTCAAACAATGAAGCATATCATCTAAAACATGAGTGATTCAATTCAATTCATCTACAAAAAGAATGAAAGATGCCAACATTTGATAGAGCAAATAAGCAAAGTTTGGCATCTAACAGATGGTGACCGCTAGAATCAAAGGTAAATCAAAGTTTGAAATTTCATCGTTATTTTTGTGATTTAGGAATCTTAAATCCAATCGATCTTCTTTGTATAATGCCATAATTTGTCATTATAAGAAACAAATTTGATGATGGATGGGCGTTGGATTCCACGGAACTATGAAATTTGTCGATCAGTGACAAATGGAAGACAACTAAGCCAAAGGTTAGAATAGATCTCTTGAACATGATTGAAAGAGATACCACTGTCACCTCCTTTGCTTTCGGTAGAGATTTTATTATATATTGAGAATGATTTGGTCGTGGAATTTTTCTTCGATTAGAAGTCTATTCCCACAGACGACGCCATTAATTTGTACTGGAACCAGAAATAGTTCAAGTAGGTGATAAGGAATTCTGAAAGCTGGATGCTATCTTCTGTGAGGACCTAAAGTCTTTGAAGCTTTCTAAACCAAGAAGTAACTCTAGAATCTACTTCTTTCTAGCTCATATTTCTCAAAGAGATAATTATTTACCCTTATGAGTCTTTTGGACATCCTCTTTTTCAGTTTCCTTAGGCCATAGACTAATTTTGGGCTCTAGGTGTTTTACACTACTTTGCTCCACAAACACTTAAACCTAAACCCAAGGTTTGTAGAAAGATAAACGGAAAAAGAAATTAATAAGTCACTTGCTAGAGAGTCAATAAAATTTTTCTAATTTTTCAATCTCTATTAAGTGTACAACCTCAAAACCTCAAGATAACTTGAGAAAACTCCTCCTTTTATGGGAACGACAAACCAACATTAATTTTCCTTCTATGTAAATCATCTGATACGAGATTTCATCAAATAATAGGAGTGGTAAATCCATTAAATATTTATCATATTAGCCTTATAAGAGGTTCCATTATCAATATAAACTCCTTGACCACATTCGTTGAAAAACACCATTAACGTCTTAATCAAATCCATCAGAGTTGACAAGCGCCATATGGTAACCACTTCATCTTGTACACCTAAGACAATATAAAAATCCCTCGCATCTTTCTGTATCACATTAGAAACATCCTCGCACAAGAACTTATTAGTATCATCAAGTCGACAAAAATACCATGCACAAGAAAAATATGCTCAATTTGAAAAAGAGTAATATCATATTTCCTTCTTAAAAAACTTGTTTTCAAGCAGAAAATTGCTCACACTATCAAACCAACCTCTAGGAGTTTGTTTTAGATAGTAGATAACCTTTTTCATAACTAAGAAAAGTTTAAAAAAGTGAGAGGATGATCAACATATAATTTCTTCTGGATGTAACCATTCAAAGATGCACTATTTACATCTATTTGGAGTATAATACATGAGAAGGCTAGAATTATCCTTATGACTTCTAATCGAGCTACAAGGGCGTGAGTTTCATCAAAATATATTCCTTCCTGTTGATTGTAACCTTTCATAACAAGCGTTGTTTTATTTCTCAAAACATTTCCAAAAACATCAAGCTTGAAGAAAAAGATCCACTAAGGTTCCAATCATTCAATTTACTTTGGGAATGATTTCCCAAATGTTATTTCGCTTAAATTGATTTAACCTTTCATGCATAACAAGTGACCAATGTTCTTTGATGATGACTTCATCAATTTTCTTTGCCTCAATTTGTGAAACAAAGTCACAAGGTTACATACCTTTCTAAGGGAGTGTTGAGATGTAATTCTCTTAGAAATATCTCCATTAACATTCTAAATAGGATGGTCCTCCATTATATTGATTCTCTAAGTTGACTTTTTCAACTTGAGTCCCTCCATTTGGACTTTGGATTTTCTCTTGCCTTTGATATTTTTATTTCCCTTGGCCAACTTCTTCCAAGGATGTTCTTTTAGGGATAGCTACACATTTAATGACATTTATTTCTACCTACCAGAGGTTAGTTCACCAAAGGTAATATGTATGAGTTCTTCTATAGTCATGGTCATTTCAAAAAGAGGTTAAAAATGTTTTACATTAAGGTTTTTCAAGACCGTGTGTAAAAGAATTGAACACGCTCTATTACCCTTGTTACACAACTTACTAAGTACCTTGTGCAATAAAGCTTTAATCAAGTAGAATAACTTATTCGAAGATATTTCTTCCCTCTTAGGAGTGGAACAATATAACATATTTCTTTTTTCGGTTGTGTCTGTGCGTGCGTGCGCGCATGTGTGTATATATGCGTGCTTGTGTGTGCACGCATCTTGGCGAGAGCGTGTGTCCATAATTGCTAAATATTTAGATTCACAAATCGCAATGAATTTGGGTTGCTAGCAACGATTTAAGCATCTAAGAATTTTTACAACTAGCTCCTTATTTGAAAATATTTTCCCAGAGTTCTCATATGACTCAGAATATGGGTAAATCATATTTGCATTTGATTAATATTTTCTTCAGGTTTCATTCTAAAGAGTTCATACTCATGAATTAATATGTAAAACCTTGCCCTTTTTAACTCAGTACTTATTTCATGGGTAATTTGGAGGATCCCTGCATTTCTTTTAGAGTCTCACAATGAGAAACACACAAAAAATAATCAAGATTGAGAGCAGTAGTGATAACAACTTTTGCCTTCAAACTGAACTGCACATTTTATTTATCATCTTTTGTCCAATCCTTTTCAGGTTTGTTTTTTTACAATACCATTAACTTTGTATGTAGGAATTAACACACCTTCCTTCACAACCTTCAAAATATCACGATACATTTATTCTATGAAAAACTTGGTTTTCTCTTTCCACAAACTATACTCTTCTCCATTAAATTATAGGGGGTTATTTAGTGAATATATTGAAGTAATTTTTTTATCCTGAGACGATTAGTCTTTAACAGGAGTTAGGCTCTGATGTCACTTGCTGGACATGTGATTTCAAGCACAGGAGGGGATGAATTATATTATTCAAAATTCACAATTAGTTTTAAGATTTTATTACTTAGAAAATAAATTGTGTTAGAATCTTTTGAGATTAGAGAAAATTAGGAGCGAAAATAAATAAAAAAATCAATAAATTAAATCACAAAAAGTAAAAGATAAGGGTTTAGAGTATGGGTGGAGAAGGGTTCAGTTCGGTCCGAGTTTGGGCCCAAACATCAGAACAGAACCAACCCATGTTTGAGAGGAGTGGACCCAATTCCGACCATTTAATTTATCGGTTTTTTTTTGTTTTGGTTCAATTCGATTTAATATTTTGGCTTTTTTCTGTTAACTTGCTATTAGCTCATATTATATTTTAGGCTCAAATTTGAAAAAAAATAAATAATTTTTTTTTCTTTTTTATCAATTATGTTAACTGTCTTAATTATGTTAACTGTCCTGTTAAAATTTAGTCCCAACTTAAATCAATGTTTTTTTCTTTTTACAAATATTTTAATTTTTCATTAAAAACAAATATTATTATAGTTTCTAGTGATATTCCCCAAATCTAATTTTTGGTGTTGTGTCATGTTCCTACTTCTTGTTCCTGTAAGTCATAAATCAATAATGAGTAAAATTAAAAATTAAAATTAAAATATTAATAGTAATAATAACTACAATTTTATTAATGGATAACAACAATCTCAACAGAAGAAAGTTGCAAATCTTAAAAACCTATCCTAAGATATTACAAGCTTCTGAAATAGGATCTAGCCTACCAAAAAATATATATAAATTATAAAATTAGGAATCAAAACAGGAATTAAAACTTTGATCTAAACCAAAATAAAAAATCATTCGTACATTCTTTAAACTCTTTAAACATTACGATGAATAAAGGAATTAAAACACTTTTATTATATAACTTTGATCTGAACTAAAATAAAAAAACTTTCCTAGTCTAATCAAAAACCAAAATCGTTTTTAAAATTCCTAACTATAACAACAAATCATAAAGATTAATTTAAGGATAAAGAGTGGTGAAAGATGGTGGTGGTGATGTGAGAGATGAACGAACAACAATACCACACAAACAAGGAAGATTGTGGTGATGAGATCTGAGGTGAGAGATGAAGAGAGGAGAAAAAGTGAGGAATAAAGATAGTTGCAAATGAATTACGACTGAAGTTTTCTCAGTGTGATATGTATTAGGTTGAATTGATAGAGTTATTTGTTGGGCTTTAAAAATTACTCACTTCAGCTCAGAAGAAGTTACAAATAACATATATATTATGGTCGGGTTCTGTTTGTGTTGGATTGAATTGGTTCAATCGAACCGAACCATTGTTATCCACTTTTATAGGTTGTGCCCATAAACTTTAATATAAGTTGATTTTGAGATTTTACAAATCAAAATGAGAGCTTTTACCTCTAAACTAACGAACTATTTAAAGATTTTGCAGACTTATCTCAATAACCAAACAATTCTTTTTAGAAAAAATCTATAACCGAAATTGATATTTTATAATAGCTTTTTCTCAAGAATCAAACTCAATTACTCAAGAATATCTTGCATCTGAAAATTATAACAATAATATGACACCAATACAACTCCTCACAAGTAGCTTTTCACTCAAGGGAACTAAGACAATTTAAGTGAGAGAAATATTTTCAAAGAGAGAGATAAATTTCAAAAAAAATAGAGAGCTTCGAAAAATGGTGTGAAACGGGGAGGAAATGACTCTCCTTTACATAGAAGAAGAAAAATCCAAAAAAGAGAAAGATCCATGAGCATTTTTAATTTCCCAATTGAATGACTATTAAATCCACTTGATTGGATGAGAGCAATAATTGATTATACTTGTCCATTTTGAAAAATTTTGATAGAGGGTCGCTGTCATAATCGATTTCTACAATCATTTAAGCTTATTTCAATCGATTGGTTAGTTCAAAAATGCTTTTAAAAGGAAGCTGGTAGTTTTTTAATCATTTGGCTCAAATTGAAATTACTTTCAAGAGATTTGATGATAGCTAGAAAAGTGGTTTGTGCGCATGTGTGTGCGCGTACGTGCGAGTTGTGTTAGTATCTTAGGAGTTACTTCTTTACTTTCACAAAACTCTGATCACTCATACATATAAAACTAGACGTGCTTTCACACTTGTTCTTTTTCACAACTCTTAGGCTTTCAAGATCTTTTCCTAGATACTTCGATCATACAAACACTTCAATGAAATCTTGAGTCCCTTACTAAATGAGACTTGAGATGTATTCAAGATTGGTCACCATCATCCGAGAGAGATGGAAAGTTACCACCTACTTTGATAGTCTTTAGTGCTGTTGTCATTAAAATTTGAAGAAAATACTTCATACCTACAAACACATAGATTCAAATGATGAACATTTATCCTCCAACTTATGGAAGGATAAAACTCAATAAGAAAGAAGAAAAATAATTAACATAAAACTCGATAAAAAAAAAAAAGAAAAATCTGTTAATTATACTAATAACTAACTTTTCTTAGTAAAACTTTTTACATAGAGTAGACTTGTTAGTTACTTAGAAGTGAAACTTTTCACATAGAGTAGACTTGTACTTAGAAGTGAAACTTTCTATTATTAACATGTATTAGTTAGGAGTTGGTTAGAGATCTAGAGATTATTATCATGTGTATCAGTCCTAGAATAATTAACATCCACTCTCTCTCTCCTATAAATATCCATTGTAATCGTTCATTCAAACTTCAATAAAGTGTATCACTTTGTTCATAATAACACTGAATTAAATTAACCATCTGACCAACTAAATTAATCAAATTTTTACAAGTTATTAATCTAATAAAAAAATGCACATATATCATAAAGAAGACAAAAATAATCGAAACTAATTTGCAACAGCTGGTTACCGCGCACTATGAAATATAATATGAATAGAGAGACGCTGTATTGCAATAAGCCATCTTCATCATAAGCACTCTTTTCCTTTCCCTTCCATTCCAAAAAAGATGACACTCAAACTCTCACTACACTTTCATCACACTCCTCTCCTCAACTTGTCGTCGTCATCGTCATCACCTCTCCGTTTCCACGCACCTAACTATTCTCTTATCAGTAGCAACACTTCAAACTTGTTCCTTGTGGCTTCTTCCAACCGTCGTCGTGTTGAAGTTTTGACAGCTCGCGTGATTAGAAGTCAAGAACAAAACTGTGAATCCGAGGATGAAGACGAACTAGCCGAGGAGAGTGTGTGGATTCAAATGAAGGAAATTGTTAAGTTTACTGGACCAGCTATAGGGTTATGGCTATGTGATCCGCTCATGAGTCTGATTGATACTGCTGTTGTTGGTCAGGGAAGCTCAACTGAGCTTGCTGCTTTAGGTATCATTCCAATCCAATCCAACACTATTAATAATATATACTTGTAAATTGCATTTTATGATGTCCTGTTAAGTCACCTCAGTTGGTAGCTGGATCGCGGATTTTATGATTTCTCATTTCTCTTGACCAGGTCCTGCTACGGTTGTTTGTGATTACATGAGTTTAACGTTCATGTTTCTGTCCGTTGTTACATCCAATATAATTGCTACTTCCCTTGCTAAAAAGGTTTAGCTTATTTCATTTTAAACTCATTTTTTCAATATTTATTGTTTCCTATATCAATGAATATGTGTTAAAAGAATTTAAGTTCATATATGTTTTGTGTAGGATAGAGAGGATGTGCAGCATCACTTGTCTATCTTGCTTTTTATTGGCTTTGCCTGTGGCTTGATGATGCTTTTGTCTACAAAGTTATTCGGCGCAGCAACACTTGCCGGTATTGAACATGGAGTTAGCCATTGTCTTCTTCAAAACATTTTGGATAACAATAATAATTTATTGATTCTTATGTCTTTTTCAGCTTTTACTGGGCCAAAGAATGCACATGTAGTACCTGCAGCTAATACTTATGTGCAGGTAATTTCTCTTCTGATTTTATACGCATCGATTTATATATCTTGAACAGAAGCAGGGGAATTGCCTGGTGCTTGATTTAGTTATATTGAGTTTTTTTTCATTTTGGTTTTAGATTCGAGCCTTGTCTTGGCCTGCATTACTTGCTGGATGGGTTGCTCAGAGTGCAAGGTGCAATTTTCTCTTTGTTTATTTCTCTCTTTCTTAGGCTCAACCATGTTTCTCAATAGTTTCATAGCAGAGTTAAATGTAATGTTTGTACACGGTTGCATTGTATGATTCTAATAGCAAAAATGTTAAGTTCCTATCGTTCTATGGTGAAAATTTGTGCAAAATTATTGTAAACATTTAGATTCTAAATTAAGTCATTGTCTTGGTGTTCACATTATCTCTTGCAGTCTTGGTATGAAAGATTCATGGGGACCCTTGAAGGCTTTGGCTGTTGCAAGCATTATAAGTGGAATTGGTGATATACTTTTGTGCACCTATTTAGGCTATGGAATCGCAGGGGCTGCCTGGTCTACAATGGCATCACAGGTACGCTGAGCAAACACTATACTCACCATCATACTTTCATCACATTATATATATGTTTCCGCCTATTTTCGACGCGTTAACATAGTTATATACTGATTTTCATCTTCTGTTTCTGTTTCTAGGTTGTTGCTTCATATATGATGATTCAAGAACTAAACAAAAGGGGATACAACGCGATCGCCTTCTCTATTCCAACAACAAAGGAATTTCTGAAAATACTTAGTCTCGCTGCTCCTATATACTTGACATCAATATCAAAGGTCACATTACATATTTTATTATATTTGTGGACGAGTTTAACTTTTTGATATAACTCATAAGTTAAGATGTTCAGGTGGCTTTCTTTTCGCTACTTATATATGTTGCTACATCAACGGGTACACAGACAATGGCCGCTCATCAGGTTTGTTTCACTCCTTTCTCTTATTTCGCAACTCTATTTAGAAGACCGAATTCAGGGCAAGTGATAATATAAACTCATACTTCAGGTCATGATTCAAATCTACATGGCGTGTACGGTATGGGGAGAACCTCTCTGCCAAACTGCACAATCGTTTATGCCTGAGTTATTGTATGGAGTAAATAAGAGCTTGACAAAGGTTAGTATTCCTCATTCACAATGTTACAAATCACAAAACTTAACTTTGAAGTTCTCTATTGTATATTTAGAAGTTCTCTGAGTTTTTGTAATATCGACAGGCCCGATTTCTACTAAGGTCTCTTGTAATCATTGGAGCTATACTTGGATTGTTGTTAGGGATTGTCGGAACATCTCTTCTTTGGTTATTCCCGAACATATTTACATCTGATCAGATGGTCATCCAGAACGTAAGTCCTCGCACTTTCAATCATTAACTTCGGAATCTTTTCAATATCTCCCTTGTTAAATTAAATTAAGGCCTAAGTTAGTAACTTTTATCTATAATGATCATGCAGATGCATAGGACATTGATTCCATTCTTTATTGCACTAGCTGTCACGCCCTCTACTCGCAGCCTGGAGGGAACATTGCTGGTATGTCTTGATAGAATATAGAACTATAGCTGAAAGTTTGTAAAATTGTTCATTTGGTTATGCAGGCAGGACAGGATCTAAAATTTTTTAGCTTGTCAACATGTGGATGCTTTTTTCTGGCTGCTCTAGTATTATTGGTAACATCTATTTATCAATCTTCTGGCGTACATAGAGTAATGTTGCTTGAACCATTATGTTGCAACAACACTAACCAACACCGAATTTACCTTCATGTCAGATTTCCAGTAGATATGGTTTGGTAGGATGCTGGTTTACCCTTGCTGGATTTCAATGGGTAGGATTTCTGATCTATAACTTGTAAGTGTATGGTCATTATTGTTTCATGAAATGTTATGACATGTAATTCTTCAATGGCTATTAGGCTCGATTTTCGGTAGCCCTTCTGCGCGTTATCTCTCCAAATGGCATGTTATACTCGGAAGAGGCCGGTGTAAGTCAAAAGTTGAGAACTGCTTAGCTTCAAGGAAAAGTTGTTTATGAGTGCATGATCCTGTAAACTTGGGAATTTGGTTCTGTGCATGATGTGGAAGTATGTGGTGCAGTGCTGCAGATATCCAATAATGAAGTTTAATGGGATTGTCTGGAAATTTTCACTCTTCTTATCTTCCAATGTGGGTGTAATGTTAAAGAACTGAAATTGCTCGTGATTGAGCTATGAAATATGAATAAGAAGTCATAGAAACTAGGGGTGTGGAAAATAACCAATAACCATAAACCAAATTTCTATCTAAATTAATCCAAATTTTAAAATCCAAACCAAATTTATATTTTAAATTTGGTGGCCCATTTATCAAATTAAAAAAAAACCGGTAACCATTTGTTTCAAACCGGTTTGAAATTTGGTAACCATTTTTCAATGAATAGTTTGGAAAAATCAAGATCAACACAAATTTCAAAAACCTTAATCCTCACAATCCAAATTTTATTCACCAAAAGTAATATTTCCAAGTGGCATAGCTTGATAATTTGCAATCAAGTAAAAGTGAAAATAATATATATTTTATCTTCGTTTCCCCCAATAAAAAGCAGTGCATGGATGTTTACATAGAATCAGATTCAAAATGATTGAAGCAAAAAAATATGAAGCGCGTAAGCTTTGGATTGAACAAAAATAACAAAATCTTAAGTGCTCTTCATATCAATGAAATATGCAAGTTGTTCAACAAAACTTATGAATTTAAGCTAGTCAGTTATGAGCAGTAAATATGCTACTGCTATCCCAATTTATGATCAGAAATAATTTATACTAGAAAGTAGAAATGTCTGATACACTTATTTTACTTTATAATCACTTGTCAAACAAGACATCATCTTTAAAAACCTAGGAATGATTTGAGTCAAAAGTATTGTGGTTGTTCCTTGAGATCTGAAATTGTACTACATTCGATCAAAAAGTTGAAATCTCTTTTTTCTTTCTGTGTTGTGAGTTCTTAAATTGTCGTTCTACACAAAATATAGAATTAAAATGTTTCAGGTGATTTATCAATTATTTATAATTTGTAATAAAATTGATTTTTTTTAAAAATTGGTTTTTTTTATAAAATTGGTTTTAAAACTGATTTCTTTAAAGAAAATAAAAAAACTGGTTTTGAGAGAAACCGGTTTAAAACTGGTTTTTAAAAAAACTGTTTTTTTCTTTAAATCTGGTTTGAAACCAAACCGATCCACTTGTAAACCGGTTTTTAAAAAAAAATCGGTTTTATATAAATGGTTTTATCCAAACCAAACCATATATATGTGGTTTGGTTTATAATCCATGCACACCCCTAATAGAAACTACATGAAAGGAGCTTGAGAAAGAAGAAAGAATGAAGCAGAAAATTTGTTATTGCTTTTCTCTTAAAAATGAAGATACAATATGAAAGTTTATATAGGTGATAAGCATGTGTAACTAACTGCACTAACAACCTTACTTAACCACCTTTCAACTAACTTTCCTAAAACAGTAAGTTTAAAACTATCTTTTAAAACTAACTAAGAAAGAAAAGTTGGAGCATCTTGCATCTAAAACGAGTATTTTAACTGCCTTCCTCAAGCTTAAGCATGGTAGATATCTACATGCCAAGCTTGGAAATGAAATTATGAAATTTGCTTGTGGTTAGTGGCTTTGTGAAGAAGTCAGCTAGCTTTTTTTGAAAGGCTATTGCAAGCAACTTTAAGACTCCTTGCTTGATCTTTTCTCTCAGAAGATGGCAGTCAATTGTCAACAGAATTATTTACAATAATGAGAGAAATAACTCTGTAGAGATTGTATATTTATTTGTAATATTTATTCTCTTAATTAACATAATTAGTTGTAAATGTAAATAGGGCAGTTTAGCTAATTTAGTGGGTTGAATATTCAACCTGACAGCTTGTAACTACAATATTTATATGAGAGATCAGAATGAAAAGAGATACGGTTCTTTGACCAAAACTTTTTTAGTTAACATGGTATCAGCCTAGGTTAATATCCAAGAACCTAGTCTTTTTTTTTCACGATCTTGTTTCATCTTTGTTCTCGTTTTTTTTTTCTCTTTTGTTTCTCGCTCAATTCGTCATTCGTGTCCAATTCCTATTTCCATAGATCCATGTCTACCGAAAAGCATGAAGTCTTGTTGGTTTGCCTTAATGGCAAAAACTACGCAGCTTGGGCATTCCATTTCGAGATTTTCGTCACAGGAAAAGACTTGTGGGGTCATGTTGATGGCAACACTCCAGCCCCTGACAAAGACAAAGATAAAGTTGCACATGCCAAATGGGTGGTCAAAGATGCTCAAGTCATGTCCTGGGTTCTAGGTTCTGTTGATCCCAACATTGTCCTGAATCTTCGACCTTACAAAACAGCAGCCACAATGTGGAAATATTTGAAGAAAGTCTACAATCAGAACAACGCCGCTCGAAGATTCCAGCTTGATCATGACATAGCTCTCTTTAAACAGGATAATCTCCCCATCTCTGATTTTTACTCTCAATTCATGAATCTATGGGTTGAATACACCGATATAGTTTATGCAGACTTGACTCCTGAAGGTCTAAGTTCTGTACAATTTGTTCATGAAACTACTAAACGAGATCAATTTCTTATGAAATTGAGATCTGAATTTGAAGGCATTTGGTCCAATCCCATGCATCGAAACCTTATCCCATCATTGGATGCGTGTTTCAATGATCTGTTAGGTGAAGAACAACGTCTCCTTTCACAATCCATCATTGAAGATAAAACTTATCTACTGTTCCAGTGGCATATGTAGCACGAGGAAAATCAAGAAGTCATGACATGAGTTCTGTTCAATGTTTTTGTTGCAAACAATTAGGACACTATGCTTCAAACTGTCCAAAAAAAAATTGCAACTATTGCAAAAAAGATGAACATATTCTTAAGGAATGCCCAATCAGGCCACCAAAGAGAAATGTCACAGCTTTTACAGCCTCGGTTGATTCATCTATTCCTAACAATTCCGCCAATTCTGCACCGGTTCAACAAAATGCTTCCACTACTACTTCAACGGTGACCCCTGAAATGGTTCAACAAATGATCGTTTTAGAATTCTCTGCTCTAGGATTCTCAGGTAAATCATCTTCCTCTTGGTACTTTGATTCGGGGGCTTCCAACCACATCACCAACAATGCCCAATTTCTTACTAATATCAAAAAATATTTTGGAAATCTCAAGATACATATTGTTGATGGAAATCAATTGCCTATCACATCCACCAGTGATATTTCTTCATCTCTAACAAATGTGTTTTGTCTCTCCTGATCTCACTAGTAATCTCATTTCAGTTGGTCAATTAGTCGAGAATGATTGTCAAGTATAATTCTCACAATTTGGTTGTCTTGTGCAGGACCAACAATCAGGGAAGATAATCGCGAAGGGGCCTAAAGTTGGACGTCTTTTCCCAATTCAGTTCTCATTGCCTCCAAGTCTTTCTCTTCCTTTAGTTTTGTGTAATTCTGCCATTGTTGATTACCAAGTGTGGCATAAGCGTCTTGGACATCCAAACGCAAATGTACTTCATGAATTGCTAAAATCTAGTTTTCTTGGAAATAAACACATTCCATCTCTTAATTTTGTTCATTTTGATTGTATTCCTTGTAAGCTTGGTAAAAGTAAAATTTCTCCTTTTCCAACACATCAGTCTAATGTAACCCAACTTTTTGATATCATCCATAGTGATGTTTGGGGCATGGCACCAATTATATCTCATGCTAATTACAAATATTTTGTAACTTTTATTGATGATTATAGTCGTTTCACGTGGGTCTATTTTTTTGCGATCAAAAGATGAAGTCTTTTCCACTTTCAAATTTGTTCATGCTTATGTTCAAACCCAATTTTCATCAAAAATAAAAATAAGCAAGAATATGGACTTGACTATGATGAGACGTTTGCTCCGGTTGCCAAGATGACAACTGTGCGCACTATTCTTGCTATTGTTGCGTCACGAGCTTGGCCACTACATCAAATGGATGTTAAAAACGCATTCCTCCACGCTGATCTTCAGGAGGAATTAAACTTCCTAATGGTATGTCTACACCTTCACCTAACATTGTTTGCAAATTAAAACGATCTTTATATGGATTGAAGTAGGCACCGAGAGTTTGGTTTGAAAAGTTTCGATCAACACTACTTGGTTTTGAATTCAATCAAAGTCATTATGATCCATCTCTTTTCCTACAAAGGACTCCTAAAGGCATTGTGGTGCTTCTTGTTTATGTGGATGACATCGTCGTCACAGGTTCTGATCAAGATGTTATTTCTAGAATCAAACACTTGTTGCATTCAGCTTTTCAAATGAAAGAATTATGCCATCTCACTTATTTCTTGGGTTTAGAGGTGCATTATCATCATGAAGGTGTTTTTCTAAACCAACAAAAGTATATTCAAGACTTGGTACAGCTAGTTGGACTAAAAAATGCAACCCCCGTAGACACTCCCATGGAAGTTAATGTTAAATATAGAAGAGATGAAGGTGACATTCTTGATGATCCCACTCAATATCGCAAACTGGTAGGAAGTCTTATCTATGTCACTATCACCCGTCCAGATATTTCTTTCGCTGTACACACGGTTAGTAAGTTCATGCAGGCTCCACGACATTTCCATCTTTCAGCAGTACAACGGATCATTAGATACCTACTTGGCACTCCAAAGTGAGGTTTATTTTTCCCTGTTGATTTGTCAATCAAACTTCAAGCATATAGTGACGTCGATTGGGCTGGATGTCCAGACACAAGAAAATCTACTACTGGCTGGTGTATGTTCCTAGGAAATGCTCATATTTCATGGAAATGTAATAAATAAGATTTTGTATCAAAGTCATCCACTGAAGCAGAATGTCATGCAATGTCTGCCGCTTGTTCTGAAATAATATGGTTGCATGGTCTTCTTGCTGAGCTTGGATTCTCTCAACAACAACCAACTCCGCTGCATGCTGACAATACCAGTGCCATTCGGATTGCAGCAAATCCAGTTTACCATGAACAGACGAAACACATTGAAGTTGATTGTCACTCTATTCGAGAAGCCTATGATAGAAGAGTCATCAATCTACCACATGTCTCAACATCTATTCAAATAGTTGACATCTTCACTAAAACCTTAACACGTCAACGACACAATTTTCTACCTGGCAAATTGATGCTTGGAGATTTACCAGCATCAACTTGAGGGGGGATGTCAACATAATTATTGGCAATAATGAGTTAATTATTAGAAATAATTCTGTAGAGATTGTATATTTATTTGTAATATTTATTCTCTTAATTTACATAATTAGCTGTAAATGTAAATAGGGCAGTTTAGCTGATTTAGTGGGTTGAACATTCAACCTGACAGCTTGTAACTGCAATATTTATATGAGAGATCAGAATGAAAAGAGATACGGTTCTTTGACCAAAACTTTTTTAGTTAACATAAATTTCAAGGTGTTTTGTCCTTTCATGAAAGACAAGGTTTAATGCTATGTGAATAGCACTTTGATTGTCACAATATAAGGCTGGAATCTTGTAACAAGTAATGTTGAGATCCTTCAAAATATAGAGTAACCAAATCAATTCACAAATTGTTGAACCAAGGGCTCTATACTCTGCCTCTGAAGATGATCGAGCAATGATTTGTTGCCTTTTGGCTTTCCATGAAACAAGAGATGAGCCAATGAAAAACAGTAATCTGATGTAGATCTCCTTTAGTCAATGCAACCTGCCCAGTCTGCATCAGAATATCCTAATATTTGTAATGTTGAATTTCTAGGAAACATCAAAGCCTTGCCAGGATTTCCCTTTAGGTATCAGATGACTCTACATACGGCATGATAGTGTGCTTGACTTGGACAATGAAGAAACTGACTCAGCTACTGTGTAGCAAGTGTAATGTCAGACCTGGTATTGCTCAAATAAAGCAACATGTCAATAAGCCTTCTATAAGTTGTGACATCTTCAAGTGGTTTGCTATTGTCTTGGTACAATTTGATTGAGGGATTGAGAGGTATGTCAATAGGTTTTGAAGCTAGGAATCCTATGTCTTTTAGTAGATCCAGACAATACTTCCTCTGTGAAATGACAATGACTTCTTTCGAATGAGTCACTTTAAGGCCAAGGAAGTATTTCAAAATACCTTGGTTCTTGATCTTGAAAGCACTGTGAAGAACCCGTTTGATATGTTCAAAGTCAGATAATGATGTACCTGCCAGAATGACATCATCAACATAAACAAGAAGAACTATGATGTGGTCATTCCTTAATGAGGTAAACATAGAAGAGTCTGAGTTTGACAAAGTATAACCAAGATTGATCACCAATGATGTGAGTTTCTCATACCATTTTTTGCTGGTCTGTTTCAATCCATATAGGCTCTTGACTAGCTTTCGTACTTGATTTGGCTTACTACATGTAATACCTTGAGGAACACTCATGTAAACATCCTCCTCTAGGTTACCATGCAGGAAAGCATTATTCACATTAAGTTGATGTAAATGCCAATTCTTAATGGAGGCCATTGCAAGTAAAAATCTGATTGTGGACAATTTTACCACAGGGTAAAAAGTGTCAAAGAAATCCAGGTCTTCTACTTGATTGTACTCCTTTGCAGAAAGTCTTACCTTATACCTCTCAACTGTGCCATCAGCCTTGTGTTTAATCTTGTATACCACCTGCTTCCAATAAGCTTGACATTATGTGGCAGGTCTACCAATTTCCAGGTGTCACTGATAGTTAGTGCTTCCAATTCAGAATTCATGACTTGTAACCAATTCTTATCTTTGCATGCTTCCTTATAAGTTTTTGGCTCATGGTCAAGTGTGACAGAATAACTGCAAGATTTATGACTTGGAGACAAAATCTTAAAAGAATGAAAAGAAAAAATGGGACAGTGTAAACCTTAAGAGAGGGGCATGCACTGATTGCTTTAAGAACTGCACACATAATCCTTGAGATGAGCAAGAGGATTTATGGTTCTACTAGGTCTAGCTGAGCTATAAGGATAGGTTACAATGTCAGGCTCATGTGTGAGATGAGATGTGTCATCAGGTTGAATATGGATAGGCTGGTCTTCAATAGAAATATGATCATATTGTGAAGGATTGAGAACTGAAGCAAAGTCAGGTGTGTGTGTGTGTGTGGGGGGGGGGGGGGGGGAGGCTCAGGAATGGGAATGGCGGGGATGTGAGGAGTAAGATCTTTAAGATCAGTGGCAGGTTTCAAACTTTTGTAATAGTTCCAGTTGGGTTTATAGGGAAAGATATGTTCATGATGAACAACATTCCTAGAGATAAAAATGTCATGATTGTTGAGGTCCAATAGAATCACTTATTTGGTACCTTGCTTGAACCCTAAGAAAACACATTTCCTACCCCTAAAATCAAGCTTAGTCCTATGTGATTAAAGGGTTGCACCATAGGCCACGAAACCAAAAACCTTTAACACATGTAAATCAAGAACTTCTTTGAACAACATATAGTGAGGTGACTTGTTATTCAAGATAGGATTATGAACTCTATTAATGATGTAAACAACATGAGTGACAACATAAGACCAAAATATTCTTGGGATATTAGCTTGGAATAATAAGGCACGGGAAATGTTAAGGATATGCTGGTGTTTTCTTTCCATCCTTCCATTTTGCTGGGGGGGACTTAACACAACTGGTTTGGTGAGAAATGCCCTTAGAAGCATAAAACTGAGGAATAATGAATTTAGGGCCATTGTCACTCCTAATAGTCTTAAGGGGAGAATTATGTTGTGTTTCAATCGTTATGATGAAATTGATGACATTTTATCTTGTTTTAGACTTAGTATTTGTAAGAATGACCCAAGTGTATCTGTTGAAATCGTCCACATCAGTAAAAAAAATAAGAGTGATCATGATGAGATTTAATGGCAATAAGACCCCAAATATCAAAATGAACAATATCTAAAGGTTGTTTGGATTTATTGAAAATTGAATGATAAGGACTTCTTTTATGTTTGGCATAGTGGAAGACATCACAAGCTGCATTGTTATATATAACAATGAAGAGGAAAGTTTTATGAAGAGACTGCATCCTAGTAGGGGAAAGGTGTCATAATATAAAATGCCATAGAGCATTGTCAGGCAAAGTGCATAGTGAAGAATGGAAAGTAGCATGAGCATCATTGTGCTTTTCCTTGAGGATCAAGTGGTACAGTCCTTCAAAGCCTCCAGCCAAACCAATCATCTCCATTGGTATGGGATCCCGAATAAAACAATGATCATGAGTAAAGCTAAGTTTACATTTGGAATTTTTACACAATTTAGAGACTGAGGTTAACCGAACAGAAAAAATCAAGAATGAATAACACATTATCAATGATGAAATAAGATGAAAACTTGACTGAACCTACATGCTTAGCTAATGCAATTTGGCCATTTGGAAGTCTAACATTTATTTGTTGAATGGTTTTGTAAGATTGAAACCAGGAAATAGAGGAACAAATGTGATCACTAGCTCATGAATCAATGACCCAAGAGTTGTAGGAGCAACATTTATAAGCTAGGGAATAAGATTTACCTTCACTATGCAAAGATGGAGGACCTGAAGATGAGCCAACTTGGTTAGAAATTGCATAGATATTACCTTGGCTAATGGATGAATTATGAAGCAAATGCACTAGTGTCTCAAACTGGTCCTAAGTAATTGAAGAAGAGCCATTGTTGGAATTAGGAGTTGAAGTACTGGAACTTCCATCATCACCATCAAATGTGGTAGCATTACTGGCCATGGAACCTTTACCAAAATGTGGAGGAAAGCCATGTTTTCAATAACAAACTTCAATTGTATGGTCAGTTCTTCCACAATGTGTGTAAATCTTGGATTTTGAAGTGTTAGAAAGAGTAGCAGAACGGTTATGCTTAGAATATGATTTCTTGAAACCTACTGCGTTGGTTAAGGACTGAGAATCTTCAACATGAGCAAAATTTCCCTGTCTTTCATGCTAAAGAACCATATAAAATATTCTATTCATGCTAGGAAAGGGATCCATGAGCAATACTTGAGATCTAACTATTGCATAGTTATCATTTAGACCATTTACAAGTCTAACAACATGAAGCAAATTATGATTTTTTCGAGCTTGCCACGTAGCTTCACAAGAACATCTAACTCTACAAGTGCAATTTTGAATAGGCATATAGATCTCAAGTTCTTCCCAAGGAATATTCATATTGGAATAAAACTCAGTAAAAGATCTAGAGTCTTGTTTCAAATTGTAAATTTCTTGTTGTAATTCAGAGATTCTAACAAGACCACCTTGTGATAACCTTTCATTGAGATCTCTCTAAACATCTAATGCATTTTCCATGAAAACTATAGATCGTGCAATAGATTCAAATAAAGAATTAACAAGCCATGAGTGAATTAACATATTGCATATGTTCCAGGCACGATAAGAAGGATCAAAATCATCTTCAGGAATTGGTATTGTGCCATCAATGAATTCAATTTTCATTTTTTCACCCAAAGCTTTGTGCATAGGTCGGGCCCATGAGTGATAATTTGATCCTTTAAGAACCGGTGTGACCTTTAGAGGTGAAGATCCATCACTTGGATGCACTTAGTAGGGACTAATAACATCAGCTTGAGATCAAGAAGAAGGAACAATGGAAAATGGAAGATCAAAGGTGAAAATAACAAGGAATAAAAAGATGAAGAAGAATAGGTATATCGATAAGGCGTGTGATACCATGTTAAGAACTAAAATTGCTCATGATTGAGCTATGAAATATGAAAAAGAAGCCATAGAAACTCCATGAAAGGAGCTTGAGAAAGAAGAAAGAATGAAGCACAACATTTGTTATTGCTTTTCTATTAAAAATGAAGATACAATATGAAAGGTTATATAGGTGATAAACATGTGTAACTAACTGCACTAACAATCTTGCTTAACCACTTTTCAACTAACTTTCCTAAAACAGCAAGTTTAAAACTAACTTTCTAAACTAACTAAGAAAGGAAAATTGGAGCATCTTGCATCTAAAACCAGTATTTTAACATGTAATTTGATCTCTACTCATTGCAATATAATTTGAGTGCTATGTAGCAGTTTATGAGTAAATTATGCAGAAGATACTTTGTTACATGAACTAGAGTTTGCTAGTATTAATTTTCTCCTTGGGTAGGTGTATAGCCTCAGTATCTTCGTTTGTGAAATGTAGGATGCAGTTGTTAAAACAATATCTAACTTTTCTTTGATAAAATGTCGGCGAATCTCAATATTTTTTGTCTTAACATGCTGAACAAGATTATGTGAAATACTAATAGCCGATTTATTATCACAAAAACAACTTTGTATCATCTTCACATTGTATCTTCAAATCTTCTAACACTTGTTTCATCCACGATAATTCACAAATTCCTTGTGTCATAACTATAAATTCTACTTCAGCGCATCTTTGAGCAGTTTCACTTTATTTCTTACTCCTCCGAGCAACTATGTTCCCACTCAAGAAGGTACAATGGCCTAAAGTATATATTATATCACTCAATAAACTAACATAATCAACATCAATGTAAGTGTCCACGATTATAAATGCACCTCTTTAGCTCTCTTTCCCAGTAGTGACTTTGAGGTATAGTAAAACACGTTCTACAACTAGCAAGTGTTTCTCCATTGGACCATGCATAAATTGGCTCACCACACTAACGATATATGTCAAATCTGACCTAGTATATGTTAAGTAAATCAACATTCCCATTAATCTCTTGATATTGACCCTTGGTAACTTTGGTACTTTTCTCCTCAGGCCTTATCTCATGATTTTTGTCAATGGAAATATTTGCTAGTTTACATTCAAGTTTCCATGTTTACTGCAAAAAATCAAGCATATATTTTCTTTGAGATAAAGATGCTTTGTTTAGAGTAGGCATAAGCCAAGGATAAGGAACTAATACTCAGACTCTTGATCATTTATGTTTCCATAATACTGAAAGCGAGAGAAGTATGACATATTTTCATGAAAGGTGATATCTTTCGTGAAAAAAATCTCAACCAGAAGGATGATAACATTTGTACCTAACTCTGGTGGGTAACCCGAAAATATAAATTTAATATCATGTGGGCCAATAGATTTTGAACTTGACTCAAATACCATCTTAAAATTTAGGTTGAACATAACTCAACTTACAAAACCAACTTATAAGGTGAGGGTTTTTTCAAATGAGTTTATTCCAGTTATGGGACTCAAACCCATTTCTGAGTCACGAATCATTGATGCCACGTCTCAATTCTACTTTACATAAGCATCTAAATTGGAATATGCACGATCAAGGGTAAATTTTGAATATGTGATCAGTTCTCAACATTCACATGATTGCAATCATCAACCACTTGGTGATCACATCCACCAATTGTCATATCATCACAACATGTTCCATACAAAGCCCATTAGTTCATAACTCAATTGGCTACTCGTCTATGGTATACACTGAGGTACCTTCGCATCCAAGAATCACCACCTAAGTCATTTTCATAACCTAAGTTATCTTTCTAATTCATTCACCTAGTTAGAAACCTAGGTTTATCCTCACTTTTCATCATAAGTTTTAATCAATTATCATGCATTCAACACAAGTAAGCAATCCACAGTATGTTTCGTAATACACACATTTTAATTCATACATATACACATCACAACATGATACATGAAATAAACATAAGAGTTCACCACCAATTAGGACTTTCAGAACAAAGGTTCCTCACCAAATAGGACTTTCAAAATAAAGGTTCCTCACCAATATCTAACCAATAACATTTGGCATTCATGTAAGTTTTCCTCACAAGTTCTTCACTTAACTTGTTAAATAAACCTTAGGTAAATCTTTCGTGCAAACTGTTTCAACCTAATCAATTCCACTTACACGCCACATAGTAAGCGCACGTTCGGTCATCCTATGGTAGAGTTAATCAGACTCAACGAGAAAAGTAGAATGGTATAAACTCATTTTACTAATCATCTTGACCTAATCAAGATTCCAAGTTAATACACTTTCATTCTCATAGAATTTGATCAATTAATGTTAAATCAATGCATGCCTATCATAATATAAGATATAAAACCTCTATATAGCTTATAATCATCAAACAAAGTGGTTTTTGGCAAGACACGGGTGAACCAATCAATTGATGAGAAGGACCAATCGACTGGTTTGAGCCTTCTATCCACAATTTTCACCAAAATCAACAGGACCAATCGATTGCTCCAGGGTGTCAATCGAATAACACCTGCACTTTTCAGCTTCTTCAGTATTTCAAGATAACAATCGATTGTTCCTAGGTTTTTCTGCTAATCAATCAATTATTTAATGCATTTTCTTAAAAAATTCCACTTTTAAACATATATTCTTCCAACTTTAACAATCCTAAACCATTCCAAATCATAGAATGCCACAAGCCCATAAGATCATAAGCCATAACCTCAAGAAACAAGACATAACACAACAATCCACATCAACACAACCTAATTTCATAGTTTATCACAACAACACTAATCATAACAAGATTCTACACCAAACAACATATAGAGGCCATGGAATAGCACATAGAAGCATGTAAATCAACAAGATCATCATGTATTAACAACAACTTCATGATTAAGCAACCACACGTAAACCCTAACCCTATTCTCATGAACTATCGCCAAATGCTAACACTACCTAGAATCCACCTTAAGGAAGATGATGGAGAAATTTAGATGAATTGGTGAAGATGATGATTGTTGCGGTGAAAATTGGATATCAAGCTATTATATTAACTTGAATCTTAATTCTTTTACAACCAAACTTTATTTTATCCAAAGGAAAGGTCTAAAGAAAGAAAAACCTTTTTCGCGATGTAACGACAATGCTTAAGAGATTCGGGGATCGGGGATTGGTTATACCTAGGGAAGGTGTTAGCACCCTAAGCATATGTAGTACTCTACAAGAACCTTTTGTTTGATTGCTTGCTAAGTTTGTGATATGTACTATGGATTGGGATAAGGAGTTGAGCACAAGGATAAGTAAAGACCTAAATGGTTTTCTAAGTTTTCTCGCAAAGACGTCGCATCTTCTGCCTACGTATCCTAACTAGGATAGAATCAGAGCAATCGTAGTTCACCTCACAAGGGATGAAGAACACTTGATTAGGGTCAAGGTTCAAGGGGGAACAAACATGACAAAGTTTGTGTGGAGTTTGACAAAACTCCCTAATCTAAATTGTAACACTCAAAAGGGGAAGTAAGAAATCATGACAATGATTTTTACATAGAGTTGACAAACTCTTTCCTAGGGTTTTAGTTGAAGAACACTCCTAGTACATGTGGGTTTCTTAGACTTAAATAAAAGTCTAATGGCTTCTAAACTAAGGTTAAAGTGACTTAACAAAGTCAAGAGAAAGGTGAATGAGCTATCCATAACACAAGGGTTAATGGAAAGACTTTTCCTTTGGAAGGAGAGAGGGGAGGCAAATGGGATGAAAGCTGACAAGCCTCATCACTTGGGGAAAGAAAACATTAAGCAAAGTAACAATATGATGAATATAAAAGCATGGTGACAACCATTGAATAAACATGTTTAAAAGAAAAAATAAAGATACATTGATGCCAATCAAAGCAGATGAACAAACAGGAACTGTGACGACAGATCGAGCTCAATTAAGTTTAATAGAGAAGCAAAGATAAACATGGTAACACCCAAAGATAAAATCCTATCATTTTAACGAACATTTTAAGGATATGAATGCAAGAAAGTATCACAAACAATCACAAGCATATCAAAAGAAAATTCATCTGCAGACGCGAAAACGATCATAAAATGTACCTAACTTGCACATAGTCAAAAGGCATGAAAAATTAGGAAAAAATAAAAATAAAAAATATGGCATGAAATTAAGTGACAAGGAAATTACCACTGGGGTGGCTGTACATCCATTGATGAAGCCACCCCTAAAAACATATAGGGCGTGTTTTTTGAAATGGGCTGGGCACAAAACAAGGCCAAAATCAGTTTTGCATTTTCAAGTGTAACTCAGTCAATTCTTGATGGTTTTTCACAAAATTTAGGTGTAACTTGAGTATTTTTGAACAAGGAACAAGATGGAATTTTTATATTTTTTAAATTCCCTCCCTATTTTGAAACCCGATAGCACTTTCTCTTTTGAAGTTTGTAATGCATTTTGATATGTATCTCACACACCAGTTAGTTTTAAGTCAAAGTACTTATGCACACACACCACAATAATGATAATGGATGAATTCATGCAAGAGATAGAGTTCAAATCATGTTGTAATGAAAAAGGATATGTGAAATGCAAATCTGACATGAATGGGATGTATCATGGTGCAGGCTGAAGTGTAATTCAATTTTGTGCACATTTGAACAAGCTAATCATATACACACATCAAGTACATGTTATGGGGTGAATTAGAGCACATGATGAGGTTCAATTCTGACTGGTGTAAAATGTAGTGATCCAAGTGCAAGATTTGTGAAGTGAAGTGCATGAAGATGTGCAATTTCAGTTCTATACATTTCTAGATCAATTCAATCATATGCACATCATATATACATGGTATTGAGTGGATTCAAATGCATTTTGAAGTTTAAAAGAAGGGTGTCATGAAAAAATGGTATTTCAAGTTGCAAAGGACATGAAGGTGATGCATGATGATATGAAATTCAAGTTCTAAGCACATACCAATCAAATGAATCATGCATACAAGTTACATATATGCTACTGAATGAGTTTAGGCACCAAAGATTGTTCAAAGTGGTCTGTGATAGAAAATAGCTTTCAAGTTGCAAATTTGACAAGTATGATGCACAAAGATATTCATTTCATGTTCAAAGCAGAATCAGGTCAATTGGCTTACATACACACATTGCATATATGTTATTAGATGAAGATCAAGAAAAAGAAGAGTTCAAAACAAGCTGTTAGAAAAATGGCATACCAGCTGTGATATTGTGCTTTTGTGCATGCATGAAAACTTTTAAATCAGATTCTAGGCACATACAAACCAAATGGATCATACACACCAGTTACATATATGTTAACAAAACTTTCTATGCACAAGAAATAACTAGAATGTTAACAAGACACTTTTTGGTATGTCTCATGATATATTGTCTTGAAAAATGCATTCTTGAGGTGAAAATGCCAAAACAGGTAAGAACAAATTATGCAGTTCATCCACACATATCACAAATGCAACAATGAATAATTTTGGACTCAAGTTTAACCACTTCCTGGCCTGAAATCAGAACTGTCATGTCTATGGCAATAAAATGCAAAAATGTGGCATTCTAAGAATGAACATACACACCAAATGAAAACAGCTCGAACTAAACATACATACACAACATAATCATGTTTTTAGAGGTGATCCAACTCAATAAGCAGATATTGTTTTGACACAAAACATACACATGACACATTTTCCACATACATGCTCAAAATGCCAAAATATGAAATTATGGTGCAAAGCAAGGATAGAGTGTCCACATACCTCTAATAGACAGTGTTGAGCAGGTTAGATCAATAAGAAACCCAGAGAAAACTTCAAATGTACCTAGCCTTGGAGATTTCTTCTTCTTGAAGCAAGAAAGCAAACTTCAAGACAATTGGAGAAATAAACTCCACCAATAATCCTCAATGATTTGGACAGTTGAGAAATGATATATGTGTGGTGTTTGAATGATTAGAACATCAAGCAAATGCCTAGAACAAGTTTTGGCAGATTGTGTGGCTTTTGGTCAAAGTAACTTGGTATGGAAGTTGACTTTTTGAATGGTGAGGTTTTTGAATGGTCTAAGGTCTTGGACACCTTCTATATCATATTTAGAGATTGTGTGGATGATTTTTGGGGAGTTTGAGTATGGAGAAATGATTTTGGCAGCATTTGTACCAAGACAGACTTTGGTGGTTTTTGGTGAAAATGTGATTTTGTGATTTTGAAGCAAAGTGTGCAAGGGTGGAGGCTTGAGCTTTTTCTGGTTTTTTAGAGTGGATATTGTGTGTGAAATGAAGTGGTGAGGGCCTCTATTTATAGGTAAATGAATGGAGGGGGCAGATTTGGAGATTTCGTTCATATGAAGGAAAGATTTACCTTTTTGATCAAACCTCCTCAAAGGGGTTTCCTTGGCTGATAGGTAAACTCCAAAGTAAAGCTTCATGATGAGTTTGAAGTGGCTAAATGCAGGCTAGAATGCATAGGTTGATGGCTGGTTCAGATTTGTCTTTCCACCTCATGCTTGTCATTTTTACTTTAAGTGCAAGTTGTAAAGCCACTTGCAAGCCCACTTGCAAACTTGGCTAATTCCATTTCCTCTGCATTTTCATTATATTTCCATGCTACAAAGTCTCTACATATCAGATAAAACATGTTTCAAAAGCTGAGATTGGCCCAATTGATCAAAGGAATGATTTTTGAAAGTTTGTCAATGTGGGACTCGAGTGTGAAAACACCAACTTGCCATAACCATAACTCTCAGCTCACAAATCCTTTTGAGAGGTTCTAGTACTTTTAAAAAGCCCTCAAATAGCTCTAAAACATTCAAGTTTTCATGAGTTTCAAATTCCCAGAGGAACTTAGCCAAAAAGTCTCTCAAAGTTGCTAAAAAAATGAGCTTAAAAGTGAAATTTCTCCAAGTCTTTTTCCCTTCTTGAAATGAATTTGATCATAACTACAAATTTATGCATTTTCTGATGATGTACCACTTAGGGAATTTTGTAGGATTTTTCAAGAGTTTTCCAATGAGCTTTGAACCACTTCATTTGGATGTGTGGTTAAGGAGTTATGGTTTAGCCTCTTTCAAAACCCTAATTTCCCAATTTTTCGATTACTCCTTCATCCTTGATCCAATGGTCATGAAAATTGATAGGCAAGTGCAATATGATATAAGGAACATTTTTATTCACACTTTAAAGTCCAATTCCTTAAATTTGAATAGTTGACTTTTCGGTCAACCGTACGATCGTTCGGCGACTACCAAGTTGTCTGTTGACGCTCTGGACCTCCTGAGACTTTGAAACTTCTTGAATGAACTTTATTAAGCTATATGAACTTCATGGATCATAATACCCCCATTAAAACACCTTCTAACACCAAAGTCAAATTACAGTTGACTTTTACTAGTCAAAAACCCTAATCGGGTGCCCTAAAAGGTACTGTTCTTGATTCTGGGGTAACAACCTTAAATTGGATTTTCAATTGACATCATATGATGCCCTTGATCTTGTTTCATGATTGAATTAGTCTAAAGCTTGGATTGAGCACAAATCCTGAAGCTTTGATTTGACTGTACAAAACTCTGATTCATCTGTAACTTGACAAAGACAAACTTGCACTGGGTTAGGGTTAGATAATTTATGAGTATGCTCCTAAAATGATAATGAGAATCTAAGGGATCAAAATTTTAGGTGCAACAATGATGATAGTGATCCTTTCACTCCTTTCCATATTCTTTGTTTCCTCTTTCTTAATTCTCTTTTCTTCTTTCTTTCCCTTTTCTTACTTCATATATATATATATATATATATATATATATATATATATATATATATATATATATATATATATATATATATATATATATATATATATATATATATATATATATATATATATATATATATATATATATATATATATATATATATATATATATATATATATATATATATATATATATGGTAAAAGAGAGTAAGATAAAAAATATCTTATAATGAGATATTTATCTTCGAATAGATAAATGACCATTTACCAATGATATCAAAATCTTATTTCTTGTACCACCTAGTACATATCAAATAAAATGAGTAATAATTAATCTCTTATGAGTTCACTAATTACTGTATTTGTTTCGACTAACAATAATTGACAACGAATAG
Organism: Lathyrus sativus; assembly: GCA_963859935.3. Lineage (NCBI taxonomy): Eukaryota > Viridiplantae > Streptophyta > Magnoliopsida > Fabales > Fabaceae > Lathyrus > Lathyrus sativus. The sequence goes on along the minus strand of OZ012741.1, from coordinate 498,462,719 downwards.
AGCATTTAGGAACTTAGTTTGTCCCAATTGACAACATTTGGCAACGAAAAGAACACTTAAGGGGATATGAGATACTACGAGTTTGTTTGGTAAGACATAAAAAAGAGTTTTTAGCTTTTCAGCTCACATTAATTAAAAAACTCTGTTTGGTAACTGTTTTTTAATAGCTTTTAGTTATTTTATCAAAAGCTATTTGAAATAGCTTTGGAGCTTATGACTTTTTCTTCCATTTGTACCCTCACTATTTTATCAAAAATTCATTTTTACCCTTTATATTATTATGATTTAAATTAAAATAAGTGTGTTTTAGTTGAGGAAATAAAAAAGGTTAGTCATTATTTTTACTGAACAAATTCATAATGCAATCCATCTTCCATTTTGTTATTAATAGAATATTCTAATTCATTATATTGAATTTCTTTTTATTATTTTAATTATTTATTATTTGAGTTTTTATTTTTAACGTATTATTTTTATAAATATGATAATGAATGATTGAATATATTTATTTATTAGTAGGCATATCATAGATTTTGAGAGGAAAAAAAAATATGCACTTTATTGAAATATAAGATCAAATTATAATATTATTATTTTAGATATTTAAATTTCATTATATATATATATATATATATATATATATATATATATATATATATATATATATATATATATATATATATATATATATATATATATATATATATATATATATATATATATATATATATATATATATATATATATATATATATATATATATATATATATATATATATATATATAATCTTACTAGTCGATCAGAACCTGAGATGGGTCAAAGACAAGCGTCTGTGATGTTGGGTGTGAAAGAGGAGGAGGGGGTGTACCTGCAAGGCACTCTGATGCTAAAGTAAGAAAATGAGCAAGAGAGAGATAGAGCAAGTACAGAATATGAGTGTTTCAGGGTGAATATTTTGATACCTGACCCTCTCAAGTGAGAGGGTTTTTATCGTGCCCCAGCGCTTGGCCATTGGTCCCTATTTTCGGGGAGAGATAACTGTTTCTCGAAGAATAAGTAACTGCCGGAACTAGCCTTTGGGACGGGCAGAGGTATAGTTACAGGAACAAGCGTCTTAACTGTTTATGGATGGTGGAACCGTGCGTGACGGGTAGAGACTGATGAGGAGAGGTGATGTGATCAAGGGTAAATTGGTCAGCCTCCCCTGTTGGAGGGACAGAAAGGTAAACTCTCCACCAAAGAGGTTGGACTTAGGAAATTGGGTCGTTATGGGAGCAGAGGTAGATTGGGTCATGCCTAGTCATTAGGCCAGTCTGGAACAATAGCCCCCAAGTTGTTGCTATCGAGCACAGTAGCGATGACTTAAGGATGGTCTGCTTCCTGGGCATAGTCGCTGTGAGCTTCCTTGTGTTCGGATGAATACTTGCCTGAACACTAGAAATGTCGTCGTCGGGGAGCTTGGGATCTGGGGAGTCCAACGGTTAATGGGATCTAAAGAGTGGAGATGCCACGTGTGTCTCGAGTTGTGTGCTGCATTGAATGCATGACGATGGCTAGACTAGGGTCATAATAATGCTCTACCCACGCGTGCTCGTGTGCGTGCTTGGAGTTTTTCTATAAATAGTGAGAGAGACTGTTCATTCAGAACTTTTGCTTTTCTCTCCTATTGTTTCCTGTTCTTCGTTCTCCGTCGCTCGTCGCCGTTTAGTTTCATTCCGGTCACCGTACCAAGTGCGGGCAGAGCTACTCGAACCCAGAAGTTTCTTCCTCGACCAAGTAAGTATGTTGAATCTTTGTTTACTATCTGCTTTTCTGGTGTTACGATTTAGAATGCATGTGGTTGGGGCTGAAATGAGGTAGTTCTAGGGCACTTTGTGGTGGCTATTGGTGGCAGACGGTGGCGTGGCTATTTTCTCTATTGTCGGCACTGTAGTGATCATTTTAGGAAAGGGAAATGTAGCAAGCCATAGGTCTTAGTTGATCCTGAAGCTGGGACGATACGGCGGCGCCACTGCCAGAGGAGGCCACAAACTCTGGTGGTTCTTTTATAAGAGTTTTAGGTTTTGTATGCGGGGACCTTTCCCCGGATGTGCCGAGGAGGACTCCTGGACACTTCCCTGTTTGTTTTAGTTGCACCAGTTGAGTAAGGCTTAGGTCGAGGATTCTGTCCTTAGCCCTCTACGCGCCCTTTCACTTGACTAGCATTGGAAGGGTGGATTTGATTTTGCCATCGAATTCACTTTTTCCCTCTGCTTTTCAGGTAAAAGCGATGTCACACAGAGTTGACGAGGACGAACAACCCAAAGATTTGTCCGACGATAGCTCTTTGGAGGACACTGAGACAGATAACGACTCCTTGTCTCCTGATGCTGAGGGGATGACTGTCGCGAGGTCATCAGCTGGTGACTGGATTGTAGCTGAGTCGATGGAGCATGCCTCGCTCTTTACTTCGTATACCGGGGACACATTTACCATGGTGGAACCAGAGGGAGAGTGGAGGGTCCACTTTCTTATAGAAGACGACTGTATCTGCTCGGCGTACGAGGAGAGATTTCTCATGTACGAATATGTTTTTAAGGAGATTTGGCTTAGGCTATCTTTCACGAATTTTCAATGGGCAGTCTTCGTACATCTGGATTTGGCGCCCTCCCAACTGCATCCAAATTCCATTGCCTTCATGCAGGCGTATGAATTGGTGTGTGAATACTTGTATATCGGGGCCACCCTTCCATTCATATCCATTATCTTCCATCTTCAACGGCAAGTATCGGGGAAGAAGTTCAGTTGGGTTTCCTTGAAACATGGAAGGAAACTGTTAAAGCCTTTCTCTGAATCCATTCGGACTTTCAAAGAGAGGTTTTATGTGATCGAGCCGGTGTTAGAGAAAGCCACCGACTCGACTTTTGTGTGGGAGGTCTCCACAGGCGAAAATGGGGAGGACTTGATAGATGGGGAGGGTAAAATGGTTGCCCGGAGGTTGTTCACCTTTCCTTTCTGCTGGAGCGAGGCTCACTTCACCCGTTCTAAAGATGAGTATATAGTTACTCCTAGTCAATTGGTAGATGATGATCGGGCCAACTATGCCAAGCTGGTGGCCTTCATGGACGGTCATGTGAGTTCGATTGCTTGAATCTTTGTCGCAGATTTTCCTGTTCAACCTTAGTTCAGTAGTTATTCACATACCAACATGTTGGGTTGTTTGTTCATTATTGACAATCAGCACTGATGTGCAACGTCGATGCGTATGGTTTCATGTAATTACCAACTTTCAAATACCTCTTAATCTATTTCTTCGAACGTATATTATTGATAATGTGTCATGAGTAGTTCAGTAGTTATTCACATACCAAGAACACGGTCATGTGAGTTCGATTGCTTGAATCTTTGTCGCAGATTTTCCTGTTCAACCTTAGCAGGCAACATTTATCTTAAATGATTTAAACATTTAACTTTTGAAGGTAATTATTTCTTGTGATTTCTTTTTGAGCTTAATTAACTTATTTCTGGTTTGCAGGGTGTAAAGTGCGGTATTTATGGTGCCAATTCTACAGAGTGGATTATGAGCATGAAGGTACATTTAAATTTCTTTCCTCTTGTCTGTCTTTTAAAATTTCCCCAATTCTGACCCCCTATTTGTTCCCCAATCTGACTCTTGCTGCCTGATTGACTCATGCCTCCCGTTGAAGATCTTATTCTTGTAGTGACACTCGCATATGCAGCACCAAATTGGGGGAAAGTTTCTTAATGCATGACCCACCCAATCCAAGAGTGATTGTGACTTTTTATCCAAATATTTAGTCAGTTCAATAGCCGTTGAGAGTCAAAACTCGTCCATGTTATGCATCCTCATTAGGAACCTTATTTCCGATCTAAGTTCTCCAAAAAGTATCAAAAGAGTTGTTTCTCTTGAATGACTCCAGCTTGCACCACCAAGGTTTTGAAATTCTACATATACTCCTCCACCGAGTCCATCCAACATGATGTGGCCAACTTTTCCAACATGTTGCCCTCTCGCCTCTCTTAGACCTTCTTATCAAAGTCATTGTATATGCTTTGTATGTTCTAGGCTTTAATTGTGTCAAAACTGAATTTGGTGGGTTGCAGCACTTCCCATATTCATGAAAACAAATTGTAAAGCAAGTGCAGTTTCTCTGCCGAACATATTCCTCGCACCTCAGAGAATTTCTTCGACACTAAAATCCACTCAATGGAATATTTCCTTCTCCAAGGCTCTAACTCCTAACTCCAATTCTGGTCACACCAGCAACTCTTTCAGAATCTGATAGGTCGGACCATTGGTTTCATTGAATCATTGTTTTGTTTTGTTGTTAGTATTGTTTCGTTGAATCATGGTTTCAACTTTGTTTCTACAGTGGACATAATTCCTGCTATTGAATTTGGCTTAGTTGTGATTTGTAATTCGTTGAAAGGATTTAGCTTAGTTGTGATTTGTAATTTGTCGTGTTTAGTTATTTAGCAGCAATGATGATTAATAATAAATCACAGTATTCCTTATCATCATTTAACGGTGGCTGGTGAGATCTTTGGATTGAAAAGCGTAGCTGCACACCGCAATGGCCTAGAAATCAATACAAATGTGACTAAACAGGATGCCGAGGAGGGTCTCACGCAGGTGTTACTTGGTGAATTGAATATGAAAATTGGTTTTAAAATATTGTGTTTTGTTGTATTCATATACTAATCATTCTACATTTTCAGCCAGGAAGCCTATCCGTATTGCTAACAAAAATCTTATTGACTACATCTTCTTGCAAAGTTTGGATATGCGACTGCCGAATCCTCTTCATCTCCGTTCAGTTTTCAAGGACAAGAGATATTCAAAATCTCGGATTGTTCTTTTACATGCATCCTATCCATTCTCAAGGGAAGCATCATATCTAGCATCTGTGTACTCCCAGGAAAACATTTTATAACTTAGTTAGTTGTGTTAGTAGTTTCGAATATGTATTACATGTTCACTCGTAAGTAACAATCTTCTCATTCAGGTTTATCTTGATTTTGGGTTGGCAATTCCAAAGCTTAGTGTACATGGCATGATTTCATCACTGAAAGAGCTTGTAGATCTGGCTCCAATAAATAAGGTAACATTATAAGCAATTATAAGAATTATTCACAATTTTCATATAAATGTATCTTGCATAATAGCCAAAAGAATACATGTACATAATGGATTGATTTGTTTGAGCTTATTTCCATGTCTCACGAAAACGAACTTTGTATTGCAGGTGATGTTTAGTACCGATGGCTATGCATTTCCTGAAACCTACTACTTAGGTTGGTTAACTTAACCGAAAATGAAGATTATACTTGAGTGCATTCGTGTAATTGTTGAATTATTGCTTGAGTTTCTTGTCTGAAAGATGAGTGCCACAGTTTAATTTTTTGCTTACCATAACGAGTTCGGTATTCACAGGTGCAAAGAAGTCTCACGAAGTTGTTTTCTCGGTTCTGCGTGATTCGTGCATTGATGGCGATATCTCAGTTTTCGAGGTTGTGGGAGCTGCAAAAGATATCCTTGCTAGAAATGCAATCAATTTCTATAAGATTAATATTTCTAACAGTGCTGTTAGTTCACATAATATCTTACCCCTAAATGTGATTGATGACTTAGAGAGTGATGTTTCATTTGTTCGTATAATATGGGCTAATAATTCAGGACAACATAGATGTCGCGTGAGTTCCCTCTACTGTGTTCATGTCAATATAGACAGTTTAGAGATTTTTTATATTTATATTATGCTCTGAGGTGTTTGCTATTTTGTTTCAGGTTGTTCCTAAAAAGCGTTTCAATGATGTTGTTACGAAGAATGAGGTTGGTTTAGCGTTTGCGGTTATGGGAATGACTTCTTTTCTGGATGGAGCTGCAGCTAGATCTGGTTTAAGGGTTGTTGGTGAAGCAAGATTAACGCCTGATTTGTCTTCTAAAAGGGCGATTCCTATGTACGCAAGTATTTTCTTACATGGACCTTCTAAGATTTCTTAGTATTATAGCAATTTCTTTTTATGAAAATGAAGTGTGAATGCATCACCAGTTGATTCCATTCCTTGTATAGCAATTGATTCTCAATTTTTTCTTAGATAATTTTTTTCAACGAAATTATCATCCTAAGATGTTGGCAACTATGTTTCTTTATTATAGGAGCAACCGAGATGAAATGTGTTAGTTCCATGGTTCTATGATATAGAATTGTCCATGATTCTATGATTGGCTAGATTTTGGTAAAACATGATCATGCACTAATGTTAAGTATAAATATCTTTGGTATGTATAAAGTATAAATATCTATCAGATGGACTTCTCAACAAACTGCTCCTTGGGTACTTCAAGGATCTGATGCTCAACCAGATGTTGAGGCATTCCATCAACGGAGAGGGTGCAGAATTTTGTTGATTCAAGGAGTAAATCTCTAGCTCAAATACAACTGGATCTGTCCTTATTCTAGTAAGTTTCTTGGCAAGAAAGTAAGGCTAGAATGGAGTGCAGATGGAAGTAAAGATGAAGACAGTTCTCTTGAATCAGCTTAATGGAGTGCAGCAGGTGTGAAAGTTTCCTGGCAAGAAACTGGTCTAGAAGATGGTGTTGGTAACTCTGCTTGGGTCAGTTTATTTCTGATCTAAGTGCACAGGAGCATGAGATCTAGCTCAGCTTGGAGGTCAAGGATAAGTGGCAGGTATCTCTGACTTTCTAAAGAAGTTTCTACTTAAGGAAAGCGGGAATCCTTTTGTAAAGACTTGTGTGATCCTTCCTCCCTAAAAGAATTAAGCCTTGGCATACTTGGTTTCTCTAAAGAGGAGTTTTCTGGAGCAAATGCATCTCAAAGGTAGCTATTGCAGAATACAAGCTGTCTTCTAAATGGCATAATGAAGGACTGAATTCATCAGCAGAATGTCTTATCAGATGTTGTGACACCCAAGAGTAACTTCAGGGCCTCAATGGATGTTGTGGTACATCAATGGAAGATAAAGTGACCTGCTTAGGTATGAGTGGAATTGATATTATCTCATGCAGGAGTTGTGTGAAGAAGGAGGTGTTACAGGTCCAAGTCCTAGTGTATCTAAGCTGCCTTGGAGCTTGTAGGATGTGAAGATCAAGCTTGCTTAGATTTTCTAGAGCTATGAAAGATGATGAGTAACCAAACAGTGGCATTTGGTTATGTAAGCAGTGTGCCTCTGAAAACTACTCTTGTGCAAAAGGGTAGTATTTGAAGACCAAAGAAGGTGTTGGGTCTGTTCATTCTTGGAACTAGTCACTCTTGTGCAGAAGGGTAGTTGGTTGAAGACCAAAGGAGGATTTGGTTCTATTCATATATTAGAGCTTATGGTAGAAGCCCTAAGTTATGTATGGAAGATTACCTTCGTTTGGAAAGGTATTTGATCAAGCTGGTGGAGCTGTGCTCTCTGAAGATCCTCAGATTGGATTACTGCTCAGATGGTAAGTCCAGTATGGGCATATAAAGGACCATGGGATGGTGTGTCTGTAATATGAACCATCAGGGTTGTGAAGATCTGTTGTGGAACTTGTGATTCACATCTTGACTAAGAGGGACTCTAACTTGTCATATGGGAGAATGATAAGGAAAAAGGACTATCTTGGAGGATGATGTGAAGGCATTATACAAGACTGGAATGGATCATTGGCTGATTGCAACCTAATGTGACATATGGAAGTGATCAAGTCACTAGGCGACTCAGAAGTGTTCTAACTCATCATGCGGGAGAATGATGAGGTAAATAATGTTTTGGAGTATGGGAGATCCATCTTAAGCTCTAAACATACCAAAGGAGCTAGCAGGAGCTGAGTGGCATGACATCAATGTCTAGTACAACAGTAGTTGCTATGTGTTAGCAGTAGCCACAACAGGTTGAGTTGTGATGAAGTTCCTCACAGGTAGTGAATGAGGTGTGCAGCCACAACAGGTTGAGTTGTGATGAAGTTCCTCATAGGTAGTTAGTGAGGTGTGCTGTCATGTCTCTTAAGCAGGACATCGCTGCATGACAACAAAAGGAGCTGCTAGTGTATATCTCTTGACAGAATTAGTTTGGATTGATGAGACCATGTTGAAAATACCTCATCAGTAAATATGTTAAGGAGATTTATTAGGAACAATAACAGATTGTATTGGTATTCATAAAAGGATCTTGAAGACCTTTTAGGAAACTTTAATATACTTGTTTCTAATGGTATTCTACAGAAGATTGGGTGAAGCCAGGTTTGGTGTAAAGAAAAATCTGCAGAAGAGTGGAAGTTATGTTGAGTGTCATAACATCAAGCGTATGACATCAGGTAGATGACGTGCACAGCATGCATGTTGGTTTTCTGGTATAATGCGTGAGATAGCTCAGGCTAGATTTCAGGAGACTTATTAGGTTTCCCTAGTGATCTCAGGAGAAATCCTAGGCAGTGCTGACCGTATCATGAAAAGCCTATGACCTAATTGAAAATCTCCTTGAATTGAGGAAATTAGTTTTACTTTGTTAAAACTAATGTTTGTTACTTGTGACCAGCCCAAGCCTAGTCTGCATTGCTATAAAAGGAGGAGCAGAAGCAGAAGAAAAACAAGCACTCACATCAAGAAAAACTTGAGTGTAAAATAGAGGTCTAGGGTTTGAGAGTCCCTTGTGTGCAAGTCACCCTTTGTATCTTTTGATACATTGTGGTAGACATATTTGTAAGTGAAGAAGGCTAGTCTTCACGTGTGAATTCTGTTAGAACATAGATTGGTTCTTAATAATAACTCTTTGTTTTGATGATAATTGTTAGGAAATTTATATTTAAGAATTATATACTCTAAAATTTGTTTGAGAGTTTTACTGCAGATTGAAATAATATTAACTCTCTAGAAGCAAATTTGTTTTGAATACAAGAAGTTATTCTGACTCTGAAGCGCCAGATGCACCTTACAGAGAATCTGTTTGCTCCTTACAGAAGATCCTGAGAGCGTTGTCTCCAGAAGGATCTGAAGCAAGAAGCTCCAGAACATTCTGAGTCAGAAGCATCTGAAGATAATCAGAAGCATCTGAATCTGAAGCATCTGAAGCATAGAAGAATATTGATTGAAGAGTTTCTCAAAGCATTAGTCTACAGAAGTTTCTGAAAGTACCTACGCTGCCTAGTACTGAAGCTCTGTGTCAAATATGCTCTGATGATCAACACGCTGAAAGCACACCTGCTGCAGAAGACTCTGATACAGCATAGTTCTGAATCTCATTAGAAGACTCTGATCCATTCAGACTCTGAAGAACTTGCTGAAAACTGAAGAAGCAATTTTCAAGAATATATCCGTTGGAGCTATTCAACGTCTCTTTCCTCATTTGTGCTAGACACACTTACACAGACAAAAAGGATTTTTCTGTGTCATCTACTTCTAAGAAAGGTCACTTGATATGAAGACAAAAAGGCTCAGACCTTTTGGGACTCTCTTTTCAACGCTCAGCTTGCATGGATCAGCTGCCTATAAAAGGAGAACTTCACCACATTCTTCAGTTACACACTTTGCTGAAAAGAAATCAATATATTCTAAAGCTCTCATTTATTCTTATTCTTCATAGAATCTCATTGTACTTAAACTTAAGAGAAAAATCATTGTTGTGATAAAAGCTTTTTAGAAGCATTAATACTCTTGTATTTAATTTACATTGATTGTAAAGGATATTCCTTAAGAGGAATCAGTTAGAATCAGTAGCTCTTGAGAAGACTAAGAACTGTTGTTCTTAGGTGATACTATTGTAATCAGTTTGATTTAATAGTGGATTAAGTCCTTGTTGAGAAAGGCAAATCACTCTAGGAAGGGTGGACTGGAGTAGTTGTTAAACGAACCAGGATAAAAATAATTGTGTGATTATTTTTTAAGTCTTAATTTATCATACTTATTCACCCCCCCCCCCCCCCTTCTAAGTATTATCTCACCTTCAGTTGGCATCAGAGCTCCGGTTCTGAGTGTGCTATCACTTAACAGTGTCAGTAAAGATCCAGAGAGATATACTTTGATATATATATTTATTTGTTATCATGGCTGATAATTCAATGTCAAATGTTAACAATAAATATGAAGAGAGGGATAAGATCAGCACCAAACCCCCAATGTTTGATGGGGAGAATTTTGACTACTGGAAAGACAGAATTGAGAGTTTTTTCCTAGGATATGATGCTGATCTATGGGATCTTGTCATAGATGGATATGTACATCCTACAGATGGGGATGGCAAAAAGATTGACAGAAAATCTATGACAGATTCTCAGAAGAAAGACTTCAGGAATCACCACAAAGCCAGGACTATATTACTGAATGCTATTTCACATACAAAGTATGAGAAAATTACAAACAGGGATACTGCTTTTGATATGTTTGAATCCCTTAAAATGACTCATGAGGGAAATTCTCAAGTTAAGGAGACAAAAGCTCTGACTCTGATCCAGAAGTATGAGGCTTTCAAAATGGAAGACTCTGAATCTGTTGAAGCCATGTTCTCCAGATTCCAGATACTCACTGCTGGGCTGAAAGTTCTGGACAAGGGATATTCTACGTCAGATCATGTAAAGAAAATCATCAGAAGTCTGCCTATCAGATGGAGACCAATGGTGACTGCCCTGAAGATGGCCAAAGATCTGAACAAGATCTCTCTAGAAGAACTCATCAGCTCACTGAGGAGCCATGAGATTGAGCTTGAGGAAGATGAACCTCATAAGAAAGATAAAGGTAAATCTGTAGCATTAAAATCTAACAAAACTGCTAAAGCTTTGCAGGTCATTCAAGAAAGCTCTGAAGAATCTTCTTCTTCTGAAGAAGATGAGTTATCCATGCTGTCCAGAAGGATTAACAAACTCTGGAAGCACAAGGGAAAGAAGTTCAACAACTTCAGAAGATCTGACAACAGAAAGGAATCTTCTAGTCACAGAAGATCTGCCAAGAAAGAAGTTGTGTGCTATGAGTGCAAAGAACCTGGGCACTACAAGAATGACTGCCCCAAACTTCTGAAAGAAAAACCTAAGAAGAAGTTTAACAAAAAGAAGAAGGTTCTGATGGCAACATGGGATGACTCAGATGAGTGTGAATCATCTTCTGAATCAGAAGAAGAATGTGCAAACGTTGCACTGATGGCCAGGACAGAGGATCAAGAGGAAGGTACCTCAGGATATGAATCAGAATCTGAATCTGATGATGATGCAGAAGAGGTAATGGCTAAACTTACCAAAGAAGAACTCATTAAAGTTTTAACAGAAGTTCTTAAAAGTTATAACAACATCAAACTCAAATACAAGAAGCTGAAAAGCAATCTTGAATCTGAGATTGATCTTCTGAAAACAGAACTTGTTGAGCAAAAAGAAATAAATTTAAAAATCAAAAATGACTTTGAAATAACTCAACAAGAATTTGAATCTGAGACTAAGTCATGTGAAAATATTTTAGAAAAATATGACTCCAGTTTTCAGAGATTTCTCACTAAGAGCATAGACAGAAGCAAGATGGCTTCCATGATCTATGGTGTTAGTGGAAACAACAGAAGAGGCATTGGATATGAGTCTTCATCTGGAAGCAATCCAAAACCTGTTGACAAACTTTTCATCAGGAAGACACCTCTGTATTCTCAATTCAAATTTGGTCACTTGAATGACATTAAACACACAATCTCTGAGAAGAGTACTTATGTGTTTAAACCTAAGGCAAGTCAGAATAAATATTATGTTGTAAAACAGAAGTTTAGACAAACCTACAAACCAACTAACCCTAAAGGACCCAAGAAGATCTGGGTACCTAAAAACAAAATAATTCCTGTTGCAGATGTTCTTAGCAGCAAGGTCAGGACACCAATCATGGTACCTGGACTCTGGATGCTCACGACACATGACAGGAGAAAAGTCTATGTTCCAAAGCCTGGAACTTAGATCTGGAGGTGACGTGAAGTTTGGAGGGAACCAGAAGGGCAAGATCATTGGATCTGGCACCATTGGAAATGGTAAACTTCCCTCTATTACTAATGTTTTACTTGTTGAAGGGTTAAAGCATAACTTATTGTCCATAAGTCAATTAAGTGACAATGGTTATGATATAACTTTTAATCAAAAATGTTGTAAAGCTATTAGTCAGAAAGATGGCTCTATCCTATTTAGTGGTAAGAGGAAAAACAACATTTATAAAATAAATCTTTCAAAACTCAAAGTTCAAAATGTTAAATGCCTCTTGTCTGTTAATGAAGAGCAATGGGTCTGGCACAGAAGATTGTGCCATATTAATATGAGACGTATATCTCAGATTAATAAACTTAATCTTGTCAGAGGACTCCCTAATCTGAAGTTCACTTCAGATGCTCTTTGTGAAGCATGCCAGAAAGGGAAGTTTTCAAAAACATCTTTCAAATCAAAAAATGTTGTTTCTACCTCTAAACCATTAGAACTACTTCATATTGATCTGTTTGGACCAATGAAAACTGCATCCATCAGAGGCAAGAAGTATGGATTGGTCATTGTTGATGACTTTAGCAGATGGACATGGGTAAAGTTCTTGAAACACAAGGATGAGTCACATTCTGTGTTCTTTGACTTCTGCAAGCAAGTCCAGAATGAAAAGAATTTCAAAATTATAAAAGTCAGAAGTGATCATGGTGGTGAATTTGAAAATAAATATTTTGAAAAATATTTTTCTGAAAATGGCATTGCTCATGATTTTTCCTGTCCTAGAACTCCACAACAGAATGGGGTTGTAGAAAGGAAAAACAGAACTTTGCAAGAAATGGCCAGAACCATGATCAATGAGACAAATCTGGCAAAACATTTTTGGGCAGAAGCAATCAATACAGCATGCTACATTCAGAACAGAGTGTCTGTTAGACCTCTTCTGAAGAAGACTCCTTATGAATTGTGGAAGAACAAAAAGCCCAACATTTCTTATTTTCATCCTTTTGGATGTATCTGTTATATGTTAAACACTAAGGAAAATCTGGGCAAGTTTGATTCCAAAGCACAGAAGTGTTTCATGCTTGGATATTCTGAACGCTCTAAAGGCTACAGAGTATACAACACTGAGACACAGATTGTGGAAGAATCCATTCATGTCAGATTTGATGATAAGCTTGGCTCTGAAAAGCCAAAGCAGGTTGATAACTCTGCAGATAGGGAAGTAGTCTTTATTGACTCTGAAGTTCCAGAAGCAGACAAACATCAAGTGAAGGAACCAGAAGCAACTCCAGATGCTACTCCCTTAACTTCTCAGATGAATAATCTAAACATTTCTGAAGAGTCAACTATCAGAGGATCATCATCCAGAATTAAAGCTTCTCATCCAGAGGATGTCATTATTGGAAAGAAGGATGATCCCATCAGAACAAGATCCTTTCTAAGATCATCTGAAGCATCACTATTTGGACTAGTGTCAGAAATTGAACCATCTTCTGTAGAAGAAGCTCTGCAAGACAATGATTGGATTATTGCCATGCAAGAAGAGCTAAATCAATTCAGCAGAAATGATGTATGGGATCTAGTTCAAAGACCTTAAGGATTCAATATTATTGGTACAAAATGGGTCTTCAGAAATAAGCTAAATGAGAAATGAGAAGTTGAGAGGAATAAGGCAAGGCTGGTTGCTCAAGGATACAGTCAGCAAGAAGGTATTGATTACACTGAGACATATGCTCCAGTGGCAAGGTTAGAATCTATATGCCTTCTTATTTCTTTTGCTGCACAAAATAACATCACTCTGTATCAGATGGATGTTAAAAGTGCCTTTCTTAATGGTATTATAGAAGAAGAAGTTTATGTCCACCAACCTCCTGGTTTTGAAAATGAAAAATTTCCAGATCATGTTTTCAAATTAAAGAAATCTCTATATGGATTAAAACAAGCTCCCAGAGCTTGGTATGAGAGATTGAGTAATTTTCTTCTGGAGAAGAATTTCATCAGAGGCAAAGTGGATACAACTCTATTCTGTAAAACAATAAAGAAAGATCTTCTAATTTGCCAAATTTATGTAGATGATATTATTTTTGGATCAACAAATATTACGCTTGGAAAGGAGTTTGCTACATGTATGCAGGCAGAATTTGAAATGAGCATGATGGGAGAACTCAGATTCTTTTTAGGAATCCAAGTTAATCAAACTCCAGAGTGCACCTACATACATCAGACAAAGTATGTTAAAGAACTTCTGAAGAAATTCAACATGTCTGACAGCAAGCTGGCAAAGACTCCAATGTATCCTACTAGCTCTCTTGGCAAAGAAGAGGTAAGTAAGAAAGTAGACCAGAAGCTCTACAGAGGTATGATTGGCTCTCTTCTTTATCTTACTGCTTCTAGACCTGACATATTATTCAGTGTTTGTCTGTGTGCTAGATTCCAATCAGATCCTAGAGAATCACACTTGACAGCTGTCAAGAGGATTCTAAGGTATCTGAAAGGTACTTCTAATGTGGGTTTGTGTTACAGAAAATCTGATGATTTCAAATTAGTTGGATTCTGTGATGCTGACTATGCTGGAGACAGAGTGGAAAGAAAAAATACTTCTGGAAGTTGTCAATTTCTAGGAAGAAATCTAATCTCCTGGTACAGCAAGAAGCAACCCACAATTGCACTTTCAACCACAGAGGCTGAATACATTGCTGCTGCTGGATGTAGCACGCAGATGCTCTGGATGAAAAGTCAACTAGAAGATTATCAAATTTTTGAGAGTAACATTTCTATCTTTTGTGATAATACTTCTGCTATGTGTTTGTCCAAGAATCCCATTTTACATTCTAAGGCAAAACATATAGAAATTAAGCATCATTTCATCAGAGACTATGTTCAGAAGGGAATCATAAATTTAGCCTTTGTTGATACAGATCATCAATGGGCAGATATTTTTACAAAACCCCTTGTTGAAGATAGATTCAATTTTATTCTGAAAAATATTGGTATGGATTTTTGTCCAGAATGATATTTATCAGAAGCAAATTGTCACAGATGCAAAAATGCTTAATTCATCTGAAGTATTTCTTCTGTTCATTTATTCTAGTCTGATTAATATTTCTGATGTGAAACTCTGAACTAACCATCTTTAGAAGATCTGAACGTTGGCTAACGTTTCATTTCTTGAGAGATTTCAGAACAGCATGCAAGCAAACACGTGTCACACAAAATCTGAAGACGTGGCGTGTACATAACTGAAGAGACGTTTGAGGTGAAATTTGAATAGTAAATATCTTGGTTTTCCCCCCAAAATTGTCAGAAGCATTTATTATTTGAAATGATTTTATTCTCTTCATTTAATGCTTGCTCAAACGTGTGTTTTTCTGACCTTTGATGTGCCTGAGTGATTAGTATAAATACTTGTTGTGTATTCACTTTCACACTTTTCACTCTCAGAATTTACATGCGTTTTCATCTCTTGTTCTCTCTGCATAAAAACTCAAAACCTAAGTGTTTGAAAAAGCATTCTTCAATGGCGTCTTCTTCATCAACAACTGCTCAGTTTCAATCTACAATGGCTGCTGTAACTTCAGATAACTTAGGTGCTGCTCCATATTCTCCTCCCAAGAGAACTCTGCTCACACCTATTGATAAACTAGAAGTGCTGTGTGAATCTATGGTTGAATTTGACTCTTTGGCTGACAATGGGTTTGATTTTCGCTCCATTGTTAGAGCTCAAGGATGGGTGAAATACTTTGATAGATTGTTTGGACCAGTTTACCCTCTACTTGTGAAGAAATTCTGGATTCATGCATCTGTGTATCCCAAATTTATTTTATCATCTGTGCTGGGAAAAGAGATTATCATCACAGAGGATCTGATAAGAAGATTGATTGGTTATGAAGAAACAGATGGTGTTTCCCACCTGCCAGCTGGGCGTGTGGATATGGAAGAAGTTTATGAGGAAGTTATGACTGTTGGACAAGCTTCTAACAGATTCAAAGATCTGAAGCCTGATTACAAGATCTGGGCCAAGATCTTCATGGGTTGCATACATCACAGGAAGTCAACAAATTCCCCAGATTATGTCAACAATGAACAAATCTATTTTACGTACTGCCTTAGTCAGAGCAACAAGGTAGATCTTCCTTACATTCTGTTCATGCATCTGTGGAATCACATCAATGCATCTAGAGAATCTGTAAAAGAAAAAGGCCAGAAGATCAGGACTTGGATCCCTTTTGGAAGGTTGATCTCAGATCTTCTCACTGAAAATGGTTTAGTGGCTGCTCTGTATGATGCTGGTGTTACAGAGGAATTAGAGTTCATTATGGGAAAGCCTCTGAACGCTAAAAGTCTTCTGAGACTCAAGATTGTAGATGAACTCACTACTGCTCCAAAGAGGTTAAATATGTCTGATTTGAATAAGAGGGTTCCAGTATCTGACTTTCCTCTATTCTTTGCTGAAGAACCTAGACATATAGTGCTGATGTATATAGAGGAATGCAAAAAGGAAGGAGTACCTGTTCCAGCTAATGTGTTTCAGCTTGTCAAACAACCACTACCAGATGCAGGAGAAGAAGAAGAAGTACCACTTCAGAGGAAAAGGACTCAGCCTGCAGCAGAATCTGAACCTGTCTAGAAGAAGGCTAAGATTGCTGAGAAACCCAAGAATCTCTTAAAGAGAAAGGATTCTGAAGAAGCTGCCTCTGCATCTGCTAAGAGGATTAAACTCAAAGGTACTAAGACTTCTGTTATTTCTAAAAATGTTGTTATTAATGATTCAACTATTAAGTCTGTTCCCAAACCACCTGTTACTCAAACAACTTCTGTTGCTGCCCCTAGTTCTGTCTCACCTCAAAAACAAAATACTGCTTCTGTATCTAAAACACCTCAACCCAAAATACACATCAAACACTTCATTCCACGTCCATCTCCATCAGAACCACAACAAACAGAACCACAACCATCAGAACTACAACAACCTTCTGATAAACAAAACTCTGATCAACCAAAAACTTCTGAACATCCAGAAAACCAAACCACTAAAGATCAACCAGAAAAAGACTCTGTCATACCACCATCAAACATTCCATCTTCTGAACCTGTTGCACATGTTACTTCTGAACCCACAAAAGTAACTTCTGCTCCTGTTTCATCAGAACCACCATCCAAACAATCTGATACTCCTTCAGAACCTTCTCATATCCCTGAGACAGAAGTTCTTGACATCACTCCATTAAAAACAGTGTTTCAAGTCTCTTCTACCTCTTGTACACCTACAACATCCTCCAACTCATCAGAATCAGAAATTCATCCAGATTTTCTAATTAATCCATCTGACAAATACCCTGTGCATGAACCTGAACCTGAATCAACCATACCCTCTAAAACTCTCATTTCAGACCCTTTGCCTCCACCTGCACCATCATCTGAGATGATTGTTCCCACTTCCAATCCATCATCATCTGGTATATCTTGTGCCCAAGTGTCTTCTCTTTATCATAATTTATCTTATGGTTTCAAACTAAAAGATTTTTATGATCGAGTTGAACCTTCTGAACCCCTGAAACTTCTGAAACCAAAACTCAGACAGGCTCTTCCATCTGTAATCCTTTCATATATTCAATCTATGAACAATGAAGGATCCTTAGCAACAATATCTGCTACATCTGGTAAAGCTGTTGTTTCAGCTCTGCAACCTGCATTTGATAACAAAGTTGCATCTGATAAACCATCAACCTCTGCTTTCATACCATATTCTAATGAACCCTTTGATGTTGTTTACCCACGCACTAGACCACAACCTAATCTGCTTAATGCTTTAAACAGATCCTTACCTCAAAAACCAGAAATTCCCTTCATTCCATATTATCCCCCTCCTTTGATTTCCATCCCAAAATCACTGATACCACCAACTCCCAAACCTAAACATATGACTCTGAAAACCTTGCTTAAACCACCACCCAGACTTAATATTGATCATTTATTTCAAACGTTTTTGCAAGAAATACAGATGTCTTTAGGTACTGTTCAGAAGAGATGCTCTGAAACTATGGATGCAAATGAAACTGACATCATCTGAAAAAGATTTATCAATAGATTCAACACTGTTGCTTCCAATCTGAAGAACGTCTGTTCTGATGATGCAAAGCTCAGAGCTGAAAGAACTCAATTCTGGATTGTCAACAAGACTGAACCTCTGCTTTGTTTGGATGCTCCTCCTCCTCCACCAGAACCAACTGCCAATGCATTGACTATGACTCTGGTAGAACCCTCTTCAGGATCTCCAGAACCTATGGAAATTGACTCTGTTCAGGTTGCAGAAGTTCCACCTTCTTCATCAGAGATAAAGACAGAAAATCCAGATTTTGGAGACAAGATTGCTGCTCTGGAGGCTGGTCAATCTGAAATAAAATCTTGGATGGCGAAGCAAGACAAGAAATCTGAGGACATGACAGAGTGGATGTCAAAACAAGATGAGAAAAATGAGACAATGACTAAGTGGATGTCAAAGCAAGAGCAATCTTCATCTGAGATTACAGACCTATTGAAGATGCTTTTGTCAAAACACTCTTAGATTTTCTTTTTCATTCTACTGTTTGTGCATCTGTTGTTTTGCATCTGAATTTTATTGTTATATCTTCTGATATTTACCAATGTACTCTTGCTCTGTTATTTTGAATGAATCAGTGTTTCTCCATTGAATTATCTATTTATTGTTCCTTTTATTTGTCTTTATTAAAAGTTTTTACTTTTTGCTTATGACAAAAAAGGGAGAGAAAATAAAGATCTGAACTATTTAATATAATTTCACTAGAATGAATCTTCAGACATATCTATTCTTTCTAATATCTAAATTGACTATTTCAGAACATTTGATAAGAACACTCTATAAAAGAATCTCTGAGTTTCTCAGATCATTTGCTTTTTTATCAAACTCTGAATCTCATATCTGCAAGATATTCTGACCCTTAATTATTACAAATACAAACAAGATCTGACTCTGAAGATTACTCAAGATAAAAAGGGAAGTTTCTATTCCTTTTTCATATTTAATTCAGGGGGAGATTCATCATCTCAGGGGGAGTTATAATTCTTTATGTTCAGTTAAATAAAATTTCTGATACTTTTTGTCATCATCAAAAAGGGGGAGATTGTTAGAACACATATTGGTTCTTAATAATAACTCTTTGTTTTGATGTTAACTGTTAGGAAATTTATATTTAAGAATTATATACTCTAAAATTTGTTTGAGAGTTTTACTGCAGATTGAAATAATATTAACTCTCTAGAAGCAAATCTGTTTTGAATACAAGAAGTTATTCTGACTCTGAAGCGCCAGATGCACCTTACAGAGAATCTGTTTGCTCCTTACAGAAGATCCTGAGCGTTGTCTCCAGAAGGATTTGAAGCAAGAAGCTACAGAACATTCTGAGTCAGAAGCATCTGAAGATAATCAGAAGCATCTGAAGCTGAAGCATCTGAAGCATAGAAGAATATTGATTGAAGAGTTTCTCAAAGCATTAGTCTACAGAAGTTTCTGAAAGTACCTACGCTGCCTAGTACTGAAGCTCTGTGTCAAATATGCTCTGATGATCAACACGCTGAAAGCACACCTGCTGCAGAAGACTCTGATACAGCATAGTTCTGAATCTCATTAGAAGACTCTGATCCATTCAGACTCTGAAGAACTTGCTGAAAACTGAAGAAGCAATTTTCAAGAATATATCCGTTGGAGCTATTCAACGTCTCTTTCCTCATTTGTGCTAGACACACTTACACAGACAAAAAGGATTTTTCTGTGTCATCTACTTCTAGGAAAGGTCACTTGATGTGAAGACAAAAAGGCTTAGACCTTTTGGGACTCTCTTTTCAACGCTCAGCTTGCATGGATCAGCTGCCTATAAAAGGAGAACTTCACCACATTCTTCAGTTACACACTTTGCTGAAAAGAAATCAATATATTCTAAAGCTCTCATTTATTCTTATTCTTCATAGAATCTCATTGTACTTAAACTTAAGAGAAAAATCACTGTTGTGATAAAAGCTTTTTAGAAGCATTAATACTCTTGTATTTAATTTACATTGATTGTAAAGGATATTCCTTAAGAGGATTCAGTTAGAATCAGTAGCTCTTGAGAAGACTAAGAACTGTTGTTCTTAGGTGATACTATTGTAATCAGTTTGATTTAATAGTGGATTAAGTCCTTATTGAGAAAGGCAAATCACTCTAGGAAGGGTGGACTGGAGTAGTTGTTAAACGAACCAGGATAAAAATAATTGTGTGATTATTTTTTAAGTCTTAATTTATCATACTTATTCAACCCCCCCCCCCCCCCCCCTTCTAAGTATTATCTCACCTTCAAATTCTGTTTAGGAATACTTGTACTCCAAGCAATTGTCTGGTGGATGATTGCATTGGATAGGTAGATTCTAGGCTGTGTCACTCAAAGCTTTTAAGCAAGAGTGTGTCTCACATGATCAAAGTTGTGAAGCAAGATCATGGTGTGTGTTTGGAGTGTATCTCCATAACTGTTGTGTAATTGTGTATTGAAATCACTGTTGTGTGATTGAGGGGGAGTGAGTGGGTATACTCAGGTACTAGAGTGTCTTTAGGCTGAAATTGCATTGGGTAGAGATTAAGTGAGAAGTGCAAACTGGTTGTTTGACTTTGAATTGATTCTGCTAATAGTGAATTTCCTCCCTGGCTTGGTAGCCCCCAGATGTAGGTGATGTTGCACCGAACTGGGTAAACAATTACTGTGTTATTTATCTTTTAGCATTTACAATTCTGCACAATTTAAATGTTTAGATCAATAGTCTGTCAGCATGCAGATGTCACAACAGAGGTCATGACGTTGGTCATGACATTGAGACAATTTAAAGAAATTTAAATTGGTCATGGTCTGTCCTCGTCCTTGTTGAGCAGGGATCAATGTTCTTGGGACATATGAGATCTGCATACCAGAATTTCAAAATGGTTTTAGGTGATTTGAATATTCAACCGGGCCAAGCATGGGAATGTTGTCCAAGAGAAGCTTTAAGAAGAGCTTCCAAAATTTTGAAAGATGAATTTGGCTTGGTATGTTTCACATCTTCTATTATTTAGGAATATCTTTTGTGTTTAATGGCTCGTTTTTTGTGTTCTTTTATTGATTTTTTCTCCATCTTCCTATCACGTCAACTATGTTGAGTGCATTTTTAAACGGTTCCGGATTCGTGATGCTCAAATAACAATTTGTATTCTGCTTCTAGGTAATGAATGCAGGATTTGAGAATGAGTTTTTTTCTCTTGAAGAGCCTAACAAGGTACCTTATTCAAAATTATCTTGATTTGATTAGTAATAATTTTACCATGCCAATTATTTATTATAAAAACGAAGAAAACCGTCCAGGGAAGGAATAGAAGAATGGGTACCAGTTGACTCGAGTCCTTACTGCTCCTCGTCAGCATTTGATGTTGCTTCCACAATACTTCACGAAGTTGCTTCTGGTTTACATTCTATCGGCATTCAAGTAGAACAGGTAAATGTATAAGTTGCTTCTGTTTCCTCATTACTTTTTGCAACTAATGATGTCACATTGTTCACTTCCAACTACATGCTTAGTGTATTATGCCTTTGTTTGCAAGATTTGGTTTAATTGATGATGTCACATGGTTTTGTCTCTGTCTCTGTCTGGTAAAAAGCTTCCATATATCACTTTCCTTAAGGTTGATGTGGATGAATTGAAGGTGAGCAATATCTAAATCTATCACATAACATTGTTATTGTTTTTAATTTTTAATGCATTAGTGCTTTTTTTTTTAACTAAGAATCCTGCAACTAATTTCATTGATTTCTTCAGACTGTTTCTGAGGATTGAGGTATTGAAGCCATGCCAACATTCATGTTCTTGAAAGAAGGAAAAGTCGTGGACAAAGTTGTGGGTGCTAAGAAGGAGGAGTTGCAATTGAAAATTTCCAAGCATGATGCTGAGCCTTCTACTGCTACTGCTTCTGCTTGAAGGGTCATATGAACAGAACTTTGTTTATTTTGAGTCAGTTTGCATTTTATATGAAGTCAGTTTGGCTGTTTTCAATATGTATTGGAATTTAGAAATGTAGAACATAACATGGTCGGATATGTGAATAAAATCTTTGTGTGGCAGTACTTGAAACACTTGGGCTAATGAATTTGCATTATGTTCTTATTGTGTTGGATTTATTTTCTGCTTATTATGCATCCATGGATCCTATTTTGATTGGATGCAGCACTTCGATGATTTTCTTATATTGAATTTGAACAAAACTGCAAATGTGATTTCCGTCATTTGCAAGATTTCAACCGGACTACTAAATTTTTATTTTCTTTATCATCTTTTTTTGTTTTACAATGTTCATCTATGCTGCATCATTTACTATTGTTATTCTATTTGAACGATGAAATCATTTACTATAATTCTTCTAGTCAAGTGCTGCAGCATTTGCAAACATTTACATAACACCGTGTTCATTGTTGAGTTTTGTCTGTTAAAGTTTGAACTTACTACTTTTGTGTTAAAGATACAAACTCGCACATATTCATCAGTAAAAGTTGTATGCCAACATCGTTACAACCAGCATACATATTGACCAAACCATTAAATGTTTATTTTATGTAGTATCTTTATTTTTGTGCTTTACAATGGTATTCCGTGTTGTATCATTTACTATTTCGTTTTTCTATTTGAGTATTTCATGCAAGCAAGATCTTATCAAATCCATTTGTGGCATTTAGTGAATTGTATCAATTTGTGAACAACATTGATACTTAAGATCCTCGTTCATACACAGTTGAATCAGTTTTGGTGATTGATGATACTACAATGATTTTGGATGGATAAACATCATATTGTCACACCACTGTCAGATTTCAATCCATAATTATATTGTCTTTGTGCATCAACATTGTTGACTTTAGAAGATTCATATAATAATAGATATTTAGAATATACCATAGAGATACATTGCTTATTTTGCTTTTTTAAAATTAAAACATATTACTTATTTTTTTTCTTATACCCGTGCGGACACACAGATCTTCTACTAGTGTTCTTTTAAAATGAAGACAAAGTGAGAATGTCGAAAATCCTAGTAAAAAGAAGTAGCGAAGAAGAAAAGAGTAAGTTCAAGTATTACCATAAAGAAAGTTTAACATTGATGAGAAAAGCCACAAAGAAAGAAGAAAAAAGATGAAATTTTTTATATAAAGATATTAACATCATTTACTAAATATAACTTTATTTTCCTTCTCTTTCTATTAACTTTCATTTCTACCAAACTAAAAAATCATCTCACTTTTCATTACTTTCTCTTCCTTAAGAATCTTTTCTCTTACTTTCTTTTATCTTTCGTTTATAATCTAAACAAAGCATAAATGTCTCATGTTTCTATGGATTCACATGTCATTAAAATAAAAATAATTATCAAGTACATATTATTAAAAATATGTGTTAATTTAGAAAATTCTTAGCAACTATTTATAGTAAATATTAATACTTGCTATACTCTTTAAAGAAAATTTAGTTTTTTCTAATTAATTGTATAATTAATATATCTAGTTTAATTTTTTTCATAAATTACAAAATTAATTTTATTTATAATAGTGATATACAACTCCTAATTTACATAATTGGGACAATCAAGGATTTGACTAGTCAACTATAAAAATCTAGAGTAAGAATGAATTTGAACTTGACATCAAGTGGAAAATTAACCCCATGCGTTTCGGTACCGTATTTGTAAGCCATTTGGCAGGAACTTTTTTCTCTCTCGCGAAATTTGGGACTTTGGTCGCTTTCTTTTCCCTCCACCAAACTATAGAACAAAAAAATGGCACTCAAAATCCCATCAACACTTCTTCCTCGTTCTCTTCACCTTCCTCCCCGCCAAAACCCTAATCTCTCACATTTTTCAACCGCTTCTTACCGTCACCTTCCTCTTCATTTCTTCACACCTCCCCTTCCTCCATATTCAACCCTCTCAACCCCCGCACTTCACCGAACTCGCCTTCTAACCGCTCGCGCGGTTCAAGGTCAAGAACTCACCGGCGATGGTCTCTCAATCCCAGCAGAACACGAAGGAGTACTTGAAAAAGCAGAAGAAGAAACAGTGACAAAGAGTAGGGAAAAGGAATTAGCGGAACAAGATATATGGATTCAGATGAAGGAAATTGTCAAGTTTACAGGACCAGCAACTGGACTTTGGATCTGTGGACCGTTAATGAGTTTAATCGATACCGCGGTTATTGGTCAGGGAAGCTCCATTGAGCTTGCCGCTTTAGGTATTATTGATGATAGTTTTAGTACATTTATGTGAATTATCGCTGTGAATCTTGGAGATATTGTATTCATGATGATAGCATTTAATAATGAGTGATTACAGTTATTGTGTTTTTTATTTCCCCTGTGCAGGTCCTGCTACTGTTGTTTGCGATTACATGAGCTATGTGTTCATGTTTCTATCAGTTGCCACTTCCAATATGGTTGCTACTGCCCTTGCGAAACAGGTTATTTTATTTGTTTACACAAATATTGACGAATATTTTTGTTTGATTTTGTGATTAATGTGTATTTCCAAACTTTACATTAAGGGTTTGGTTAGTGTTGACTTGAGTGCATGACATCTTACGAAAAAAAATCATGTACGAGACATGAACGGCATGTGGTTGATTGACATGGTCCGTGTTCTCAAGTATGAGTGAAGTAAATTTACTATGACGTAATCTATGAAGCACGGACTCCCCAAACACGATCCTGACACTGACATGACGACACCGGTAATAATTTGAAAAAATGAATAAATTAAACGTAATCACAAGTGTCGGTGCAGGTGTCTGACCCTGACATGGACATGCCGTTTTTCAGTGGGTTGTCCATGCTTCATAGGATGTAATGGAACCTGGATTCTCTACAGCTGTAGCACGATACTGCGGCTGTAGAGGATCCAATGTCAATGTAATAATGCGCCACAAACTAGGCTGATGATAAATGCTTATTCAAATTTTCTTTACTAATCAATTGGTATATTTGATCTCATGCGTATCATGCTTGTGAAGACACTGTAATGTTATGACATGTGTTGGCTGTAATGAATTGGACGTAATGATTGATTCAGTTTAAACATTATATTTTATTGCTTTATCTTTGATGGATTTAAATATGTGGTAGTGTGATTATGACTGCTTTATCAATTCATATAATTATCTGGTGTGACTAAATCTATATTTTCGTG
This sequence comes from Lathyrus sativus, assembly GCA_963859935.3. Taxonomy (NCBI): domain Eukaryota; kingdom Viridiplantae; phylum Streptophyta; class Magnoliopsida; order Fabales; family Fabaceae; genus Lathyrus; species Lathyrus sativus. The sequence continues at coordinate 498,437,564 of OZ012741.1, read as the reverse complement.
TAAACTTCAATCTTTATATTTATCACTTTGTGCACTTTTAGGATTTATACTGGTTTTCATTGGTATAGATATTTGTGTAGGATAGAGAAGAAGTGCAGCATCACATATCTGTCTTGCTTTTTATTGGGTTGGCTTGTGGCTTCTTGATGCTTTTATTCACATGGCTATTTGGTGCTATCACACTCACTGGTATTGAAAATGAAGTGGTTTATTCTTTTATGCTTTTAACTCACTTTGGATAAGAAGAACTTGATTTTGCTCAAAAGATAAGAGTCAATCCCATAACTGATGGTTTTGCTCCCTTTTCAGCTTTCACTGGGTCTAAGAATGCACATGTAGTACCTGCAGCTAACACATATGTACAGGTTTGTTTTTATGTTATTATGTATCCTTGGTTTAAAATATGACTTCAATTCATGTTTTATAAATTCAAGACATCACATTGAATTTTTATTGAGGAAAGTAATACTGAGTCTTTTTTTATTGTTAGATTCGAGGCCTGGCATGGCCTGCTTTACTTGTTGGATGGGTTGCACAGAGCGCAAGGTTTAAATTTACTACTACCTTCGTCTCATGATAAGCAAGACTATTTGAGCTATGCGTGATTTTTAAGAAAATCATAAGTTGTGTTGATTTTAATGATAAAATTAATATCATTTATCCAAACACCCTTATTAATTATAGTTATGGAGTGGATTAGTTATAGTTAGTGGAGTAGCTAAATAGAGTGAGAGTTAATAAATAAGGGTTTAGTAAGGGGAAAAAATAAATGTTGTATTGCTATGGTAAAGAGACATTTATTTTGAGACAGAAAAAGGGCAAATGAACCACTTTTCATGAGATGGAGGGAGTATTTATTACTAATATTTGATTCTCTGATGTAAGGGGTTGAAAGTTTTTATGTCAAAATTGACTCTGAAATACTGCTGGAGTCATGGTTTTCTATTTCATGTAGCAGAGTTGATGTTATGTTGAAGTACCGTTCAATATAATGGTAGAATTTATCTTCATATTTAATTAAATCTCTTGGCAGAAGATATATCGTCTTTTTTCTATGTTCTGAACAAGCATATGCCTTTCCTCTTTCTAGTTTTACTTGATATTTTAAAATCTGTGTGAGCAACCTTTTTTAAATTCCTTTTACCACTGACCAAGCTTAATATAATACCATGTCTCAAGTCTCAACCCATGCTTTATATGGCTTGACTAATATAGTAACTATTAGCTTATTAATTTTCATTTTTTAATCTGATGTAGTCTTGGTATGAAAGATTCCTGGGGACCCTTGAAAGCTTTGGCCGCTGCTAGTGTTATAAATGGCATTGGTGATATAGTTTTGTGCACCTATTTAGGCTATGGAATTGCAGGGGCCGCGTGGGCTACAATGGCATCACAAGTATGCTGAACTAACTCTTATGCATCATCATATTTTAAATTTATTTATATATGGTTCCTCCTATTTTCAAATCACTCAAATGTTATATACTGTTTCTCTCTTCCATTACTGCTCCTAGGTTGTTGCTGCATATATGATGATGCGAGCTCTAAACATGAAGGGATACAATGCCTTTGCCTTATCTATCCCTTCGGGGAGGGAACTTCTGACAATTCTCGGGCTTGCTGCTCCTGTATTTATCACAATGATGTCAAAGGTTGTGTTAAATATTTGACCATATTCTTTGCTTTATATGGAATATGCTATAGCCTTTAATTGTAACATAAAGTTCCAATGTTTAGGTGGCTTTCTACTCCCTGCTAATATATTTTGCAGCATCAATGGGAACATATACAATGGCTGCTCATCAAGTTAGTTTTACTTCGCCCTGTTTCATGACTGATCCTTCCACTGCTTGCTATCTGCACATCTGGAAAACTAATTTCAAGGCCGGTACAACTCTTACTTCAGGTCATGCTCCAAACCTTTTGCATGTGCACAGTATGGGGTGAACCTCTCTCCCAAACTGCTCAATCGTTTATGCCCGAATTGTTATATGGAGCTAATAGGAATTTGTCAAAGGTTAGTGTTTCTCATTTGCATTGTTACCCAAAGACCTCCTGCATATCCTCATACACACACACACACACACACACACACACACACACACACACACACACACACACAGTTGACCTTCATGTTTTATAAGGGTATTTCTGTTTTCTTTAATTGGGATATTAAGTTTTATACAGTGATACTACATTATCTTTTCTTTATAATTTTTTATAAAATAACATTCAGTCCTCATTTGTCTATCCTTCTTTTTTTAATTTTTGTACTACCAACAGGCTCGAATGCTTCTAAGGTCTCTTGCGATAATTGGAGCTACACTTGGATTGCTATTAGGAGTTGTTGGAACATCAGTACCTTTCTTATTTCCCTACATTTTTACACATGATCAGATGGTCATTCGGGAGGTCAGTTCTTTCATTTTTAAATTCAGATTAGATATGAGTGTTGTCTTTTTTGACTTTATATAATCCTTTGTGATTATGTTCAAAACATGCGGCTGTATTATCAATCTAGTAATAGTAAATCAGCATGCTACTTTCCTCAAGAGCTATGATTTAAAATCATAATCTGCATGATATAAGTTCCAAATAATCAACACAGAAAACAAATAGAAATGTGATAGGAAAAAATCCTTTCTATTAAAGTGAGACTGTATCATTGGAAAACATAAGAAATACAGAAAATGTAGGAGCTAATGCTCCCGTTCAAGGACACCTTTTAGCCCCAAGCCACAACCTAAAAATGTTATGGGATTTACACAATCCCTTCTCCCTACAAACAGATATAAGATATGTTTGTTCTCTCTCTCTTCTCTGACTAACTTTCCCTCTAACTTGTTATATACAGTACATGTTATTACCTCCCTAAAGTGGGCATTGAGTTTTTGTTTAGCCCCTTCCTGTTACAAAATGCATAATTTGTTATGATTTGTAACAGTTGTGGATTCTTACAATAGTTAACTACTTTGTAACCATGCAGATGCACAAGGTGCTGATTCCATACTTCATAGCACTGGCTGTGACACCCCCTACTCACAGTCTTGAGGGGACGTTGCTGGTATGATTATTTCATCTTCTCTATTAATAGGAAAGTATAGTACAAATATTACTTCTCACCAACTCTTCAAGGATGTTCAAATGAATTTCATCTGTAGCTCATAGCTTGCAACTTCTAATTTTTGTAGTGTAATACTATCATAATCCTGCTGTTTAAACATAAATGAAACTGAACCTGTACTATGATATTATTCGGTCAGAATGATGACTACTGCACATAGGTTTGATTTCATGGCGAAAAATATTATAAATGATTGTGACATGATTTTAGTACAATTTTAGCTTATATTATCATGCAAGCTTGATTTTGCCTCCCAACTTTGGTTTGGCTAGAAGTTATATAAAGTAGTTTTTGCTTTAACTTGAAAATTTACACCAAATTTTAGACCAAACTTGCTTTTAGTGTAAAAACATCTAAACATAAATCACTTTACTTCTATATCATTTTTACCAAATCTACTCTTCGAAATCAAGTTCAATTAAAATTATGTATGATAACTATTACACTTTGTCTTCAGCAGTCCTAATTTAGGACTCCTAATTGTTTTATGATGCTGCTCATATTAAAGACAGGGCACCTGCATGTGTTAATTGACAATTACAATTGTAACTTTGATATATTGTCGCATATGCAGGCTGGAAGGGATCTAAGATTCATAAGTCTTTCAATGAGTGGATGCTTATGCGGAGGTGCACTCGTATTATTGGTAACGACTTTTCTTGATCTCTTAGGGTTGCATATGATATTATATTGCTTGACTAATTTTCCCCGGACTGTAAACACCTGCTACTAGCCATGAACGAGGTGCAAAATAGGGATGATAAGATGTGGATAATATATTCTTGAAAGAATAAACACAACAGTGGGGTATTAGTGAGTTTGTTACAGAAGTCATGCTAGGAGTTTAGATACTAAAATGACGCAAATTTGTCAATTTTGTGGAATAAGAACACTAATGATGTACTATTGTTTATATTTTCCCCTCACTGTGTTCCCTTTTCGCTCATCAATTCTGTGAGAGAAAACCTAACTACCCAATATTTCATGATGCCAGATCTTGTGTAGCAGATATGGTTTGCAAGGCTGTTGGGTTTCCCTCGCTTTATTTCAATGGGTAAGAATAAGATCTCAGCTTGCATCCAATTAAAGTATTATGACTAGTTCATTAAATGTTAATGTATCATGTTCTTGAAATATTATAATTTGCGTATCTTATTTTTTATAGGCTCGGTTTTCCATGGCCCTCCTGCGACTTCTTTCTCCCAAAGGCATTTTATACTCGGAAGATATAGACCATAACAGAATACAAAAGCATAGAATTGCTTAGTCTAGGTCTTAATAGACAAATGTTATATGTTAGTCCGAATTAGTGTTACAAATTAGCCATACAAGATGATTGATTCACATTACATTTACACTGTCAAACGATGCTGTGCTAGCAACAACATGCTCAATCTTACTCATGTATTATAATTAGTAATAGACCTGCCCAATGCACGGGGGCGACGTTAAAATTTTACGATTTCTATTAAAGATAATTACAAAACAATGTTACATAATATAGTATAGAGTTGTTTAGTCTTTTCTGGCTTTAGTGCTTTCTATTGATTTGTATTGTTAAAACTTTTGTTATTCATGTTATTAGAACCTTAATATCTTTTACCTAGTCTATTTTTTAAAGTATACATGTGCAATATTTTGCACCTAAATTTGCATAGTTATTTACTATTTTTAAATATAAAGCATAGTATTCTAATTAATAAATTATTTCAAATATTCGTGTGAAAATTGTTGAGATTGTAAATCCTTATGTCAAAGCAGTGTAATTCGATAAAAACAAGAATTAGTTGAATTAGTCTAATGTGTGTGTCGAATTGTTTCGATGTCAAGTGTCGAAGCAGATTGTTTGACATAGAATTTCGATTTAGACTAAAAATAGTAATTTTGGATTTTTGTAATTTTGTGCTTTCTTCTATTATAAATAGGAGTAACTACTATTTTGTAATAATTTGTATTCACAGATTTTTTGCAATTGCAAAGTGAATAAAAAAGTTTTTCACTGCGGAGATTTTGTAGTTGAAAATCATTCTCTTCTTCCTTTGATTTTGTTAAACTCTTTCTTTCTTTCTCGTTTTTCATTAAAGTTGTTGTGCATAATCTTTCTTGACATCAAGATTGATTAGGAATTCTCCAAAGGTATTGGATTAATTTAACAAAAATTGCCTCCATTGTTCAAATTTTCTAGCTCTCTACTTTGTTCCAAACTTCCAATACATATATCAAATTTCTTCTTTAGTTTCTATACTTTTTTCGAATTTTGGTGCCTTAGAAGTCGACATAAAGGGGTAGATGTCAATGTTGGACAGATACTTGGATACTACTAGTTGTATACCAACATGGATTATGTCTAATTTCCAACACATGAAGATTCGATTACAGGTTCAAAAAGTGTTATTTTTCTCAAAAAATTCATGGGCCAACATGGCTAATAATTCAGAGAACTCTACTGAAGAAGATCCATCATATTTAGATATGATAGATTTTCAACAAGTGGCCACCAAATCCAAAGGAAATAAAAAAAAGAAGAAAGCTAAATCTAAGGAAGTTTCATGCTCCACGGTTAAAGCTGAGTCCAAAAAGACTTCCTCATGAAGTGCTTTTTCTAGAATGTGAGGGGTCCAGTCAATTCCCCGACGAAATTGGCGTTAAAGATTTTTTTTTTGAAATTACATAATCTGAATTTCTGTCTTCTTGTTGAGACTTGTATGTGTTCACTTCGTTTTCCCCACAAATTTTGGGACAGACTGGATCTTAAGTTGTTTGCTGTGAATGATAGGATCACTCTTGAACATAATTTATGGTACATTTGTAAGAAAAATATTTCCCCTAATGTCCACTACATCATTGATCAGTTGGTGACTTTTTCCATGGTTTTTGAGAATCTGCAGGTCTTCTTTGTCGCAATTTATGCCTCTACATCCTACAGCAAACGGAGAATTCTTTGGAGTGATTTCTCCAATGCTTTAAATAATAACTCTGCTTCTTGGTGTTTAATTGGAGATTTCAATTTGATTCTATGGTCGCACGAGCATAGAGGCAACCATGCTCCTCGGAGCACTCCCATGGATGATTTCAAAGCTTGGAAAGAGCAAAATAAATTGGTGGACTTCATAGTGAAGGGCCCTGCTTTAACCTGGTATAATGGCAGGTCGGGTTCAACATTGGTTTAAAGGAAGTTAGACAGAGCTTTTGGTAACTCTGGTTTGTTGGATGCTTGTCAAACAATTGTTTCTACCAATTTACCTAGGCTTTGCTCATATCATCACCCGATCTTGATTGAAGTTTCTTTCTCTCCACTAAGGTTGCCTCTTCTTTCAAGTTCTTGGAGATGTGTTCGCGTCATGACAATTGCAGAAGTGTGATTGCTGAATCCTAGAATATTAATGTGGTTGGTTGTCTTATGTATGTGTTGAGTAAAAAACTTCAAATTCTCAAAGTCCGACTTAAGCAATGGAATTGGGACAAGTTTGGTAATATCCATAACAAGGTCAATTAGAATCTTAGGCAACTGTAGGATATTCAGGCTAGGATTCATGTTGAGGGTTCTTCAGATAATCCAGAGAACAAGAGAAAAATGTCACCAATCGATTGGAAAAGAACCAATGTATACAGAACAATTCTTGGCTGAAAAGGCTAGATTGCAATTGCATATCTCTAGGGATAGGAACACTGCTTTCTTCCATAGGATGTCAAAAATTAAATGATCTCGTAGTGTCATCACCACCCTTAAAGATGGAGATAATTACATTACTGATCCAGGGGATATGCCAAAGTTGGCTGTTGATTATTTCACTAATTTGTTTTGTTTTGCAGGGCCTGTTCAAGATTTCTCAATGGTGGATGATTTTATCCCTCCTCTGATGAATGATAATCTAAACTCCCTCCTTGCTTTTGCGCCTTCGTATGAAGAAATTTTTGGAGCTGTTAAGAGTTCCAACAAGTTCAGCTCTCCTGGTCCAGACGGCTTTAGTGGAGTGTTTTACCATCTCTATTGGGATATTATCAAGGACGACTTCTACAAAGCGGTTTCTCAATTCTTTATCTCGGGTTGGCTACTTCCAAATTACAATGTGTGTGCGCTGTCATTCTTATTCCCAAGTCGAAAGATGCAATGTCGTTAGATCAGTTTCGTCCTATTACTGTCAAATTTCAAATACAAAATTATCACAAAAATATTGGCTGATCGATTAGCTTCTGTTATGCTTTTTTCGGTGTCTAAATAGCAGAGGGGAATTTGGGAGTAGCCTAAAATACATGACAAATCATGAATACGAACATGTTAACAATAATTTTCTATTCTCACTTTTTTTATAAACAGTTAGGATGTTTAACTTCTTTCCTTAAGGTTAATCTTTAAAAGAAAGAGGAAACCCCAAACACTCCCTTAAGGAGACAAACAAAATTTGAAAACCATCTTTATTCACACACAAAACTGTATCTACCTTGCTCTTTCTTTGACAATAAAATGTTCTTCACCACCCAACCCTTTCCCACCATTTGTTCAATCAAATTACCTATATCCCTTTCAGCACTTCTCTTGCAATCCTCAACAATTACAGGCCAGTCCTCAAGTGCTGAGTTTGATGCGTTGTTCCCGAGAGTCCTTCTGATGTAGCAAGCCTACAAATTGATTCATTTTTTTCGAAAAGAAATGTGTCATTCGAAAAGATGATTAGCTAGCGGTATTGGTACATAGACCATAATATTGATAACAGTAGATGAAAAACCAATAAGAATAGTTTTATTACCTGCAGCAAACCAGTAATTACATGCACTGCTTCGGCTCCTTCGCGGATGGAAAGAAGAATACGATTCTAGAAAATCACCACACAAAAAGAAAAAGAAAAACAATTAGAATACAAAACTACTTTATAGAAAGTTGAGAGAGAGAATAAACCCACCAAGATAATCTCATTATTCTTATATTCACCTGAGTTCTTTCTAATCCTTTGAAGATCTCCGTGCATACAAAGTAATAATCCTCGTCGGTTATGCTTTGAACTGTCTTCATTGACCAATTTGGTATTTCATCCTTGGGATTTATGCACCCTATTCTAATTGGCCACGAGCTTTTTTTACCTGAATCAAATCTCATTAGTTGACGGACTATAAACTCACCGTAAAGGAACTCTCTCTGGTCCTATTTATAAGAGAAAGTTTATCTTTTAGATTTATTGAGTGATCAATCTATTTGATGTATTATATATAATAAATACCGTAATTATTCAATGAATCTAAGAAATAAACTTTGTCTTATAAATAGGACCGCAAGGAATATTAAACATGAATATAAGAGTCGGTAGCATATCACCTTTAACTCCCAAAAAGTCGATTACTTCTTTCTCGCTCACCACCGCTGGTGAAGGCACGTATCCGTTCTCAATCCAAATGCTCAGAATGATTTCAAGCCTATCCTAAAACAATAATACACCAACAAGACAGTAAAAAATATACTCTCGATAAGTCCTACAGCATAAAGCAAACACATGTGTGTTATATCAAAATAGACAATGAAGGGGCACCGCATTTCATTTCTTCCAAAATCACTGAGTTTCAGTCTCTCAAGTATAAAACTAGAAAATGTTAAATTTGTACACATCTTCATAATAAAAGCAGTCAGAAAACCTACCTTAGTCAAGGTTTGCAGATGGACATGCTTTAGTCCTTGATAAATCCCGAAAAGGTCCATAGATGCAAAAAAGGGATAAACAAAGAAATGGAGACCTGTTTGTGGTCTTGCAAGCCACATGTTAACCAAGGCCGCAAGCATGAGACCGAGGATGTCAAAGCACACTGTTTGAATCTGAAATATAATAAATATTCATTATACAATCCACAGATATGCATATTAAAAAATGGTTAACAAAAAAAGCAAAAACACCCGTGCTAACCTGTGCCTTGGCAGAAATTTCACCAAGGTTGTCTGCTTTTGCGAAACTTTGATGAACAGCTGACTGCATAGACATAATGAAAAATATTAAAATTTATAGGAAAGAAGTTTGTCAATTATCAAAAATATCGTCATGTGAATAGCTCTAAACCAAGAAAACTTTTTGAAAAAGAAAAGATGTATTAGAGAACTTAATACGGTTCTGGCTTGAGCCTTACCCGAGTTGCTAAGTAGCATGCCAGACTTATTTGTTTAGCAATATTGGCAATAGTTGCAAGCAGCAGGAATAATCGAGGAAATGCAGGAGTGAGTAGCTCAAGTCCAATACTTCCAACAAAAAGAACAGATGTGACCAACCTGACCCTCTATTTACAATAGGTACACACATGCCCAAACAAAGATTAATCAGATTTCATTTATGATTAATGCATGTTAAATGAAGTTTCAATTATCATCATGTACTTCACATCATTGAACTTCGGTTGTTCATGTGATGTTTTTATTCATTAAATGCCAATCTAGTGTTGGCAGGAGAATTGATATCTTTGAAAATGAAAGTAAAAATACCTTTAAATTAGTATCAAAAGCAGAAGCTAGGCTAGCAGTGTATATGCATCTGCTTAGTCGTCCAAGACCGTCTTTTAGGACCCAATTAAGCGCAGCAGCTGATGGAAGAGAACTGGAGTATCCAACTCCTATGGCGGTAAACATTGCCTGAGATTAATTGATTGTAACATAGTAAGTTTATGTCCAAGATAAACAAATATAACAATACCTATAAAAGAACTTTAATGTAGCTTAATGGTGAATACAAAGTGCAACACATACATGCATGATGCATCCATAGAACGTGTCGTGTCCAGTGTCCGTGTTTCATACTTATCAGCATTAGACTGAAACAAAATTTGAATTTTCCAACACAAAAATTGATCAACAATTTCTATGAATCAAGCCAATCCACCACACAACATGAAACAAAACAGATCATATGAAAAAAACAAAACCCACAAACAGTTTTAATACAAATAAACTATTGCCCCAAGAACACTAGCTTAGCTTCTGAACAAACAAAAAAAAACCAACAATCTACAAAGCACCTGAGTAGCAAGAACTTGAAGTGCAGAGCTGAAAACACGATGAACCAGCTTCCACTTCACATAATCCATATAATTCTCAGTGACTTCTCTCGGAATAAAAAAGTCCCTAAGAACAGAACCAAACACCCTCACCAATCCATCCTCGTCAGAAGAACCAGAACCACCATCAACAACGACCAACTCCAAGCTGCCACCATTCCAGAAGAACCTAGTGACTTTGGTGGGACTCCTAATCACAAAGGGTAACCGAATCGGTTGCAAACCCTTCTCAACACCTCCATCAGAAGAGAGACAGTCAAGAGAGGTTCTGAGAGATGAAAAAAATTGAACTCTTTTAAAAATCAGATTTTTATAACTCGGTTTTGAATGTTTGGTGGTGAGGCTGTTCATACGAAGGTTCCATGATATGGGGTGGAGGAGATTGGTCGGTTTTTGAAGAGATAATGGCATGAGAATTTGAAAGTGCAACTATAGAATCCTCAGGTGGAAGAATAAATTAAGCAGAGGATTAAAGAGAAAAAGAAGAAGAGGTTGTCTGGCTTTTCACTCTGTTTGCTTATGTGTATACAGGTTTTGAGTAAAGAGAAAAAGAAGAAGAGGTGAAATCGGAGAAGAAAGTGAGGGGAGGAAAAAGGAAAAGAAACGAAAAAAGGAAATTGAATTGAGGAAGGAGAGAAAGAGGAGGGTGAATCGCAAGACAGAAGGAACAACAGGGGAGAGAGAAGAGAGGACCGTGGGTTGCGCCGTTTTTGAGGGATTCGGGATTAGGCCCGGGCTGGACAAAATAAAACCATCCGAAGGTATCCCGGCCCGAATTCTATTGGGCATTTCAGGTCGGTTTATATTGGGTCAACGGGTCAGGCGGGTGATTGTTTCGGTTTAACATGGATTACTTTGGGTCGGTTCTGATGGAAATATTGGGCCCGTCGGTCACCAAATCCGACCGAGTCCATTTAATATATATTACACAAATATTACTATTTTTTTACTCATTTTTTTAACAGATTAAAAAACCCTAAGTTCACTCTCTCGTTGCTCCACCGCGCATGCTGCAGCAAGGTAATTTTCATATATAGGAATTTTTTTGATTTTTTTGATTTATTAATTTTGAATTCTTATGTTGAAATGTGAAGAGGTTTTTATGGATTGATTTGTTGTTATATTTTAGTTTGTGTTCTATAATTTAATTTCAGAGCATATGATCAAGCTGCAATCAAGTTCCGTGGTGTTGATGCTGATATTAATTTCAATGTCGGCGATTAAGATGAAGATATAAAGCAGGTTTGTGAGCATTTTATTAGAATATTAATAGTAATTCACATTTATTTAGTTGTACTATTTTCTTAGCCCCTAAGTTTGTTAGAGGGTATTTTAGTATTTTATCTTATTCTAGTAACCCTAGTTTTAGCTTATAAATAGGGTGACAATCATTGTAACTTTTATCATGTTTTTGTAGCCGTCATTCTTAATAGAATATTTTCTCCTTTTCATCATTTATTCTACCTTTGCACCAACAATTGGTATCTAGAGCTCCGGTTCAGATTCATTGGGAAACACGAGTGAACGTGAGGTCTTGTGTGTTTGATTTTGATTCTTAGATTCGTGTTGAATCTTGAAAAAAATTTGATCAGAATTCTAATTCTGTGGGTTGGGAAACACTGTGTGAGAAATCTGAGTGTATTGTGCAAGGTGAAGATGAACGGAAACGGAAACATGAACACCAAGCTTCCAGTATTTGACGGTAAAAACTGGAATTGTTGAATGATCCAAATGCGTGTACTGTTTGGTGCTCAAGATGTTTTAGATCTTGTCACTGATGGTTATGTTCCGGTAGCAGCAGATGCAACGGATGAACAGAAAAACGCGCAGAAGGAAGTAAGGAGGAAGGATCAGAAAGCATTATTCTTTATTCATCAATGTGTTGATGTAAATGTGTTTGAGAAGATTGCAGATTCAACGACAGCAAAGGCTGCGTGGGACACACTGGTTAGATGTTATGGTGGTGACGCATCAGTGAAGAAGGTGAAGCTTCAGTCCTTGAGAAAGCAATATGAGAATCTCAACATGAAAAATAATGAGAAAGTCTCTGAATACATCTCCAGAATGATTCTGATCACTAATGAGATGAAGGCGTGTGGAGAAACTCTTTCAGAAGAAACAATAATGGAGAAAGTATTGAGATCCCTTACTCCTCAATTTGATTACATTGTGGTAGAAATAGAACATTCCAAAGATCTGAGCACCATGAGAGTTGAAGAGCTGCAGAGCAGTCTAGAAGCGCAAGAGTTGCGTTTGACTGAGAGAACTTCTGAAAAGGAAGTAGAGCAGCAGGCTCTGAAAGCAACTTCTGATAAGAGGTATCACAAGCAGTCAGAAGCCAAAAGAAGATCTGATGGTGGTCAGAAGTCAGAAAGCTCAACCTCTGATAGACAAAAGAATGCTCAGAAGGGAAAAGAGAAGTATGACAAGAAGAAGATCCAATGTTACTGTTGTAAGAAGTTTGGTCACTTTGCTAGAGATTGTTGGTCAAACAAGGAGAGAAAATCAGAAGAAGCAAATATAGCCAGAAGTTCTGATGACGAATCTGTGCTATTGATGGCTTCTGAATCTAATAATATGGATCTGATAGACTGGTGGTATATGGACACTGACTGTCCAAATCATCTTACTGGAAACAAGAAATGGCTGGTTGACTTTGACTCTGAAAAGAGAACAAAGATCAGATGTGCTGATGACAAATATCTTAATGCAGAAGGTATGGGAAATGTCAGAGTGATTCTGAACAATGGGAAAACAACATTGATTCAGAACGTGTGGTATGTACCTGGCATCAGAAGCAATCTGATGAGTGTGGGACAATTAATTGAGAAAGGTTTTTCAGTTACCATGAAGGACAATCTTCTGAAGCTGTATGACTATAATCAGAAGTTGATTATGGAGTCAGAACAGGGAAGGAATAGAACATTCAAGGTGAATGTCAGAACTGCAGACTCAGAATGTCTTAGTGCAACATGTGCTGAGAAGGAGAGTGAGTTGTGGCACATAAGATTTGGTCATTTGAATTTCAGAATCTTAAAACATCTGAATTCAAAGAAGTTGGTACATGGAATTCCTGCAATTAAGAAGCCTGAAAAATCATGCAAAGTTTGCATGGAAGGAAAACAGCCACGATTGCCATTTGCGTCAGAAGCTGCTTCAAGAGCAAAACATGCCTTGGGAGTTGTACATTCTGATGTGTGTGGTCCATTTCCAGTAGCATCAATGGGAGGGAATAAATATTTTGTGTTATTTGTTGATGAATTCACAAGAATGACATGGGTATCCCTTATTAAGTTCAAACACGAGGTGTTTGATGAATTCAAGAAGTTCAGAATGAAGGCTGAGAATCAGAGTGGTCAGAAGTTGAAGATTCTTAGAACTGATGGTGGAGGTGAGTATAACTCCAAAGAGTTCCAGAAGTTCTGTGAGGAGAATGGAATTGAGCATGAGGTTACTGCTCCTTATACCCCTCAACACAATGGTCTTGCTGAAAGAAGAAACCGTACTTTGCTTGATATGGTGAGAAGCATGCTAAAGGAGAAGAAGCTTCCTCAGAAGCTCTGGGGAGAAGCTGTTGCCACTGCAACGTATGTACTCAACAGATGTCCTACGAAGAAGTTAAAGGAAATAGTTCCTATGCAGAAGTGGAGTGGAGACAAGCAAAGTGTTAGTCATCTGAAGGTGTTTGGTTCTGTTTGCTATAAACATGTTCCAGAAGCCAGAAGACAGAAGCTGGATGATAGAAGCAAAGTGATGATTCTGATAGGGTACCACAGTACAGGTGCATACAAGCTCTATTGTCCAAAAACCAATAAAATTGAATTCAGCAGAGATGTGATTGTGAAGGAATCAGAAGTTTGGAATTGGGATAAGTCTCAATCTAATTCTGATGTTAGAACTTCTGAAGAAAGGTCAGAGTTAAGAATTTCTGAAGTTGAAGTAAACTCTGACGTTGATTCTGACTCTGATAGTGATTCTGACTCTGGAGAAGACTCAGAAGATGAAGGTGACTGATGATCCAGACTCTGATGGTAATCCAGATTCTGGTGGAAATTCAGACTCTGAAGATGGCCAAGACTCTGAAAATATGCCAGATCTTGAAGATGGTCAAAGCTCTAGAGGAAGTCAACCATCTGAAGCTGGAAACTCTGAAGCTCAAGACTCTGAACAAGTTCAGAGACCACAAAGAATCAGAAGCGTTCCCAGAAGATTTGCAGAATTTGACATGCTGCAAGACACTGAAGTAGACTCTGAAGGAGAAGTTATTTAGTGTGCCATGTTAGTAGACTCTGAATCTATAAGTACAGAGGAGGCTCTTAAGCAGAAGCTCTGGCTGAAGGCCATGAAAGAAGAACTTGATGCTATAGAGAGAAACAAGACTTGGAAGCTGACAGAACTTCCAAAAGACAAGAAAGCCATCAGCGTCAGATGGGTTTTCAAGCAGAAGTTAAAGCCAGATGGCTCAATTGGCAAACATAAAGCAAGGTTGGTAGCCAGAGGATTTCTACAAAAACCTGGGCTGGATTACTCTGAAGTGTTTGCACCTGTAGCAAGACATGAAACAATCAGAATGGTGATTGCAATAGCTGCTAACAGGAATTGGCCTCTGATGCATTTAGATGTAAAATCTGCATTTCTGAACGATCCATTAGAAGAAGAAGTTTACGTGTCACAACCTCCTGAATTTGTGAAAAAGAATCAGGAAGGGATGGTGTACAGATTATACAAAGCTCTATATGGATTGAAACAAGCGCCCAGAGCTTGGAATCAGAAGATTGGTTCATTTTTCAAGAAGCAAGGCTTTCAGAAATGTGAGATGGAGTACGGTGTATATGTTCAGCATACTTCTGAAGGCAATATGACTCTGGTATGTTTATATATTGATGATATACTGCTGACTGGAAGTTCTGAACAGGAGGTAGCCAAGTTCAAGAAGATTCTAATGAATGAATTTGAAATGACTGATCTAGGCAAAATGACATACTTTCTAGGGATGGAGTTCAGATATTCTGAGAAAGGTATCATTTTGCATCAGCTCAAGTATGAATTAGAACTTCTGAAGAGATTTGATCTGAAGAATTGTAAGATGGCTGTCACACCTTCTGATACAAATCAGAAACTGGATTCAGACTCTGAAGGAAAGGATGTGGACGCTACAACCTTCAAACAGTTGGTTGGTTCTCTGAGGTATCTGTGCAATACCAGACCTGATATTTGCTACTCAGTTGGGATGGTTAGTAGGTTCATGAGTAAACCTAAGTGGTCCCATTACCAAGCTGCTGTCAGGATTCTGAGGTATATCAAAGGAACTCTGAAGTATGGAGTGTTATTTCCCTCTGGAGGAAATAATGAGTCAGAACTTCTGAGTTATTCAGACTCTGATTGGTGTGGAGACAGAGTTGACAGAAGAAGTACATCTGGGTACTTGTTCAAATTTCTGGGAGGTTCCATTTCTTGGTGTTCCAAGAAGCAACCTGTTGTGGCGTTGTCAACCTGTGAAGCTGAATACATTGCAGGTGCTGTTACTGCATGCCAAGCTGTGTGGATTCTGAATCTGTTGCAGGATCTGAAGATTAAAGTAGACAAACCTCTGAAGTTGATGATTGACAACAAGTCTGCAATCAATCTTGCCAGAAACCCAGTGTTGCATGGGAGAAGCAAGCATATTGAGACCAAGTATCATTTTCTGAGACATCAAGTTCAGAGTGGAGTGTTAGAAGTTGTACACTGCAGCACTCAGAAGCAGTTGGCAGATGTTCTGACGAAAGCTATCAAGACCGATCAATTTCTTAGACTAAGGGATGGAATTGGTGTTACAAGTTTTGATGGAATATGAATTAAGGGATGGTATTAGAATATTAATAGTAATTCACATTTATTTAGTTGTACTATTTTCTTAGCCCCTAAGTTTGTTAGAGGGTATTTTAGTATTTTATCTTATTCTAGTAACTCTAGTTTTAGCTTATAAATAGGGTGACAATCATTGTAACTTTTATCATGTTTTTGTAGCCGTCATTCTTAATAGAATATTTTCTCCTTTTCATCATTTATTCTACCTTTGCACCAACACATTTGTTGTTGTTGTTGTGTTGTGTTGAATATTGATCTTATTTAGAACTTGAATGTTAGTTATAATTGCAGCATGAAATTTGATTTTATTGTTTTTCAGATGAGTAACTTTACCAAGGAAGAGTTTATGCATATTCTGCGTAGACAGAGCACTGGTTTCTCGAGGGGAAGCTCCAAATACAAGGGAGTTACTCTGCATAAATGTGGACGATGGGAAGCAGCAAGTTCGGTATGACGTCGCCAACAGTAACATTCGAAACAGGCTTTATCTTACAATTTTTTTGCTACTTGGTCTCGTTTTATTTGGATTTTGATGTTATTGCACATTGGCTGGATTAAGCATACTGTTTGTTTTGTTTCGGTCCTGGTTTGGCTCATGTAATTTCGTATCGATGTGTTTGCGTGTAGGATTTGAAGTTTGAGCTTTCTTGTATGTATCTTATTAGATGCTAGCTCTTGTAAGACTACCGATTAATCTATTAGGTACTGGTTTAAGTTTGTATGATTGACCATTGATGAAAGTGTTGGAAGAATCACATGAGTATCTTCACTATTTTTGCAAGTATTTGTTGCCAACGTGAGGGTTTCTCCCAAGTATGGAACATGGTCAATATCGATAGTAGCATCACGCTTATATGAGCTTGTTTTGTCGTATTGCATCACGTCTGCTGTTACGGTTTTGTATGCGAATGCGAGTGTCATTGTTTTGATATAAATTTCAATATGCTGCTGTTAAATTGTAAACCTTGTTTAGAGGTATACCCCATTGGAGTAGCGAGAGATCAACTAAAAAGCAACGAGTAAGTGCGGAAGGAGAGTATTCAAATCCAGACATGATGCTTCCACATCAGATACTTGAGTCAAGCATGTCGTCATACCAGCAACCTGTTTTCCTTAGCCGAGATCACTTTGATTCTGCTTTAGGTATGTCTACAAGAAGTAGCGAGGAATTGGACAAGCTTGGTGGTGGCAGGAATATGTGATTTGGTGGTGTAATCTGCAGTATGTGCAGTATCTTAGTCTGTGTTATATGTATTACTCTTAGTTGATGGAGGAACTTGTTCTTCATGGATTTTCAAATTTTAGTTTTCAGTTGAATTCTTGACTAAATACACAGTCTTTAATTTAATTATTTTAGAGAATTGATTTGAATTGGATTTGGTGACGAGCTTTTATGGGCAGCTACCTGGCTCTATCACGCAACTGGCGATGATTCTTACCTTGAGTACACGTGACTGGCCAAACTGGAGACGAGTATGCTGAATTCGGAAGCCCAACCTGGTTCAGTTGGGACAACAAGCTCACCGGAACTCAGGTATGAAGAACAGTCGAATCTTTTCACCAACTTTGCTTTCGTTCAACTATTTGCTTTAATAAACCTTCTTCTTAATGCAGGTTTTGTTATCTAGAATAAGCTTCTTCAATTCAAAGGGTGTTTCAAGTTCATATGGTTCTGGCCTTCAAAAATACCGGAAATCTGTCGAGGTTGTAATGTGCGGCCTTCTTCCAAATTTTGATAGAGAAAAGACACCTTAGCATATCCCGATGTAGAACTATAATGATGCTCACTATATGGAAGGTGAAAGCATGCGAGTGATTTTCGAGAGCTGGTTCGTCAAGTATAAGGTTGACGTAATCTTTGCTGGCCACGTCCATGCTTATGAAAGACCGGTATGTTTTTCATCCTTGCATGTTATTTTGGTACTGCTAGCTTAGGCAAGATGCTTCTTTACTCATGTGATGTTGGATTCTTATGTGTCCAATGTTTCTGTCCTGCTTTCAGTATCGATTCTCGAATATAGATTATAACATAACAAGCGGTACCCGGTATTCAGTAGCTGACAAATCAGCACCTGTGTACATAACAGTTGGAGATGGAGGAAATCAAGAAGGTCTTGCTTCTAGGTAACTTAACTTAAACAAATCACTTTGTCATCTATATGCGCATTCATATTGCACATGTTTTAATTTTGTTATTGGTCGTGAAGGTTTACGGATCCTCAGCCAAAATACTCTGCATATCGTGAAGCAAGCTATGGACACTCCACATTGGATATAAAAAATAGAACCCATGCTATTTACCACTGGAACCGCAATGATGATGGCAAGAAAGTTCCAACTGAATCATTCGTATTGCATAACCAGTATTGGTAGGTTCACCAACCATTTTCTTGGCTTAACTATCACAGATAGTAGCAGGGAAAAATCTGTCATTGTTTTTCTATTTTTCTGTTGTGATGAATTACATGATTGAAACTTGTCATTGAGTTTAAACAGAAGTTGAGAATTTTTATTCTTCCCTTTGCTGTACGTGTATGTTGCTGTTGTGTATCTGTTTTTATGTACTGCTATGCTGCTCGCTCTGCGTACTTTGATGTTGCTATGTTTCTGCCTCTACGTGTTGTGTTTGCCGTGATGTTGTTTTCACTACGGCGGCTTGTTCTCAATTTTCTCTCTTTTCAATTTGTGAAACCGTGTGTAATGCTGCCCTACCTTGTATGCCGCTCTCTCCTTTTATAGGCACAAGCGAGGTTAATTTTACGATTCCGAATTGAATGCGAGATCACTCCGTTTTGGAAAGAATATCCTGTTGTAAACTGTGATTTTTTTCTTGCTCTGAACATGTGGATGATAATTCAAGATCTTGTTGTTTCCTTGCGATTAATGGTGATGATTTAATTCCATTTTTGAATTGCTCATGTTTTGGAGATTAATGATTAATAATTCTTTGCCATTATGTGTGATTTCTGTCATGATTCTGTTATTGCCCTTTTATTGAATTCTGATTTTGAATTAAATGTGGGATTTGTTGTCGGTTCAATTTTGGAAAGACAATATATAATTTGCAATTTCATGATTATGTTTGATTAATCTCTTTGGTTCTTTCTCTTGATATATGATCTTATTTTCATTTATATTTAACCATATTTGATCCTGGACATCTTGACTCACCATGAAGAATGATTTTATTCTGTTTTCGAATGTTTCCATTCTAAACTGAACATGTTTTGATCCATGTGATTGTGATTTGATGAGGATGATTTTCATGTCATGAATATACTTGTAAATGCATTTAATCTAAATATGTTTTATGTCAAACAATCTCAAATAAAAATAATAAAAAATTAGAATGATTTTAAAATTGAACTTAAATTGTCAACTATCTGAAAAAAACCGATTTTACTAACCGAACCCGATTTAATCCGAACCCGTGAAAACCGAAAATAAACCGATTGACATTTGGGTCAATGTATTTCACCTAAAGTTAAGAATGGTTTTAGGTTTTGGGCCCGAACCGATGTCCAACCCTAGATTAGGATTTCAAACCCTTCTCCCCTTTCAATTCAATTGACCGGATTGGGTTGGGTCCGGTGGGTTCATCACCACCGGCCCAACCCACCTTTTATTAGTTTTTTTGTTTTTTTATTTCATTATTTTTTTATTATTTTTTTTAATATGTAATTAATAATAAAATCACTAACTACTAACACAAACTAACCATTAATTTATATAAAATAAAAATTACAAAACTAATAAAAAAAATAAAAAGAAGAGATTTAATTTAATTCAGCTTTTTGAAATAAATTTAAACTCTAGTTTATTTGTTTAGAATAGGTTTTGAATTTTAGTTTTAATTAAAAAACCCACAAAAATATTTATTTAAATCTAACAAAAATCCAAAAGTTTTTTTTTAAATTAATTAATTTAACTTTTTGAAATATTTTAGTTTTTTTTAGAATTTAGGTTAAGTTACTTATTAACTAATTCTCTCCTAATTTTCACTTAATTTATTTATTTTTTCAAAAACAACAAAAACAATTTTTCACAAAAAAAAACATAAATGAAATTAACTATTTTTAATTTCTAAAATTCAATTTTATTTCACCGTTGCACTTGCACCTACTTATAATCTCCTTAACCATAATTCACTATTTAACTTCCAAAGATGCCTATATTTTTAAGGAGTGTCTTGTTGCTACTTGTTTATGGGCTAAATCTATGTGGAGTAGTAACGTTCCTCCCAATAAGTCTTTGATGGTTTGGAGGCTGGTTCATGACAAAATTCCTACGGAAGTTTTGGTTCGGACGAGGGGCATTCCTATGACTTCTTCCTACTATTTATGCAATTCGAGTGAGGAAAGTTCTGAACATTTATTTTTCCAATGCACTTATGGAAAATCTCTTTGGAGTTGGCTTTTAGGGAACTCAAGTATCTCTTCTAATCCGAATTCTCGATAAGCGATTTGTAATTCCAACTGCTCCAATCAAGTGGTGTTTGTTGTGAAAAGGACTTTTATTTACACAATCAACCAAATTTGGGCTGCAAGGAATAAATTCAAGCATGAGAATTTACATCCGAACAAACAAAGTGATATTAGCTTTATTCTGACACAAACCATGTTGTCCGGTAACAATGCTTCTAATTGCTCCTCAGTTTCGATTGTGGATTTTTCCTTGATCAAAGCTTTTGTTGTTACAATTTGTCCCCCGCATGCTCCCAACATAATTTAAGTTTTGTAGTGTCCCCCTATCTCGGGGTGGGTTAAAGCTAATTGTGATGGTGCCTTTGATTTGAATTCCAAAGACCGTGGATGTGGCAGCAATTTTCAGAAACAATTGTGACAATTTTATGATTGCTTTCACGGAGGAATTACATACAGGTTCTTCAATTATGGTGGAGTTCTTGGCTGTTTTGAGCGCTCTTGATATTACCAAGTCTCGTGGTTGGAGAAAGATTTGATCGAAACAGATTGTTTATTGGTTGTCAAAGCTTGTCCCAACCATAAACTGATTTGTATTGGTTTTCATAATAGATGGATTGAAAGCGCTACTGAAACTAATTTTGCTAATCTTATTTTCACGCGCATATTTAGGGAAGGAAATTCTTGCACTTTTTTTTGCTAATATAGGTATCCCCACAGATTCCTTAGTTACTTTTGACTTTATTCTGATTGGAATTAGAGGGGATTTTGTAAAGAATAGGCTAACATGTCTTTCTTCGGGTTTTCTCATTTTTGATGAGGTTTTTTTGTTCATCTCTTGTAATCCCTTGGTTGTATCTCTTTCTTATTTAATATAATAAGACTTTATTCAAAAAAAATTCCAACACACGAGGATTCCAAACGCAATAAAAATAGGAAGGGATTGTTTAATTTCCATAATAAATATGACGATTCCAAAAGCAATAAAAATAGGGATGGGGAGTTTAATTTCCAACATAAATATGTGTTATCTCATACTTTTGACACAAGCATTGATTATAAGGTGATAAGTTTTTCATATGATGATGAGTTTTATTGCCAAAAAATTGAAGTGTTTAGTAATGACTATGAATATCTCGATGAATTTGACTTGTCGAGAAATAGTCCCAATGTTAGTCGAATTTTTAATCAGTAAGACCAAAGATTTTATTATTTTTGAGACTTAGAGAAATTCAGAGTGCTCAGATTGTTTATTCTTCCCACAATCGAATGATGTGTAAATGGATAAGATGAAAGTTGCATGGAGACAATGACATGGCATAATTTTCTTAGTCGACCGTTGCAGACGGCTAAGTTAAGACTAGTATATAAGTAGTGTTTTCTGATATTTTTAGAGCTCCGCAATTATACACAAATTTTGTAAACTCAAAGTATCTGTGTGTTTGTGAGAATATGTCCTAGGATCTTTTCGAGTTTAATCCCTTAAATGAAATGAAACTTGTTTTTATTTATCAAATTTCATAATAAACAATATAACGATTCCAAAAGCAATAAAAGTAGGGAGGAAAAAATTCTTTCGGGTCATGAAACCAAATCACTACTTCATGATCGTCTTTTTTGTTTTTTCCTTCACTCACACTTACGACGGTAAATCAAAACCTTATATCTTATTTGTTTCTTCTTTTTTCATCATCTTCTTTGTTTCTTCCTTTTGCATTGTATATACAAAAGCAACCATGTCATCTTCATCCAAAATCAACAACTTCTACAAAGAAACGACTTTACAAAGGAAAACTATTTTAGAGATGTCTCTTTTGGCGGATATGTCATAAATTAATATGAGGTATCACATGAGACAATGAATGTTAAAGAAAAAATGATGCTATAAATGAAGAAGACGAAGACAATAACAAGAAGGAAGAAGATGAGAGCATGAACCTTGGTATAATTGCATTAGATGTTGTAGAAAGAAATGTATGAAGAATTCAATAACAAAAAATTGCAAAATAAATAAATAAATCACGAGAGAATTGTAAAAAAATCAAGTTGTTTTGTATTGTTTTATCATTATAGCTGAATGTGTATTCTATCATTAAACAGGGTTGGAAATGATTCGAGTCGAGTCGAACATGCCTCAGCTATACTCGACTCGTTAAAAATTGATTCAACTCAAATTTCGATTCGAGTTTGACATAAACTTTTTTCAAGCTCAAACTCGACTCGCTATAAGTTCACGAACAAATCAATTCAATTCGTTAGATTCATCTCACTTGTTTCACGGACTTAAAACACACGCGCGCGCGCACATATTATTTGACATTTTAAATTAATATTTTTTAAACAGAAAATATTGAAATAAAATTAAAGTTATTAGATAAGAATTTAATTTTATCTAAAAAAATCTATTGATTCAAAAACTATACAACTTTCAAGAGATACATTTGAAAATTTAATTCAAAAGTTACTTAGTTTGAGTTTAAATTTGTCTCAAAAATGCACAACTTCATCTAAATATTTAGGAAACTTACAAATTTAATAAAATAATACACCAAACAATACCAGATATTGACACATTTCCCATCATAGAATAATTACACCACTTGCAATATTTATTACACATGTCATTTTAGCAAATGTTATTATGCTTCCAACAAGGATGACTCTAAATATAATTATCTGTTTTACTGCCATAACTAGTACGAAAGAGACAACCTACAAAATGGAAGATGATATTTTCAAACCAATTAAATTCATATATATCAACACTAACACAAAATGATCATGACACGCTATGTTACACCATCATGGCTTCCATCAATAATATATCACAAAAGACTACATGATTAAAATATTGAAAAAAGCTTTTATATAAATGAAGGGAAAAAATAAAGAATGTACCTATCTATTATTAAGAAAGTAATGTGATTTCTGTTTGCACATACTCGACCTTTTAACAAAAATAAGAAGTTAATTTCAATAAATTATCAATGTTATTTTTTAAAGTTTATGTTATATTTAATAATCAAGAGAGAGCATATTACCTCAGGTTTGTTTCTAATTCCATGAAAAATTCGAAGCCAGTCGCCACTACATAATAAAACTTTGACAATAGATGTATGTAAAAAAAAATCGAAATGAATCAATAACTCTTTCTCTAACGCTAAAGGTTAACTCCGAAGCCACAGTAGATATTGGAATGACAAGAACATCTGCTGCCATACGAGATATCACTCTATATTTTCCATCGTTAGATTAAAAGAAAATATAGGGTTAAGATTTAAAGTAAATCTTTTACTCTTAAAGACAATATAATCTTTCTCATATATAAACGAGTTACCTCATGAACCTAACGAGTCAAATTATGTACAATTCAAGTTCAACTCATTTAGTTAACAAACTTAATTTTTTGCTCATATTATTTGGTTCATGAACATAGTTAAACGATTTAATTGTCGAACCAAATTCTAAACTATTTTTGAATTGATTCGATTCATTGTCAGCCCTAATCAAATGTGATTGATGATCATGAATTGGAATTGTTTTGAATTTTAGTACTTTAAATCTAATCAAATGTCTAATAAAGTGACAATTTGTAATGTTTTTTATTTTACGGTAATTTATGTAATAAAATGTTTGTTGAGTTGAATTTATTAAATGTTTTGAAATCAAATTGATGGTTTTCTATATGTTTTACATCATAAAATTGATTTAGTATTATGTTTGCCTTAATTGGACAAGAAATTGACATAGTTTGGACTAATTATTAATTATATTCGCCATAAAAATGAAAATTTCGTTTTCCATCCTTAGGGTGTGGTTCACACCACTGAAAACTCAAATTTTCTCTTAGGCGTTTGCAGAGATGCATCTCCGGACGCACCTTAAAGCTCCTCATCCTTCGTAAACCAAGTTGACACACCATTTTTTCTCTAAAATTTGTCCGGAGATGCATCTGTGAAATTTTCCGGGGTGTATTCGAAGATGCATATCTGAAAACAACTATGAATCTCATTTACTTCACATTTTTCATTGAGCTAACTTATTTAACCATTTAATGACATTTTCGGAAATGCATCTTCAAAAATGTTAAGCGGCAAATTAAATATAACACCACCTTGCATGATCATCTCTCCCACACTCCATATCATTTCCATAACCCAAAATCTTTAAAAAATTCATTCTCAATCAACTTTTTAAGTCCAAATTATCATTCTTGTGTTTTATCACATCAAAGATAATAAGCCGCAGTTTAAGGTAAAATTCACTCATTTTATCCCTCATAGCTTGCATTGATATTCTCTTTAAGCTGAAAATTGAACGTTGAGTCCGAGTGTGCATATCAGAATTTACCTGGTCATGTTTCTGATGTGCATATCCATATTTTCCTGCTACTGTGAGTTTGTTACACCGTTCTTTTTTTTGTTCATATTAGATATGGTGCACCCGAATATGTTTCTCAAAGCTGCTCTAAATAATGATGTAAAACCACATGTAGTGAAGGGTGATGTTAAATTGGATGAAGTGAAGTACGATGTTAAACCAATTGTTGTCAAGATAGAAGTCGGTTAACATTTTAAAAATGAACAACTCTTTACTGCTCGTGAACATATGCTTGAAAGAGTCTGCATGGACGCTAAGAAATAGAGGTTTGACATTGTAATCGAAAGGTCTGACAATGGTTCAAATAGAAGAAAAACATTTGCAACCATGGGATGCAAGAGAAATGACATGTATATTTCACCGATTTAGAAGTTGAAACGTGATGACACCGGATCAAGAAAATGTGACTGTACATTTAAATTGCGCGGATATTGTAAGGTGAATTTAATGTGATTTTTGATATATATAATCATGCTTTGTAAACCAAGTAATTCAATCATCCCATTATATATCGCCTTAAACCAGAGGAGAAGGAAATTGTTTTAGATATGTCTTTGATCAGGGTCGCACCGAAAAACATACTTGTAGATTTGAAATGGAAAAGACCTGAAAGTGTTTTAAATATCAAGCATGTATAAAACGCACGTTATCGAAACAACATGGTGATAAGAGGTCCTAGATCCGAAATGCAACAACTTTTGAAGTTTTTGGATGATAACTATTATGTTTCCAGGTACAGAGTTTGTAAGGATAAAGTCACTGTTCGTGATATTTTTCCACTTATGAGTAGCCTGCCTCAAGATCCATCTTGACGCATTATGTGTATTGGGTGACTTTCAAAATGACTACATTTTGTTAAGATTTATTTAAAACCGAGATGTCCTATACCAATTACATCATTGGAATGGATGACATATTCCACAAAAGAGGCAGAAACTTGACTAAATTAATTTCTGGAAAAGATGGAACAGTCCACCAAATTGAGTGATCTTGAAAGATAATCAAATAAAAAAAAGTCGAAGGAGGAATCAGTAGTGGATTTATGTTGTGATGCATCTTTTGATACATTTTAGATTGTAATCAATACACTTTTTTTAATGTATTATCGTCAACGATGTAATCTTGATACGATTTAATACATAAATAATATATATTCAACAATGATGGTGTAAATTTTGACTGTTTCAGTTTAGAAATGTTATGTTTTACATTTTCTGTTTTTGTTTACACACTTTCTGGTATGATTCGGGTTCAGAGTGATTCCGGATATGCATATTTGGATAAATCCCACACTAAATTGAAGAAATAAAATACATCAGAGCAGTTTACGAATGTACATATTCGCAAACACCATTTTTTTGTTAAAAAAATTTATTCAAAGATACATCTCCGAAAAGCCCCATGATGATAGGATAGAGTTTCTAAGGTCCAAAGTTACCAAAACTTGTATATATAGGGTTGTATCTCTTCCCATATTTTCTACAAAACGCACAACAATCAGAGAATGACTACATATTCTCATCTTGCAATGGCGCAAAACATCCACTTCAATTTCGGATCTGCAAGGACATACTTCTCGTCGATCTTAAAACCAAACTGAATATTCTCTTGAAATATTCAAAAAATTAAAGAGTTATCAAGCTCGAGTATCGTTCACCCTCATTTGAGAGCGAAGAGAAGATACAGTTTACCAGCTTTGAACTGAAGACGGGTGGAGATTTAAAGGTCATGTGGAGTACATTTTAGCGTTACACAGGATCCGATTGAAGTGAATGCGAAGATTACAATATTCGCCGACGATATTATCGAATGTTGCAACGTTTTAAACTCCCAGTTTATAACGATATGTAATGTTAAACTTATGTTAACAACTATTTATATAATATTGAGTGTTTTTATATAATATCAAGTTGTTTTTGTTTCTAGATCTTGCTTCTATTGTCTGTGTTTCTGATGTGAAGTATCTGGATCATTTTCGGATATATATCTTTGAATTATACCAAATACACTTTCAGAGATGCAATTCTAGACTATAATTAAATATAACAGGAGTGACTCGCTCGTTTGCGTTCAATTTTGTGAAAAAATGGGTAAAATCGAAATTGCATCTCCGAACTTTAGAAATATTTTTTAATTTTCACCTAAGATTTGTGAGAAGGGATAAGAATGAAAAAAGAAATTCCCCAAAAAAATTGACCATAGTTTGTCCTAAAATTTTGGCCTTGACTAGTTTGCCATGTAAATTGGCCATGGTTTGCTTTATATTAGGGGTGACAAAATGGATGGATTGGATGGATATGGATTGGATTGCTAATGGATGGATTAAAACAATCCATTATTCCATTAAAATCCACTAAAATTTTATTAAAATTATCCAATCCGATCCATCCATTAAGAATAAAATCCATCCAATCCATCCATTAACATATTTTTAATGGATGGATATCCATCCATCCAACTTTTTTTTTAATTTCGTAAAAATAAATATTTTTTTTTCAAAAACAAATCAGTTTTTTATTCTAAAAAAAAAACCGATTTTTTTTCCAAAAAAAAAGTCGGCTTTTTTTTCGAGAAAATTTTTTATTTTTTTTCGAAAAACAAATCAGTTTTTTATTCTGAAAAAAAAAACCGATTTTTCAGAAAAAAAATGATTTTTTTTCCAAAAAAAAAGTCGATTTTTTTTTTGAAAAACAAATCAGTTTTTTATTCTGAAAAAAAAAACTGATTTTTTTCAAAAAAAAATTGATTTTTTTTCCAAAAAAAAAAGTCGGTTTTTTTTTTCAAAAAACAAATCAGTTTTTTATCCTAAAAAAAACCGATTTTTTTCCAAAAAAAAAGTAGGTTTTTTTTTCGAGAAATTTTTTTTTTTTCGAAAAACAAATCAGTTTTTTATTCTGAAAAAAAAACTGATTTTTTTTCTAAAAAAATAGTCGGTTTTTTTTTTTTCGAAAAACAAATCAGTTTTTTGTTATGAAAAAAAACAGATTTTTTTTTTAAAAATTAAATTTTTTTTCAGAAAAAAAATATAGTTTTTTAATTATCTTTAAAAAAATCTAATTTTAAAAAAATAAATCTAACGAAAATAAAAATAATCCATTGTATCCTTAAAATATGTTGGATGGATTGAATCCATCCATGCATATAAATGGATGGATTTAATCAAATCCATTAACTTATTTTTTGTGTGGTGGATGGATTGGATGAATTTTTTGATGGATGGATTGGATGGATTTTGTCTTAATGGATTTAATTGCCACCTCTACTTTATATGGTTTATGTCATATTAGTTTATACAAAATCATAATTTTGTTATTCTTTTGGTTTGTCATTAC
This sequence comes from Lathyrus sativus, assembly GCA_963859935.3. Taxonomy (NCBI): domain Eukaryota; kingdom Viridiplantae; phylum Streptophyta; class Magnoliopsida; order Fabales; family Fabaceae; genus Lathyrus; species Lathyrus sativus. The sequence continues at coordinate 498,409,431 of OZ012741.1, read as the reverse complement.
TTTTGATATACTCAAATTGGTGTATTTCAACTTGTCAACTTTTGTTCCTGTCATATATGATATACATAAATTGACCAAGGTTCCAAACCTATAATCTAATAACAGCTTCAGCATCACACCATATATATTAACATAACAATACCAAACTATAATCTAATAACAAAATATTGCCTTCAGAATATTGTCATACAAAATGCATAATAATATGAAAGAAGAATATTGTTTTACAACTTCAACACAAAAACCATAATGTAATACCAAATCCAAATTATGGTCTTAGACAACTCAAACTGTTACAAAAGAAAACAAGTTAACGTTTTATTAGATCCTAAAGTTCCAAGTTGTCACAATGGCTTATCCAAACTACAACAAAATATTACAACCTAATTCAAACATGTACAAATGTTGATTCATGTTTAACGTCTTAAAATGATGATTGCAAAAGACCAAATCTTCAATTTTCTAAAGTCAGTACATTTCAAGAGAGCAGGCATCATTTCAAATGTATGGGTCACTTGATTTATTTTCTTTAGTATGAGCTTAATTGGTATGTTCCTGAGATGAGATGAAAATTAAGATTGAGATGTGAAGGATGCTTGTACTATGAAGAACACAATCACATTAATTGCAGCATGCTAGTCAAGAATTGTTTATCATTTTCTTTAATTCCCTTGGTTATCATCAATGCTAGTTAAAGACAATTTGTGTGAGCAAATGCAGTTTATCAACCAATATTTTATCGAACCACATATCCAAACAAGCACTATGTAATAACAAAATGCAATCTATTCATAGCAATAAAATCTCAAGATTCGACATTCCACAAAACAAACCAAACAATTTAAGACTTTATGCTCTCCAGCTCTGATAAGGAACCACATTCCACAACCACATACAAGCATTTCTTGATCCAAAAATGGACTTTCTCTGAACTCTCACAAGCCAGTAAAATGTCGAGTACCTTGAGTATTTGGCGCATAAGCATGAAAAGTCTCAATCTTTGTCCAGCCAAGCACTGGGCTAACCTCGAAAAAATTATGACTTGTTTATGAGCTACTGCTTCTCGCTTTCCATGGTGAACCTCGCTTTGATGATTTGGGTGCTTGTTTGTTACTCTGCAGTTTCACAAGAACATTAGTGAAGCATAAGAAGGGATCAAAATAATTTGAGCTTTTAAAAGATACTAATATAACCTAATATAACCGCAACCTACCCTGTTTATTAGTAGTCTTCGCTTATGTTGTTTTTCCTGAAAAAGTTTCCGAACTTGTTTCCTCTTTTCTTCTACCTTCAATTTGGAGAGACTAGGCCGGTATAAAATAAGGGTTCGACCAATCTGATCAACGATCACCGAGCCAGTTGCTTCTTGCAACTGCTTCATAACATCATCTAACTCACCCGGACAACTCCCATGTATTTTAATCTGTAAATGTCATCCAAATTGCAAGTACAACTTAATAAGATTCAAAGGAAAATAACTCAAGGTCCATCAGGATTGACTTATTTGAACTTATCTACCGCCATAAACTGTTTTCGGCGTATTTTCATAAGCTCTCCAAAATAGCTTTATGAAAACCGCTTATAGCTCATATTAATTTAAGCAGATCAAGATAACATGAAACAATAACCTAAAGGACACATTCATCTACCAACTCAAATTCCTCTTTCCATGTATTATCAAAAACACATCAAACACAAACCAAACAGAATATATATACAATTTTCACAACATAAATTCTCAAATAACATGATAAGCATTACCTTGAGAAGTTCATTAGCTTCAAGGTTATCAGAGAAAGCAGTAACAAGATTGGGGGTAACACCAGATTTACCCACCAACTGTGTATTAAGCTTTTTCCCCAAACTATGTGCATACGACGCAAGTTCTTTCCTTTCCTTCACACTTAACTTCGGCACTTCCAATTTCAATCTAGCTTCCCTCTTTCCCACCAACGGCGAAGAAGTCGAATCCACCACTTCTGTATCTTCAACATTGTCTCTTTCAGTGAAACCAGATTCTTCATCATATTCTTCTTCTTCTTCTTCTTCCGATACGTCTTCGGTGGATTTTGGAGATGAAACTCCAATTACGGCGGAGAGGGGAGAGGTGTAGGAAAAAGCGCGGGAAGAAAAGGAGGGTGTGGATAAGAAAGAGAGGGGAAGGGTTTTGGGAATGGGTGCATGAAGGTGAAGTTTTCGAAGGGTAATATTGGAAGAAGGAAGAAAGAAAGGTTTGAGAAACGAAATGAAAGAAGAAGAAGAAGACGGTGACGGTAACGGCGGTTGTGAACGAAGAACAGGGAGGAGGTGACAGGATGCGGTTGCCGCGGCCGTCATGTCTGTTTGGATTAACTTGTCTTGGGCTTAGCGAAAGGATTGTGAAACTGGAATTGAAAAATTATGAATAAAATACAATAAAAATGGAAACATATGTTTTAGTTATATAACTAATTATAGACTAATGAAGCACGCATGGGTGTTTGGTCTAGTGGTATGATTCTCGCTTCGGGTGCGAGAGGTCGTGAGTTCGATTCTCGCAACACCCCTATTCCTTTTTGTTGTTTTCATATTAAAATTGTTAACGATAGTATCATACATAATAAAAAAAAAATAATAGTACTTAATTGGTAACTAACCAGATTGAATTACATTTATTTTGGAGAACCTGTAACAATTTTTATACATTTTTTTCATTTTCTTTTTCGTTTACTTTTTATTATATTATATATGACTATTTCTCTCTTTTTTAATGTATAATGTAAATATGACTGAAGTCTGATAAACGGCTTAAAAGTTTAAGTATTTATCTATAATAATAACATCAACAAATATGAGTTTTACTATAAATTCTTTAAAGTTATTTTTATGTATTTTAAATGTGTTGCTACATCAATTAATAAATATTATGATTTCTGCATTTTAAAACACAATAATCAAATTTTTTCTCTTAAGTTACATGTTTGGAGAGTATTTTGTCTTGGAATTACTTAGTAATTTTTTTACAATTAATTTTTATATAATGATACATACGGTTAGTTTTTATATAATGATACAACATTAAAGATGTATATGCTCTATTTGGTAAAAATAGCGATTGATTAGTAAGTTAATTGATAACTTATAATTTATTATTGATGTTTGATAACCGATAGCTTATAACTTATAGCTGATGGCTGATGATTTATAGTTGATAAGTTAATTAAAGTGTTTGGTCAAATTAGCGGTTTAATTAGTTGATAAATTAAAACGACATAAAAGATATTTAATATATAACTAATTTATTTAAATTAAAATAAATTATAAAGGGTAGTAATGAATTTTAATTAAAATAATAAAAATAAAAATAAAAGAAAAAAAGTGATAAGTTATAAAGTACAAATATGGGTAAAACTCACATTTCGAATATGGGTCGCAAATGTACTTTACTTGGCTACACCGATTCTAATTGGTGTGGAGATAAAGATGATCGGAAATCTACGGCGGATTACATCTTTATGCTCGGTAGCACACCAATCTCATGGTGTTCGAAAAAGGAACCGGTTGTAGCACTCTCTTCTTGTGTGGCTGAGTACATTGCGGCATCATTAAGTGTTTGCCAAGCTATGTGGCTAGTGAATCTCATAAAGGAATTGGGATGTGGTGATGATGATGCCACTATAGTGTTTGTGGATAATGTTTTCGCGATAAATCTTGTGAAGAATCCGATTACACACGGAAGGAGCAAGCATATTGAGATGTCGAACTTATAATTTATACTTTATGGTTTATAAATTAAGATGATAATAAAAAACTTCTTTAATAACAATTTTTTCATCTCAAACCTATAATTTATTGTAATATTTTATTTTAACTTATTTTCTAAACGCTATTTTAAATAACGTTTTAGTTTATAGTTTATAACTTATCAATTTTTTCCTTTTATTTTTATCTTTATTATTTTAATTAAAATTCACTACTACCCTTTATAATTTATTTTAATTTAAATAAATTAGTTATATATTAAATATCTTTTATGTGGTTTTAATTTATCAACTAATTAAATCACTAATTTGACCAAACACTTTAATTAACTTATCAACTATAAGTCACCAGTCATCCTATAAGCTATAAGCTATCAGTAATCAAACATCAATAATAAATTATAAGTTATCAACTACCTTACCCATTAATCGTTATTTTTACCAAATAAAGCATATACTACATCTTTAATGTTGTATCATTATATAAAAATTAACTGTATGTATCATTATATAAAAATTAAGTGTAAAAAGATTACTAAGTAATTCCAAGTGTTTTAAAATGCAGAAATCATAATATTTATCAATTGATGTAGCAACACATTTAAAATACATAAAAATAACTTTAAAAAATTTATAGTAAAACTCACATATTTGTTGATGTTATTATTATAGAGAAATACTTAAATTTTTAAGCCGTGTCAAACAGAATCTATGTCCCTTTTCCAATTTTTTTATTTAGTTTCTATATAATGATTCTATATTTAAAGATGTCTGTCTCTTTTTCAATTGTAGGTCTTTTAAGTTTGTAAGAATACAATTTTTAATTTTTTAATTATGGTCACTTTTGTTATTACTATTAATAAGTCTCAAGAATAATTATTGAACTATTACAATTTATACTTATCTAAAAATGTTTTTATTCATATCTAAAAATGTTTTTATTCATGATCAGATATATATTGTATTTTCTAAAATCAAACTAAGGAAGGATTAAAAATCTAATTTATGACAAACTGAAACAAAATTTGGATACAAACACAAATATTGTATTCTAAGAAGTTTTTCAAAATATTTAATAGATACAAAATAACACTAATATCAAATTATCATTTCTATCATTTTCTTAACATTTTTTCTAATTTCATTTCATATTTCTAACTTGCTTTTTTTTCTTATCATAAAGTTGTTGCCTTTGTACTTCTTCTCATATATTCTGAATGCATCAACAATCTTTTTTATTATTTATCATAATTTATTTTATTCATCATATTACATTTCTGACAAAGTTTTATCTACTCAGGCAAACACACATGTATTTATTTAGTTTATATATATATATATATATATATATATATATATATATATATATATATATATATATATATATATATATATATATATATATATATATATATATATATATATATATATATATAGTTAGTTAGTTAGTTAGTTAGTTAGAACAACATAAAATTAAAATTTTGAAGGTAGTAACAATGGTGAAAAGAAATTTAGAAAGAAGATGAATTGAGAGAAAGAGAAAATAGGGAAGAGAGTAATATTGGATGAATCACTAAATTGGCATTAACTATGAATTGAGATTACAACAATGTATATATACACATGAGAGAGTAGTCAAAAACAAACAAAACCAACTAAAGTGGTCAAAGTTGTTAAATTTCCAAAACAGAATTTGACAGCTTTCAACACACCACCTCACTTTAGTTGCTCCAAATTCATCATGCTTAAACTCTTCAACAGTCTCTTGAACACCTCATTTGTCACACTCTTTCTCAACAAATCCGCAACTTGGTCCTCGCTTCGGCAATAGCTCAATCTAAGCTTTCCATCACCGACCAATTCTCTCAAGTAATGAAATTGCATCTCAATATGCTTACTCCTTCCGTGTGCAATCGGATTCTTCGCAAGATTTATCGCGGAAACATTATCCATAAACAGTGTGGTGACATCATCATCACCACATCCCAATTCCTTCATGAGATTCACTAGCCACATAGCTTGGCAAACACTCAATGATGCCGCAATATACTCGGCCTCACAAAAAGAGAGTGCTGCAACCGGTTCCTTCTTCGAACACCATGAGATTGGTGTACTACTGAACATAAAGATGTAACCCGTCGTAGATTTCCGATCATCTTTATCTCCGCACCAATTAGAATCGGTGTAGCCAAGTAAAGTACATTTGTGACCCATATCCGATGTGGGAAACAAAATACCACAACCAAGAGTACCTTTCACATATCTAAGGATTCTCTTGACCGCCGTCAGATGAGACACCTTAGGTCTCTCCATGAATCTACTCGCAATACCGACACTAAAAACCAAGTCTGGTCGAGTATTGCACAAATACCGTAGCGATCCAATCAAACTCCGATAAAGTGTTGGATCCACATCATTGTAACACCCCACTTTCCCGAATTAAAATAAAATACGATTAATTCAAATAAACATATGAGTTCTTCACAAGAGTGGGATATCACATCAACATAACTCGACATACTCTTCATTAGAAGGTTTTCAAAACAAAGTAGCGGAATATATTCATTAGTTCATCAATCTCGGCCATCCGCCAATACATAAAAATATTCATTAATAAAATGCACCAACACATGATACGTCACAGGAAAGTAAAACAAGTTCAACTAAATCAAAAGAAAACGCCCAAGTCTCGTGCTACGTATCAGAGCATCCTAAGACTCGACTCGCACACCTCTATCCAAGCTAGCTAAGTACCTGGATCATTTGTACCTCCGAAGAAGCACAGACCACAACAACAACAACAAAGGAGTGAGAAAACATGATCAAAATTATCGGTAATACAGTACATGAAATAAAGGTAGTAATCATATAGTTCATCACTCAACATTCATAAAACACAACCTACTGTCCAACATCAACACAACACACCATAATGCAATTATGCAACTCAACACCATGCATGCGGTACCGACTCATTGGTTCATTCAATCGAACCCCAGATAGATCACATACACCCGTCCTTGGCCATGATCCGTCCCCACCATTCTCCACAAGGGAGTACAGATGAATCACATACACTCCTCTTGAGCAATGATTCGTCCCACCAAACACCATGATATGCATAACACCAAATTCATAATAAATGAACTCAAGCACACAAGGTGCACACGATCCCCAGATCACATCATCAAACATCATATATATTACACAACAAGTAAACACAAGCACACTAAAGGCACACGATCCTCCTGATCACCTCACCAAACATATTGGATATAAAAATATTTGGCAACTAATTATATTATCTATACTATGTTATAGATCTATTCATTAGCTTTCCAACGCTTCGAACGGGAACTAAAACCGACTTAGGATTAAAAGTTATGGCCAAAATCGTCGGAACAAAAATTTCCAATTTTCAGCTTTTATACAGCATGCAATCGATTGTTGTATTAGTGCAATCGATTGCTTGACCCAATTTTTCACATTTTAGCCTCTGTTTTGTTGTGCAATCGATTGTTGTACTAGTGCAATCGATTGCTTACTGTGTGTTTTCGAAAAATTATGCAGAAAATGGTATTTTTTTACCAACCCTTCCCTCTTTGCTACCACAATCAATCCCCACATGTTAGAGTATTCACCAAACTCGAAAATCCACTAAATCATGAGTATTCTATGGGTTTTCTTCCTACATAACTTCTACTCATTTACCATTAATCCACAATTTCAAATCTAGGGTTTTCTCCCTACATAAACTTCTACTCATTCATCTATCCACTGCCCTATCATTACTATAACTATCACACACTATTCTAATCATTTTCTCCCTTAAACTTTCTCTTCGGAACCAATATTCGTGTTCATCACAACTACTGCAGAAGTTACACAGAACCTCACCAATCTCACAACAACACATGCCCAATTCCATCAATGGCAGCAATACTCATAAACCCATCAATGTACACGAAATTCATCATAATAGTAACAATTATAAATACATATTCACCAATTCATCAACATACAAATCATGCTCCTCAAAATCCATACGGGGTTAAGGAATCCCCTCTACCCAATTCATGTAAATACCAATCCCAATCAGTTTCTCCCCCTTACCTCGATTAATACTCTGATTGACGAAGAACCTGAAGAATCGTTAGCCCTAGCCTTCTTCTCTTTCTCCTTGTTCTTCCTCTTTACTCTTCTCTCTAAAACTAGTTTTTATCGTGTTTCTAACTCTCTTCTACCCAAAAATCTTCTTATATCTCTAATTCCTTATTTCATTTTATTAATCTAATAATAATAATAATAATAATAATAATAATAATAATAATAATAATAATAATAATAATAATATACTAATTATTAGATTATCATCATTATTAATTATATTATATTATTATTAAACTCTATATTTTATTAAATAATTCCTATAAATTAAGGACACCCAGCAACGCTCTCAGACACACTCCCACACAAAGGACACACTAAAATAAAATAACACCAAAAGACTAAATAATTAAAATGGGTGTTACAACTCTCCCCCACTTTAATTATTTTCGTCCTCGAAAATTACCTGATGGAAACAATTCAGGATACGCTTCTCGCATCCTGCTTTCTAATTCTTAGGTCACACTGCCTCCTGCAGCACCTCCCCAAGCTACTTTCACCAAGGATATCTCCTTCCCTCGGAGTTGTTTCATTTTACGATCTTCGATCCTCAACGGAATCATCTCAACAGTAAGATTCTCCCGGACTTGAACTTCATCTCTCGGAATCACATGAGATGGGTCCGAGACATACTTTCAAAGTCGCGACACATGAAACACGTCATGTAGATTCGAAAGCTCAGACGGTAACACCACTCTATAATCTACAACACCAATTCTTTGCAAAATCTGATACGGTCCAATAAACTTAGGATCCAGCTTCTTGGATTTCAACGCACGACCCACACCAGTCACTGGGTTAACTCTTAGAAACACATGATCACCTTCACTGAATTCCAGTTCTTTCCTTCGGTTATCATGGTAACTTTTCTGTCTACTCTGAGACGCTTTCATTTTCTCACGAATCATCTGAATGGTCTCAGTAGTCCGCTGCACAATTTTTGGTCCTAAGACCACATTCTCACCTGTTTCATACCAACACAGAGGAGTTTTGCATCTTCTACCATATAGAGCTTCAAACGGTGCCATTCCGATGCTAGAATGGTAACTGTTGTTGTACGTGAACTCGATCAACGGTAAATGAGTATCCCACGCACCACCTTTTTCCAACACACAAGCTCTCAGCAAATCCTCCAGCGACTGAATAATCCTCTCTGACTGACCATCAGTTTGCGGATGGTAAGCTGAACTCAACTTCAACTTAGTACCCAAAGCTTCCTGTAAACTACTCCAAAATTCTGAAGTAAATCTCGGATCTCTATCCGACACGATACTCGACGGAACACCATGTAGCTTCACAATTACCCGAATATAAATCTCTACTAGCTTTCCCAACGGAAAACTGGTATTAATCGGCACAAAATGTGCAGACTTCGTAAGTCGATCCACAATCACCCAAATAGCATCAAATCCTCTCGCCGTGTTCGACAAACCCGTAACAAAATCCATAGTTATACAATCCCATTTCCAAACCGGAACTTCCAACGGTTGCATAAATCCAGAAGGTTTCTGATGCTCCACCTTCAACTTCTGACATGTCAAACAGGCGTAAACAAATCAAGCTATATCTCTTTTCATACCGGACCACCAAAATAACTTCCTTAAATCATGGTACATCTTCGTAGCTCCCGGATGGATACTCAGACTACTACGATGTCCTTCGCTCAGAATTGACTTCTTCAGTTCGTCATTATCCGACACACAAATCCTGCCTCTGAATCTCAACACACCTGCACTATCCAACTTAAAATCACTACTGGGGTCGCTCTCTACTCCAGGCATCAAATCTACTAACTTCACATCTAGCTTTTGGTTTTCTCTAATCAAATCCAAGAAATCATTATTCACTTGCAACTTGCCCAACATCACACCCTCGGTTGTAGTCTCACAAACCATGCTCAGATCTATGAACTGTTCAATTAGTTCAATCTCTTTCACCATTAAAGCCGACATATGAATTGCTTTCCTGCTCAAGGCATCTGCTACTACATTTGCCTTTCCTGGATGATAACTTAAGTTAAAATCATAATCTTTCAAGAATTCTAACCATCTTCTCTGCCTCATATTTAGCTCTTTCTGATCGAACATATATTTCAGGCTCTTATGGTCACTGAATACCTCAAACCTCGAACCATACAAATAGTGCCTCCAAATCTTCAACACGAAAACTACCACAGCCAACTCGAGGTCATGAGTAGGGTAATTCCTTTCATGCACCCTCAATTGCCGTGAAGCATACGCTACGACCTTACCATCTTGCATAAGAATTCCGCCTAATCCCATCTTAGACGCATCACAGTACACCACAAAAGGTTCACTCGGAGTTGGCAACACTAACACCGGTGCTGTAGTCAATTTCTTTTTCAGTTCCTCAAAGCTTTCTTCACAAGCAGCATCCCACATGAAAACTTGATTCTTTCTCGTCAACTGAGTCAATGGCAACGCCAAATTAGAAAACCCTTCAACAAACCTTCGGTAATATCCTGCCAAACCCAAAAAGCTTCTAATCTCCGTCGCTATCTTCGGCGGTTCCCACTGCAACACTGCACTCACTTTCGATGGGTCCACCGATATATCATCATCGGATATTACATACCCCAAGTAACTTACTGTCTTCAACCAGAACTCACACTTTGACAGTTTAGCAAATAGCTTATTATCTTTCAGCACCTGCAAAGAAATTCTCAAATGTCCTGCATGTTCTTCCTCAGACTTAGAATAAATCAATATGTCGTCAATAAACACAACAATGAACTGATCCAAATAAGAATGGAAAATTCGGTTCATATACTCCATAAACACTCCCGACGCATTAGTCACTCCAAAAGGCATTACAGCATATTCATAATGTCCATATCTGGTTCTAAATGTTGTCTTCTAAATATCACCTTCTTTCACTCTGATCTGATGGTATCCCGACCTCAAGTCAATTTTACTGAACACCCTAGCTCCCACCAACTGATCCATCAAATCGTCAATCCTTGGAAGAAGATATTTATTCTTAATGGTCACTTTATTCAACTGACGGTAATCGATGCACAGACGCATACTACCATCCTTCTTCTTTACTAACAACACTGGAGCTCCCCATGACGACACACTCGGTCTGATAAACTTTCTATCCAACAATTCTCCAATCTGAGATTTTAATTCAGCCAATTCCACTGCCGACATCCTGTACGGCGCCATAGATATAGGCCTTGTACCAGGAACAAGGTCAATGCTAAATCCAACTTCCCTCGTCAGAGGTAATTCTGTAATGTCATCAGGAAACACTTCAGAAAATTCATTCACCACTGCCAACTCTTTCACTGATGTCTTGCTGTCAACAGACAATGACACAAATAAAGCAAACATCTTAGCTTCGTCCTCCAACAGGGTCCTCAATTCCTTATTAGACAAGGAATCCGCCAACACTTCCTCTTCTGGAGTAAGAAACAACAACACCTTCCGAAAACAATCGATGTAGACTCGGTTGAACTCCAACCAGTTCATACCCAGAATAACATCCAAATTACCAAGTGGCAGACAAATCAGATCTACCCCAAAGTCTCTACCGAAAATAGTCAGTGGACACTTCAAACACACTAAAGAAGTAGCCACTGAACCAATAGAGGGAGTTTCAATAGTCATCCGTTGATCAAGAGTAGACGATACCAATCCTAACCTCTTCACACAATCAACAGAAATGAACGAGTGGGTTGCACCCGTATCAATAATAGCAGTCAAAGGGATATTATTGATGAAACAAGTACCTTTGTGAGAACGATCTTCACTGGCAGCTTGAGTTCCCACTACAGCAAACACTTTACCACTGGCCTGAGACGCCTGAGACTTCTTCGGCTTCTCGCAATGCATACTGATATGACCTTTCTGACCACAGTTATAACAGGTAGGCATAGTGGCTCTGCAATCAGCTATTACATGGCTTGGCTTACCACACCTGAAGCACTTCTTTACTTCCATAGGACATTCATTAGCACGGTGACCCGCGCCGCCGCACCGGAAACATTTCAAATCAATAGATGCTTTCCCCTCTCTGGGCTTCTTATCAGTAGCAGCCTTATGTTTTCCCTTATCAGCAGGAACACTGTAAGGAGTACCACCAAACCTCTGCTTACCTTTACGATCATTCACAGCCTTATAATGTGCAATCCTGGCCCTATTTTCATTATCATAAATCCTGCTTTTGCTTACCAGCTCAGGATAATTCCTGATCTTCTGACAAGTGTCGCACCTCGAAAAATTCATTTCGGACATACGACCCTCGCGCGAAAGGCGCTGAAATGCGGTTCGACAGAGTCGCCACCGAACTTTATTTTTCCCGAATGAACGGGAGAGGAAAATATCGAGAAAACCTCATAAACACGGAAGGAACACGGCCGTCGCAACCATATTCCTGGGTTCGGGAGTCGGTTACGCGTGGGGAAGGTATTAGCACCCCTCACGTCCGTCGTACTCAACGGGAACCTCTTAATTCGAGTTGTGATGGATGTTAGCTAAACTTAATTCTTCTCTTCTCGCTACTAAATACTAAACGGTGCTAAAGGGATAAAGGACACTAGGGGAAAGGGGGTGGTTAAAGGATAGGGTGCTCGCCAAGGATTAGGGCCCTTGTGCCTACGTATGCTCATTTAGACGAGAATGAGAAATCAGAGCGTCGTAGTTCGACTACGGGAAAGGATGGGGGAAATGGAAGATGGAGGGGATTATGCTCGCCAAGATCGTCGCAATCTTGTGCCTACGTATCTTACATTCAAGAGTGAATGAAGAATCAGAGCGTTCGTAGTTCGTGGTAACGACCACAAAAGAAACAGGTTTGAATTGGATTTGATGTGGGTACGGATGACGATTACTCGAAGCTTAAGAAAGAATTCTCGGACCCCAAGTAATCGGGAAAGCGAACCAAAGACTTGGAACACTCTCTTTTTCATCATGAAGGAATGATGTGTTTGAAAGGATAAGGTTGAAATAATGACGATCACTTAAAGCTCAAGAAAGACTTCTCAAACTCCAAATAATCGGGAGAGCGGACCAAAGACTTGGAACACTCTCTTTTTTCTCGCAAGAGATGTTGTGTTTGAAAGGATGAGATTTAATTGATGACGATTACTTGAAGCTTAAGAAAGACTTCTCAAACTCTAAATAATCGGGAGAGCGAACCAAAGACTTGGGACACTCTTTTTTTCATCGTAAAAGAAGTTGTTTGAAAGGTGAGTGAAAGGATGAGTAACTGGAGATCATTGAGTATTATCGAGTTTGTTAATATTATTTAAAGGCGTCAATTGCTTACACACGAATAAGATAACTCGCATATAAACAACGGAAAGCAAGATCAAAGACTTGAACCTACTCTTTACACCTTGAAAAGAATTGAATAGTTGTTAATTGATTTATAGTTTGTTACGAAATTCCGCTTGACGTTGGATCAAGGGTTTGACTCATTATCGCGTGCAAAGCGTGTTGAAAATGAAATTGTTTGAAAAAGAGACCGACTTGACTTACACATCAAGGGTCAATTTGTAATAGGTTGATGGCGAATGCGTATGAGCACTCGACTTACGGGTTGTTTGAAAGTGGCTCGATGATGAATCGAGAATTAGTTTGAAAATAGTTTGATCCGCTCTAGTCCCTATGGGTGCTCCTAGGAGGTAAACTAATAATCAAAGAATTGCGAAACATACATTGGAATGGGAGAGGGGTACATGTAAGTTACACGGGATTGCACGAAATAAAGGGGTCTCATTGTCAGGTAGCCCAAGAGAAAGCCGTGTGTGTGCATTAGTGTCCTAAACTACGCCTTGAGCAAAGTCGGGCACGACTTAAAATTAGGATACCTGCAAATGACCAAAGATCCAACAGTCCACCAATTTGGCTTTTAGGAGTTTCGATAATTTATTAGGTATTTTCAAATATGGGTGAGTGAGAATGAATAAATATGATAATAAGTAATATGAATAAATATGATAATATGAAATAATATGAATAATGTTTGACAGAAATTAAATTTAATGTTAGTTTACCGAAATAAAATCGAAAGAACAAAGGTGGTCTCGGATCCTTTGTTTCACGCCACTAATGTGACGGTTAAACGGTGGAAGTTTCGTCATCGACTGAAAAGGCGAAAAGAGCCCAAAAACAAATGCGAAATAAAATGAACTTGTAATAGTATGAAAAGAAAATCTAAAAGAATATTAAAATAAAATAATAAATATAATACATAGTATATAATCATAGAAAATCAAATATTCTAAAAAGACATAAAGTTCTAAAGACATAATATATAAAATATGAGTAAAATATATTTATAATAAGAAAATTAGAACCAAAACATAATATATTCACATAAATAATGATAATAATAATATATATACATATATGTAAAATAAACAAAATAGTTTTACCAAAATAATTTACAAACAAAATAATTAACGAAAAAAACAGGAGAGGGAGCTTGTAATGAAATGGGGGTTAGATCCAAATCGGACACGGGATGCGAAGCCCCAAATCAACAAAAATAAATTAAAAATAAAAAAAAGGAATCCTCTCCTTCACACCATGGTTCTGCGTCAAACATGCTCTCTGTTCACTCTCATTCTCACCGTTCAAACTCTTGACCCAAGATCTCTTCTTTTCCATTTCGCTTTTTTTTGAAACCTTTCTCCAACCTCGTGTTGTTGATAATAATGAAGCCAAGTTGATGGGTTTTGAAACGGAGGAAATAGGTTATGTGGTGGTTTGACGGTGATTTACGGTTGATTTGAAAGTGTTTCTGTAATAGTTTGAAGGCGGACGGTTGATGATGTTTTCGCGGTTGAGGTTTTGAAGGAAGTTAAGGAAAATGAAAATGGGTTTGAGGTTGAGAAATCTGGGTTTTGCGTGGAGCATATGGATCGGTTTGGATCGTTGTGTTGTTAAGGGATTGAGGTGAGTGGAAACGAAAACGGGTAAGTGTTGCTGATGGATCGAAGAAGTTTGAGTTAGTTTTGATTTTCTGGGTTTTTTATTTCTCGTCGGTGAGTTTGTAAGCTGAAAGAGGATGATAGTTTCTGAAACAGGTTTAATGGAATTTTGAGCGAGGTTGCGTCACGAAGAGAGGGTTAGGGGTTACGTTTGCACATATCAACCTCGTACTGCTGCAACAAGGATCGATCGAAAAGGAAAATGGAGCATGTTGCTGCAGTGAAAACGTCACCGTTGAAGATTCACACGATGACGGCGGCTCACGGTTGTTGCTCGAAGGCTGTTATTGAGTCTAGGTCGAAGATTTCACGGCGGTAAGTGAATAGGGCGAGTGAAGATAGCAACGGCAGCAGCAGTGCAAGGGGTATGAGTTTGAGTACGTTGATGGTATGGAAGTGAAGAACATGGTGAAAGATGGTGGTGAGGAAGAATGGAAGTTTGATTCACGGACCTGGGTTTTGCATATGGACGTTTGATGATGAACAGGATGGAGATGGCTGCAACATAGGGTTAGGTTTAATTGGGGTTAGCAGTCTAGGGTTTGGAGGCTGAAACTCTTTAGGGTTTCCTTTGATGCAGCCTTCTCTCATAGTTTTATATGGAGAGAATCCCAGAAGGATTGAGGTGAGGCTTTACTTTTGTAGTACGATTCACTCAATTTCTTTTTTTTGTCTGTAGTGAGGTAAATACATTTTACCACAACACCATATAATCCCTGATTTTACTGCTAGTCAAAATATGATTTTACTGTCTGGTATTAAAATAAACACTCACAACAAGCTCTCTATTGCACAACAGGTATCAGTCTTTCCACTTGGAGTTTTAAGGTTTTCTATATATTTTCTCTTGCATCATATAATGTTAATAATAATTTTGGCCCTGCTTTGATCATGGATGTTGTCTTGGCAGGAAACTTAATTGGAAGACAATATACTACCAGCAGAAGAGGAAAAGGTACACCAGCCAATGGGTACTTGGCATGAAAGGAAAACCAAAGATAAAGTAAATACCGAATCAACATTCTTCACCTGGGATCCACCCTTAGTGATTGACAGAGTTTATTTTTTTTGAGTTTCAACTTGGTCACCACTCCTAG
This sequence comes from Lathyrus sativus, assembly GCA_963859935.3. Classification (NCBI taxonomy): domain Eukaryota; kingdom Viridiplantae; phylum Streptophyta; class Magnoliopsida; order Fabales; family Fabaceae; genus Lathyrus; species Lathyrus sativus. Next base: position 498,393,466 of record OZ012741.1, on the reverse strand, counting down.
TTTGTAAGGGATCCATCTTAATCTCTAGTGATCTTCATGATGTACCAGAGCCTTGGTCCAATTGGAAATGTAATCACCTTGATAATTTCTCTTTTTTCCTTACGTATGAAACGTGGCCTGATTGCAGGATACAATTTTGGCGTGGCTCGTGAAAGTCTTGTGTTATGTCATTGCTTCTGATGAAATTGGGATAAAGGCAGCGATATCAGTGAATTTCCGGCCTTCAGCTGAGGTAGGATATGACGACATCCAAATGCTTCTAAAATATTTTCTTTAACAGACCAAGCAAAGGTGATTTCTGTTGTACAATGGTAACTCTAGTAATCATAGTTTTTAACAATGATTAATAGATCTTTATGAGCTGACTATCCCTTTTATTTCACGTATATTCTGCATACATTTGATCCTTGTATTGAGGCCTAGCTTGAGAGGGATTGGAGACATGAAGGGGCTATAACATTGGTGACGTCTTTTCTTAGCTCTCTCAGAGAAATGGGCCTGCGTTTGGAGCGAGTTTGCACATCGAACATTGCTCAGAGGTATATGTCATGTTTTGTATTTTAAACAACATTGACTCAAATGCAGTGCCATAACTGGTTTTCTTGTCTAGTCATGTAGGTAGTGACCTTTGGAAAGGAGAAAAAATTTTCGAAGCATGATGGTAATTGTAACAGCGAGATGAATATTAGTTGATACGTGCTGCAACAATTTTTTTAGAGAAAACTTCTGATTTTCAATCAATTTTCTTTGAACTTGCTGTTTCGGACACTTCTGCTAACTGGTTTGTGCCTATATGGCAATTGTTTCAATTTGTAGGTCATGAAGCTCGCATACTTCTGTGCTAGTCCATGAAGGTGATTATACTTTCCATAATTCTACCCCCAAGCTCTTTGTATTTCTTCAGCTGTAGACTGTCTCATTTGGCAGGTTTGTGCACATTGCCACAAAATGTTCGTTACAAAGGTTGCAGTCACACTTTTGTTTCAATCTCGTGGAAGCCTTTTGGCGTTGCGTGACATCTCATGCTGTTTTCATGTCGCGTTGCGAGATTTGCGGATGTAGGTAATTTTGTGGGGTCAATCATCCTCTTTCCTTTTTGTCCCTGCACCGGGAACTTACAGTGTGCTGCCGGTGGCTGGGGGCTTGCGTAACATTACATGAAAACTGAATCATGCTCCTTGTCATTGCCTTAACTTTGATTGTGCAGGTTGTAATTTGACTTGAACTTTGCATTGGTGCGCTGCAGGAAATTTCCACATGACTTGAACAGCAAAGTTATCGGCATCTGCATTTTTCTGAACTGGTTATGAAGGCATGTGGAATTCAAGCTGTGAACCAACTGGTGCAGACTGCTTTGAATATATCTTATGAATTTCTTTGGACTTATGAATTGTATATGGCCTTGTGTGGGACCACGTCCTCTCAACTTTTGCCTCTTTTTAAATTTTCTTTATACTCATGGAAACAGATCTTTATATCCAATATTGTTGTTTTGAATGTGAGTTGAACCAAACTTTGGGAGCAATTGCCCACTTGAATTGCAACGTTTCTTTGACCATGACTTAGTTTCACGACTTTAACTGCCACCCTAAACATAACCATTTGAACTAGTGCACCCTGGAACTTTATACCATAACTCGTCTTGAAAAAAAAACTTACATGAATTTTGTAACAATTTATTTCAACCCTGTGACATCCTGAGTGTGGACAAGGAACGTAAACCACATACTATTTTGAATTTTTTGAATGACAAAGTGGGCTTTGAATTCTTGAACAATGTAATATGAATTTTGTATAAGCTTCAACTTGGGCTCAACGAATGTTATGTCAACCCCATATTCAAACCACACATATTTTCCTTGCAACTCCCATGACACACTCGTATTTAAACTTGAACAATGATATACGATCTTGATCACCACTTGAATCCAAATCTCATCCAACATGTCGCTTTCTAATTAACTTTCAACCTTTACTGAGCTCAGTATTCGTACAAATAAATCTCCAATGATCCTCAATTCAATTTCGACCCCATAACCTCTTGAGTTGGAAACAACATATAAGAAACAAACTATTTTTTTAATTTTCTGAACAACTGTCCATGGGCAACAATACAAATCAAAAAAAGATACAGGTAGGACAAATTTGGGGTATGACAACAAGCAATTCCTAACTTAACTTCCGGACGCAGCCCATTCTCAAATTTCAAACACTTAGAGGTCATCGCATCTTCAGTATTGTAATGAGGACAATATTGTACCAGCTCTTCAAATTTCGCAGCATACTCTGCTACTATCAGATTACCCTGCTTCAGCTCTAGGAACTCTACCTCCTTAACACTTCGTATGTCTTCCGGAAAGTACTTCTCCAGAAAACCCTTTCGAACTACATCCCAAGTGATCGTAGTTCCTGCAGTCACCTATCTATGGCGACTGTTGTCCCACCAAGCCTCAACTTCACCTTCCAGCATGTGAGTATCAAACCTCACCTTTTGCTCATCACTACAACCCATTGTCCAGAAAATTTTCTCAATCGCCTTCAGCCACTTCTGCGCAGCTTCAGGATCCAAAATTCCTCCTTCAAACGTCGGCGGCTTGTTACTCCGAAATTGTGCCAAATCCCTAAATTGCGCACCTGCGGCTTGGTTATGATTAGCAACCACCTGCGCCATCGCTTGCATAGCAGCAGCCAAAGCAACATCAATCCTTCCTGCCATACTGATCAATAATAACAACACCAGGTTAAAAGATACACAATCTCTATCTTAAGGACAGACTCAACAACTACACTGGCCGGATGGACCGACCTGCTCTGCTACCAATTGTAACACCCCACTTTCCCGAATTAAAATAAAATACAATTAATTCGAATAAACATCAGAGTTCTCCACAAGAGTGGGATATCACATCAACATAACTCGACATACTCTTCATTAGAAGGTTTTCAAAACAAAGCAGCGGAAAATATTCATTAGTTCATCAATCTCGTCCATCCGCCAATACATGAAAATATTCATTAATAAAATGCACCAGCACATGATACGTCACAGGAAAGTAAAACAAGTTCAACTAAATCAAAAGAAAACGCCCAAGTCTCGTGCTACGTATCAGAGCATCCTAAGACTCGACTCGCACACCTCTATCCAAGCTAGGTAAGTACCTGGATCATTTGTACCTCCGAAGAAGCACAGACCACAACAACAACAACAAAGGGGTGAGAAAACATGATCAAAATTATCGGTAATACAGTACATGAAATAAAGGTAGTAATCATATAGTTCATCACTCAACATTCATAAAACATAACCTACTGTCCAACATCAACACAACACACCATAATGCAATTATGCAACTCAACACCATGCATGCGGTACCGACTCATTGGTTCATTCAATCGAACCCCAGATAGATCACATACACCCGTCCTTGGCCATGATCCGTCCCCACCATTCTCCACAAGGGAGTACAGATGAATCACATACACTCCTCTTGAGCAATGATTCGTCCCACCAAACACCATGATATGCATAACACCAAATTCATAATAAATGAACTCAAGCACACAAGGTGCACACGATCCCCTGATCACATCACCAAACATCATATATATTACACAACAAGTAAACACAAGCACACTAAAGGCACACGATCCTCCTGATCACCTCACCAAACATATTGGATATAAAAATATTTGGCAACTAATTATATTATCTATACTATGTTATAGATCTATTCATTAGCTTTCCAACGCTTCGAACGGGAACTAAAATCGACTTAGGATTAAAAGTTATGGCCAAAATCGTCGGAACAGAAATTTCCAATTTTCAGCTTTTATACAGCATGCAATCGATTGTTGTATTAGTGCAATCGATTGCTTGACCCAAATTTTCACATTTTAGCCTCTGTTTTGTTGTGCAATCGATTGTTGTACTAGTGCAATCGATTGCTTACTGTGTGTTTTCGAAAAATTATGCAGAAAATGGTATTTTTTTACCAACCCTTCCCTCTTTGCTACCACAATCAATCCCCACATGTTAGGGTATTCACCAAACTCGAAAATCCACTAAATCATGAGTATTCTATGGGTTTTCTTCCTACATAAACTTCTACTCATTTACCATTAATCCACAATTTCAAATCTAGGGTTTTCTCCCTACATAAACTTCTACTCATTCATCTATCCACTGCCCTATCATTACTATAACTATAACACACTACTCTAATCATTTTCTCCCTTAAACTTTCTCTTCGGAACCAATGTTCGTGTTCATCACTACTACTGCAGAAGTTACACAGAACCTCACCAATCTCACAACAACACATGCCCAATTCCATCAATGGCAGCAATACTCATAAACCCATCAATGTACACGAAATTCATCATAACAGTAACAATTATAAATACATATTCACCAATTCATCAACATACAAATCATGCTCCTCAAAATCCATACGGGGTTAAGGAATCCCCTCTACCCAATTCATGTAAATACCAATCCCAATCAGTTTCTCCCCCTTACCTCGATTAATACTCTGATTGACGAAGAACCTGAAGAATCGTTAGCCCTAGCCTTCTTCTCTTTCTCCTTGTTCTTCCTCTTTACTCTTCTCTCTAAAACTGGTTTTTATCGTGTTTCTAACTCTCTTCTACCCAAAAATCTTCTTATATCTCTAATTCCTTATTTCATTTTATTAATCTAATAATAATAATAATAATAATAATAATAATAATAATAATAATAATATACTAATTATTAGATTATCATCATTATTAATTATATTATATTATTATTAAACTCTATATTTTATTAAATAATTCCTATAAATTAAGGACACCCAGCAACGCTCTCAGACACACTCCCACACAAAGGACACACCAAAATAAAATAACACCAAAAGACTAAATAATTAAAATGGGTGTTACAACTCTCCCCCACTTTAATTATTTTCGTCCTCGAAAATTACCTGATGGAAACAATTCAGGATACGCTTCTCGCATCCTGATTTCTAATTCTTAGGTCACACTGCCTCCTGCAGCACCTCCCCAAGCTACTTTCACCAAGGATATCTCCTTCCCTCGGAGTTGTTTCATTTTACGATCTTCGATCCTCAACGGCATCATCTCAACAGTAAGATTCTCCCGGACTTGAACTTCATCTCTCGGAATCACATGAGATGGGTCCGAGACATACTTTCGAAGTCGCGATACATGAAACACGTCATGTAGATTCGAAAGCTCAGGCGGTAACACCACTCTATAAGCTACAACACCAATTCTTTGCAAAATCTGATACGGTCCAATAAACTTAGGATCCAGCTTCTTGGATTTCAACGCACGACCCATACCGGTCACTGGGTTAACTCTTAGAAACACATGATCACCTTCACTGAATTCCAGTTCTTTCCTTCGGTTATCATGGTAACTTTTCTGCATACTATGAGACGCTTTCATTTTCTCACGAATCATCTGAATGGTCTCAGTAGTCCGCTGCACAATTTTTGGTCCTAAGACCACATTCTCACCTGTTTCATACCAACACAGAGGAGTTTTGCATCTTCTACCATATAGAGCTTCAAACGGTGCCATTCCGATGCTAGAATGGTAACTGTTGTTGTACGTGAACTCGATCAACGGTAAATGAGTATCCCACGCACCACCTTTTTCCAACACACAAGCTCTCAGCAAATCCTCCAGCGACTGAATAGTCCTCTCTGACTGACCATCAGTTTGCGGATGGTAAGCTGAACTCAACTTCAACTTAGTACCCAAAGCTTCCTGTAAACTCCTCCAAAATTCTGAAGTAAACCTCGGATCTCTATCCGACACGATACTCGACGGAACACCATGTAGCTTCACAATTACCCGAATATAAATCTCTACTAGCTTTCCCAACGGAAAACTGGTATTAATCGGCACAAAATGTGCAGACTTCGTAAGTCGATCCACAATCACCCAAATAGCATCAAATCCTCTCGCCGTGTTCGACAAACCCGTAACAAAATCCATAGTTATACAATCCCATTTCCAAATCGGAACTTCCAACGGTTGCATAAATCCAGAAGGTTTCTGATGCTCCACCTTCAACTTCTGACATGTCAAACAGGCGTAAACAAATCGAGCTATATCTCTTTTCATACCGGACCACCAAAATAACTTCCTTAAATCATGGTACATCTTCGTAGCTCCCGGATGGATACTCAGACTACTACGATGTCCTTCGCTCAGAATTGACTTCTTCAGTTCGTCATTATCCGACACACAAATCCTGCCTCTGAATCTCAACACACCTGCACTATCCAACTTAAAATCACTACTGGGGTCGCTCTCTACTCCAGGCATCAAATCTACTAACTTCACATCTAGCTTTTGGTTTTCTCTAATCAAATCCAAGAAATCATTATTCACTTGCAACTTGCCCAACATCACACCCTCGGTCGTAGTCTCACAAACCATGCTCAGATCTCTGAACTGTTCAATTAGTTCAATCTCTTTCACCATTAAAGCCGACATATGAATTGCTTTCCTGCTCAAGGCATCTGCTGCTACATTTGCCTTTCCTGGATGATAACTTAAGTTGAAATCATAATCTTTCAAGAATTCTAACCATCTTCTCTGCCTCATATTTAGCTCTTTCTGATCGAACATATATTTCAGGCTCTTATGGTCACTGAATACCTCAAACCTCGAACCATACAAATAGTGCCTCCAAATCTTCAACACGAAAACTACCGCAGCCAACTCGAGGTCATGAGTAGGGTAATTCCTTTCATGCACCCTCAGTTGCCGCGAAGCATACGCTTTGACCTTACCATCTTGCATAAGAACTCCGCCTAATCCCATCTTAGACGCATCACAGTACACCACAAAAGGTTCACTCGGAGTTGGCAACACTAACACCGGTGTTGTAGTCAATTTCTTTTTCAGTTCCTCAAAGCTTTCTTCACAAGCAGCATCCCACACGAAAACTTGATTCTTTCTCGTCAACTGAGTCAATGGCAACGCCAAATTAGAAAACCCTTCAACAAACCTTCGGTAATATCCTGCCAAACCTAAAAAGCTTCTAATCTCCGTCGCTATCTTCGGCGGTTCCCACTGCAACACTGCACTCACTTTCGATGGGTCCACCGATATACCATCATCGGATATTACATACCCCAAGAAACTTACTGTCTTCAACCAGAACTCACACTTTGACAGTTTAGCAAATAGCTTATTATCTTTCAGCACCTGCAAAGCAATTCTCAAATGTCCTGCATGTTCTTCCTCAGACTTAGAATAAATCAATATGTCGTCAATAAACACAACAATGAACTGATCCAAATAAGAATGGAAAATTCGGTTCATATACTCCATAAACACTCCCGACGCATTAGTCACTCCAAAAGGCATTACAGCATATTCATAATGTCCATATCTGGTTCTAAATGTTGTCTTCTAAATATCACCTTCTTTCACTCTGATCTGATGGTATCCCGACCTCAAGTCAATTTTACTGAACACCCTAGCTCCCACCAACTGATCTATCAAATCTTCAATCCTTGGAAGAGGATATTTATTCTTAATGGTCACTTTATTCAACTGACGGTAATCGATGCACAGACGCATACTACCATCCTTCTTCTTTACTAACAACACTGGAGCTCCCCATGACGACACACTCGGTCTGATAAACTTTCTATCCAACAATTCTCCAATCTGAGATTTTAATTCAGCCAATTCCACTGCCGACATCCTGTACGGCGCCATAGATATAGGCCTTATACCAGGAACAAGGTCAATGCTAAATTCAACTTCCCTCGTCAGAGGTAATTCTGTAATGTCATCAAGAAACACTTCAGGAAATTCATTCACCATTGCCAACTCTTTCACTGATGTCTTGCTATCAACAGACAATGACACAAATAAAGCAAACATCTTAGCTTCGTCCTCCAACATGGTCCTCAATTCCTTATTAGACAAGGAATCCGCCAACACTTCCTCTTCTGGAGTAAGAAACAACAACACCTTCTGAAAACAATCGATGTAGACTCGGTTGAACTCCAACCAGTTCATACCCAGAATAACATCCAAATTACCAAGTGGCAGACAAATCAGATCTACCCCAAAGTCTCTACCGAAAATAGTCAGTGGACACTTCAAACACACTAAAGAAGTAGCCACTGAACCAATAGAGAGAGTTTCAATAGTTGTCCGTCGACCAAGAGTAGACGACACCAATCCTAACCTCTTCACACAATCAACAGAAATGAACGAGTGGGTTACACCCGTATCAATAATAGCAGTCAAAGGGATATTATTGATGAAACAAGTACCTTTGATAGAACGATCTTCACTGGCAACTTGAGTTCCCACTACAGCAAACACTTTACCACTGGCCTGAGACGCCTGAGACTTCTTCGGCTTCTCGCAATGCATACTGATATGACCTTTCTCACCACAGTTATAACAGGTAGGCATAGTGGCTCTACAATCAGCTATTACATGGCCTGGCTTACCACACCTGAAGCACTTCTTTACTTCCATAGGACATTCATTAGCACGGTGACCCGCGTCGCCACACCGGAAACATTTCAAATCAATAGATGCTTTCCCCTCTCTGGGCTTCTTATCAGTAGCAGCCTTATGTTTTCCCTTATCAGCAGGAACACTGTAAGGAGTACCACCAAACCTCTGCTTACCTTTACGATCATTCACAGCCTTATAATGTGCAATCCTGGCCCTGTTATCATTATCATAAATCCTGCTTTTGCTTACCAGCTCAGGATAATTCCTGATCTTCTGACAAGCAATTCCTAACTTAACTTCCGGATGCAGCCCATTCTCAAATTTCAAACACTTAGAGGTCATCGCATCTTCAGTATTGTAATGAGGACAATATTGTACCAGCTCTTCAAATTTCGCAGCATACTCTGCTACTATCAGATTACCCTGCTTCATCTCTAGGAACTCTACCTCCTTAGCACTTCGTATGTCTTCCGAAAAGTACTTCTCCAGAAAACCCTTTCGAACTACATCCCAAGTGATCGTAGTTCCTGCAGTCACCTATCTATGGCGACTGTTGTCTCACCAAGCCTCAACTTCACCTTCCAGCATGTGAGTATCAAACCTCACCTTTTGCTCATCACTACAACCCATTGTCCAGAAAATTTTCTCAATCGCCTTCAGCCACTACTGTGCAGCTTCAGGATCCAAAATTACTCCTTCAAACGTCGGCGACTTGTTACTCCGAAACTGTGCCAAATCCCTAAATTGCGCACCTGCGGCTTGGTTATGATTAGCAACCACCTGCGCCATCGCTTGCATAGCAGCAGCCAAAGCAACATCAATCCTTCCTGCCATACTTCTCAATAATAACAACACCAGGTTAAAAGATACACAATCTCTATCTTAAGGACAGACTCAACAACTACACTGGCCGGATGGACCGACCTGCTCTGTTACCAATTGTAACACCCCACTTTCCCGAATTGAAATAAAATACAATTAATTCGAATAAACATCAGAGTTCTCCACAAGAATGGGATATCACATCAACATAACTCGACATACACTTCATTAGAAGGTTTTCAAAATAAAGCAGTGGAAAATATTCATTAGTTCATCAATCTCGTCCATCCGCCAATACATGAAAATATTCATTAATAAAAATATTTGGATATAAAAATATTGGATATAAAAATATTTTCATCTTTTATAAAAATATTTGGCAACTAATTATATTATCTATACTATGTTATAGATCTATTCATTAGCTTTCCAACGCTTCGAACGGGAACTAAAACCGACTTAGGATTAAAAGTTGTGGCCAAAATCGTCGGAACAGAAATTTCCAATTTTCAGCTTTTATATAGCATGCAATCGATTGTTGTATTAGTGCAATCGATTGCTTGACCCAATTTTTCACATTTTAGCCTCTGTTTTGTTGTGCAATCGATTGCTTACTGTGTGTTTTCGAAAAATTATGCAGAAAATGGTATTTTTCACCAACCCTTCCCTCTTTGCTACCACAATCAATCCCCACATGTTAGGGTATTCACCAAACTCGAAAATCCACTAAATCATGAGTATTCTATGGGTTTTCTTCCTACATAAACTTCTACTCATTTACCATTAATCCACAATTTCAAATCTAGGGTTTTCTCCCTACATAAACTTCTACTCATTCATCTATCCTCTGTCCTATCATTACTATAACTATCACACACTACTCTAATCATTTTCTCCCTTTAACTTTCTCTTCGGAACCAATATTCGTGTTCATCACTACTACTGCAGAAGTTACACAGAACCTCACTAATCTCACAACAACACATGCCCAATTCCATCAATGGCAGCAATACTCATAAACCCATCAATGTACACGAAATTCATCATAACAGTAACAATTATAAACACATATTCAACAATATATCAACATACAAATCATGCTCCTCAAAATCCCTATGGGGTTAAGGAATCCCCTCTATCCAATTCATGTAAATACCAATCCCAATCAGTTTCTCCCCTTACCTCGATTAATGCTCCGATTGACGAAGAACCTGAAGAATCGTTAGCCCTAGCCTTCTTCTCTTTCTCCTTGTTCTTCCTCTTTACTCTTCTCTCTAAAACTGGTTTTTATCGTGTTTCTAACTCTCTTCTACCCAAAAACCTTCTTATATCTCTAATTCCTTATTTCATTTTATTAATCTAATAATAATACAAATAATAATAATAATAATAATAATAATAATAATATACTAATAATTAGATTATCATCATTATTAATTATATTATATTATTATTAAACTCTATATTTTATTAAATAATTCCTATAAATTAAGGACACCCAGCAACGCTCTCAGACACACTCCCACACAAAGGACACACCAAAATAAAATAACACCAAAAGACTAAATAATTAAAATGGGTGTTACAATCATCACATTTGGACAACTGAACTCTAGCCTCACGAGGTGTATTAGAAGCATTACAATGCTCCATTTCACACTTTTTAAGATATCTAGAGCATACCTTCTTTGATGTATAAGCAGCCCCACTTTTGACTTGTGGAACTCTATGCCAAGAAAGTATCTCATGACACCAAGGTCCGTCATCTCAAACTCACTCATGAGCTCCCCTTTGAACCTTGAAATACTCTTGTCATTGATGCCCGTAATCAAGAGATCATCAAGATACAAGCATAGTATAATAACACCATCAATACTACCCGATCTCACATAAACACCATGTTCGGATACACATCGTTTGAAACCGATGTCAATAAGAAAGTTGTCTATACATTTGTTCCAAGCTCTTGGAGCTTGTTTCAAACTGTACAACGCTTTATGTAGCTTGTAGTACTTCCTCTCTTGATTTTTTATCACGAAACCCGGTGGCTGCCCCACATAAACCTCCTCATCAAGAGGACTATTCAAAAACGCAGATTTCACATCCATTTGATAAATCACCCAATTGTTGCTATGCGCAATCCCAACAACCAAACGAATAGTCTCCAATCTAGCCACCGATGCGAATACCTCCTCGTAATTTATACCTTCACGTTGCAAGAACCCTTTCGCCACTAATCGAGCTTTGTGCTTGATTACTTCACCTTTAGAATTTGCTTTAACTTTATAGACCCATCGCACACCTATCGGTTTCTTTCCGAGTGGTAAATCAAACAACTCCTAAGTACCATTTTTCTCAATAGATTCCAGCTCCTCTTTCATTGCACATATCCATTTAGGATCGCTTAAGGCTTCCTCCTCATTTACCAGTTCAGATTCGGCCATAAGCGCGAAATGAACAAAATCACCATCATTATTCACTTCGTTATCTTGGAACCTCTCATAGTCTTGGAGTCTATGAGGCAAGGCTCTTTGCCTCACTGGTCTACCATTATTCACTACAACATTTTCCGCTACTGTAGGTGCAGGTACATCGGCATCGGAACCCTCCGGATCAGACAACTCGAAGAACTGCTGCTGTTTCAGCATCTTTTATTTCTTCAAAAAATACATCCCGGGTTATCACGATTTTCCGATTCTTCTCATCAAATAGCTTGTAACCTCCAGTAGAGTGATATCTAACAAATATCAACTTCTCACCTTTATCATCCAACTTCTTTCTAAGTTGATTCGGTACACGACGATATGCAATTGATCCAAAAACGCGCAAATGATTCACACTCGGTTTGAAACCACTCCAAACCTCTTCTGGTGTGATCTTCTCCAACTTATTAGTAGGAAACCTATTCAACAAGTAGGTGGTTGTAGACATGGCCTCACCCCATAATTCCTTAGGCAACTTCTTCCCACAAAGCATACTATGCACCATGTTCATTATTGTACGATTTTTCCTTTCAGCAGCTCTATTTTGTTGAGGCGTATATGGAGGCACCACCTCACGCACAATACCCTCAAGATCACAAAACTTCCCAAACTCACTAGAGGTATATTCACCTCCACCATCCGTTTTGAGAATTTTGAGCTTCCGACCGCTTTGACGCTCCACCATGGATTTGAAACTCTTGAACATTCCAAATACCGCATCCTTCCTCTTGACAAGATATGTCCAAAGCTTCCTACTAAATTCATCAATAAACGTAACAAAATATCGATTGTCGCCATAAGTCTCTACTTGCATCGGTCCACAAACATCAGAATACACCACCTCAAGTAAGCCTTTGGTTCTTCGACCTGCATCCTTGCTAAACACATTCTTGTGTTGCTTACTCTTCACATATTCCTCACACAATTCTGTCAGAACACTAATATGTGGCAGCCCCGTTACCATTTCACTTTGTTGCAACATTTTGAGATCCCTAAAATTTAGGTGACCAAGACGGTAATGCCATAACCACTCATCTCTACTTGCCGCGGTAGCTAAACAACGATGCTCCACAACCTTTAACTCAACCTTAAAAGTTCTATTGGCAGTCATCGACGCTTTTAGAATCAACACACTATTTTAATCTAAAACGCGTAACATCTTGTTCTCCAACCGAATTAAGTATCCTCTTTCAAGTAATTGGCCAATGTTCAAAAGATTACACTTAATTCCCGGTATGCACAAGACATCTTTGATCCTTGAAAGTCCACCATTCTTCCTTCCGATCAAAACATCTTCTACCCCTTCGGCGCTTAAAGTGGTGTCATCGGCAAACTTGTCTTTACTCTTTGCCGCTTGATTGATTTCCACAAACCAATCCTTCCGGCCCATCATATGTGTTGAAAAACCGGAATCCAAGTACCATTCATCTTTACTTTGAACTCCATCACGCATGGTAAGTAATTCATTTCGATCCGAGCACATTTTCCCACCACTTTCCAAAACAGTACAGCTGCTGTCCCGCAAACTATCACCACAGTAGCTGCTACCTGGAGCATCAACAATGCCATAATTCTCCTCCGTAATCATCACAAGAAGGGTATCTTCATCATCAACCTCTTCCCTAGCAACCTTAGCCTCATCCGCATCTGTTTCTTTGCGTTTTGAGCGACATTCCTTTGCAAAATGCCCGAGCTTTTGACAATTATAACACTTCACAGAACTTTTGTCAAACAGTTTGTAGGCACTTTGATTACCCTCTTTGGAGCTTCCTTCACCCTTCGAATTTTGTGGATCTTTTCCACCAAAATTCTTCTTACTCTTTGAAGACCACTTCCCTTTTGTTCTCTTGTTCTTCTCATGTAAACGCACTTGCAAAGCGATCTCCGTTTTGGCTTTGTCGGCACCTTTCTCATCCATCCTTTGTTCATGCGCTTCTAACGAACTTTGCAACTCATCTTTGCTTAAAGTTGTTAGATCCTTTGACTCTTCAATAGCCACAACAATGTTATGAACGGTGATGTTAACGAACGCAACACTTTTGATACAACATTCTGCTTAAGAATCATTTCGCCACATGACTTGATTTGGTTGACTAACCGGGTAATGTGCGTAATATAATCATTGATCGTTTCTTTGTCCTCCATTTGCGTTAGCTCGAATTGACGTTTGTAAGTTTGTAACCTTACCATCTTCGCTTTGACGGCACCAGCGTATGCTTTCTCCAAGATTTCCCATGCTTGCTTCACGGATTCACAATCGCCAACCTTCTCGAAATTGTCGTTATCAACACAAGAGTGAATCAAGAATAGGGCTTCATAATTCTTCTTCTTTTCTTTCTTGTGTGTAGCCCTAATAGCTTCGGTAGCATCTGCCCCTAACGGTGTAACTCCATTGATGACGATCTCAAGAACCTCTTGATAACCAAACAGAACCTTCATTTGTTTTGCCCATTTGTCGTAGTTCTTCGAATCAAGAATTGGGATATTGGTGGGAATTCGATCATTAGAAACGGTAGCCATTGTTACAGCAGATTAGGATCAATAACCGGAGCTCTTGATGCCAAATGTTAGAACAACATAAAACATAAAACCAGAATTTTGAAGGTAGTAACAATGGTGAAAAGAAACTTAGAAAGAAGATGAATTGAGAGAAAGAGAGAATAGGGAAGAGAGTAATATTGGATGAATCACTAAATTGACATTAACTATGAATTGGGATTACAACAATGTATATATACACATGAGAGAGTAATCAAAAACAAACAAAACAAACTAAAGTGGCCAAAGCTGTTAAATTTTCAAAACAAAATTTGACAGCTTTCAACAATATATATATATATATATATATATATATATATATATATATATATATATATATATATATATATATATATATATATATATATATATATATATATATATATATATATATATATATATATATATATATATATATTGGGTTGGAGCGGGTTTGTCTTAATCCATTATCCAATCCGTTCAAAATTTAATGGATTGAGTTCTTCATTCAATCAATAATTTTATTGTCAAAATCAACCTAAATCAAATCGTGCATTTATGATTTGGATTGGGTTTGCAGATTAAGTTTCAAATAAATAAAAATTTATGATTCATATTGCCAGTTTAAAAATATGTAATTCAACTCAATATAGTAATATTCCTTTATAACACTCAAATTCGACGAAACACATCATATAATATCTAATAAAACTCATCAACATGACATAACATTTAATAATAGTATAAAATTCGACAAGGCACACTATTTTCATAAAGTAGATAAGTTGAAAATGATACAAAAATATAAAAATAAAAAAAAACAATATTTAATCTTAAAACTACATAAACTCATTGGTTAGTAGTATTATTGGTGGAGAATAAAACTTTTTAAAAAAAATTATGGTTACATCAACAACAATAAATATGTGAGTTTTACTCTAAATTCTTTAAAGTTATTTTTACGTATATTTAAAAATGTGTTGCTACATCAATTAATAAATATTATGATTTCTGCATTTTCAAACACAATAATTTTGGTTGTGAATTGATGTCGTCAAGAACAAATCAAAACATGATAAAGAGATTGAGTTTCTTAAACAAACACAAGAAACCCTATTAGGTTTTTCAAAAGGGAGAGAAGAAGGAAGGAGAAGAATAAATAATTGGTTAAATCTGTTTTTCTATTCACTTTCTCAATAAGGGTTCAAAGATTACAAGTGAATACCAACAATTAACCTCTCTCAACAACCTGAGAAAACTAGTCTATTTATATACTAGTAAGCTAACATAGGGTACAAGTTAACTTAACAATTGGACTTAGAAGCAAGACCCAATTCGACATACTAACTTAAATTATATGTTAATATATTTCGACATTATGCTCGAACAGACTTCGACTACAACATACACAACTCCTATCGAACCATGAAGCTACTCTTGTCGACACTAGAGTTCTATCCAAATACCACAAATATCCACCTTGGAACATACTCTATAATAAAGGAACAAACTAGCTTTCATCATGCAGTTTTATCAACTGCATACAGTGGAAAAACTTGTTACTCGATAATGTCTTGTCTCAACTCCTCATAACTTTCTTATAGTCACTAGGTTCTTCATCCAAAACCTCACTTGCAGAGATTAATGCATAAGTTATAAGATCTACATAACCAAGTCTTTGTGGTGGCTTGATGAATCTTTTCGACCTGTCTCTTACCAACATGCAGTCATTATCAGTCTCCTAATATTCATTAGCAACTTGAGATTCTTCTTTAACTTCATCTGAGTTATGTAGTTCAACATCACTATGCTCCACCTTAACATGAATCTCTTCTTGTTCCAGTTCTTCTTCAGGAGATCTTTGAACTTCGACCAATGTCATCAATTTTCTTGAAAGCCATATTAGCTTCATTGAAAACTACATCTCAACTTGTGATACACCTCTTGTGATCTGGCTCTAGGCACCACAACCTATAAGTTTTGTCTCCTTCTAGGTATCTAAGGAACATACATCTCAGAGCTCTAGGTTCGACCTTGTCTTGCCTAATATGGGCATAGGCTAAACAACTAAATACTCTAAGTTTGTTGAGACTAGTTGGATGTCCTGACTAGTTTTCTTCAGGTTTCTTCATTCCCAAGACTGTCGAGAGACACTTATTTATTAAGTATGTTGTTGTTACAACAACTTCTACCAAAAACACCTTCTTCAATCCCGCATTTACCAACATACACTTCACCCTTTCCAGAATGGTTCGATTAAACCTTTTAACCAAACCATTTTGTTGGGGAGTCCCTTATTTAGTTTTTTGTCTTGCAATATCATACGCAACACAATAGTTGTTGGAAGCATCATTGCAAAATTTAAGACCATTGTTGGTCCTCAACCTCTTGACCTTCTTGCCAGTTTGGTTTTTGACCAGAGTCTTCTAACTTTTGAAATTTTCAAAAGTTTCATCCTTAGTCTACTGGATGAATACTCATAAATTTTTTTAGAGTAATCATCAACTATGGATAAAAAATACTTTGCACCTGAGTGTGAAGGATTCCTTGTAGATCCCCAAATATCAGCATGAATGTAATCAAGGGATCAATGTATTCTTTGTTTATCTTTGTTAAACTTCATTCTACAAGACTTACCAAATACACAAGGTTCACAAAACTCCAAATTTTTTAACCTTATCACCACCCAACAGATTTTGTTTCGACAATTCGACCAGGCCTCTTTCATTGACATGGCCAAGCCTCTTGTGTAATAGCTTAGTCTTTGGCACAGGTTTCGTGGATGTCACATCTGCTGAACTACTTACAACCTCAACCTCGAGGGTACATAAACATTGTTTCTTCACGCCTCTCAAGACTTCCTTCGACCCCTTCATTACCCTTAGGATGTTTTTCTCTCCTTTGAAAACATATCCTTTCTTGTCAAATTCACAAAGAAAAATCAAATTCCTCTTAAATTAGGTACATACCTAACATCAGTCAATAGTCTTATTGACTCATCATCGATCTTGAATCACACATGTCCAATTTTGTAAGCTTTGTTGTTTCTCAACATCACTGATCCATCATCTTGATCATACAAATCTTTAAACACGTCTTTGTTTAGAGTCATGTGTCAAGTAAACCCTGAATCGATAATCCACTCATTGCTAGAGTCACTTTTTGAAACCACCAGGACATCAGATGATTCATGACCATCTTGCACAATGGTTGCATTACCATTATCCTTTCCACCATGATTGTTCAGTTGACCAGGGCATACTTTTCTTATATTACCATTACCATTACCATTATCCTTTCCACCAATGGTTGCATCTCTAACATAGTTCGCGTGTGATCTCTTGACTATTTCCATGGTTCACACATGGTTGACCATCATTTATGCAGCTCTTACATAGTTCATGGATCATCTATTGACTATCTCCCATGGCTCACAGATGATTGACCATCATCTATACATCTCTGACATAGTTCACGCATCAATTGTTGACTACCTCCCATGGTTCAAACATGGATTACCATCATTTATGCATCTCTAACATAGTTCACACATCATCTCTTGAGTAACTCCCATGGTTCACACATGGTTGTCCATCATCTATGCATCTCTGACATAGTTCACGGATCATCACTTGATTATCTCTCATGGTTCACACATGGTTGACCATCATTTATGCATCTCTGACATAGTTCATACATCATCACTTGACTATCTCTCATGGTTCACACAAGGTTGACCATCATTTATGCATCTCTGACATAGTTCATGCATCGTCTCTTGTCTATCTCTCATGGTTCACACATGGTTGACCATTATCTATGTATAACCGACATAGTTCACACATCATCTGTTGACTATCTCCCATGGTTCAAACATGGTTGACCATCATCTATGCATCTCTGACATAGTTCACGTGTCATCTCTTGACTATCTCCCATGGTTGACCATCATCTATGCATCTCTGACATAGTTCACATATCATATCTTGACTATCTGCCATGGTTCACACAAGGTTGACCATCATCTATGCATCTATGACATAGTTCACGCATCATCTCTTGACTATCTTCCATGGTTCACACATGGTTAACCTTCATCTATGCATCACAGACATACTTCACGGATCATCTCTTGACTATCTCCCATGGTTCAAACATGGTTGACCATCATCTATGCATCTTTGATAACTCACGCATCATCACTTGACTATCTCTCATGCTTCACACCTGGTTGACCATCATATATGCATCTTTGACATAGTTCACGCATCATCTCTTGACTATCTCCCATGGTTCACACATGGTTGACATTCATCTATGCATTTTGTCATCGTTTACGCATTGTCTCTTGACTATTTCACATGGTTCATACATGGGTCACCATCATCTATGCATCTCTGACATAGTTCACGCATCATCTTTTGATTGTCTCCCATGGTTGACTATCATATATGCATATGTGACATAGTTCACGCATCATCTCTTGACTATCTCTCATGGTTCGCACATGGTTAACCATCATCTATACATCTCTGACATAGTTCATGCATTGTCTCTTGACTATCTCCCATGGGTCACACATGGTTGACCATCATCTATGCATCTCTGACATAGTTCATGCATCATCTCTTGACTATCTCCCATGGTTCAAACATGGTTTACCATCATCTATGCATCTTTGACATAGTTCACACATCATTTATTCACTATCTCCCATTGTTCAAACATGGTTCACCATCATCTATGCATCTCTAACATAGTTCACGTATCATCTGTTGACTATCTCCAATGGTTCAAATATGGTTGTCCATCATCTATGCATCTCTAACATAGATCGCATGTTATCTCTTGACTATCTCCCATGGTTCACACCTGGTTGACCATCATCTATGCGTCTCTTACATTGTTCATGCATCATCTCTTGATTATCTCTCATGGTTCACACATGGTTGACCATCATCTATGCATCTCTGACATAGTTCACACATCGCCGGTTGACTATCTCCCATTGTTCAAACATGGATGACCATAATCTATGTATCTCTGACATAGTTCAAGCATCATCTTTTGACTATCTCCCATGGTTCACACATGATTGTCTATCATGTATCCATCTCTGAAATAGTTCACGAGTCATCACTTGATTATCTCCCATGGTTCACACAAGGTTGACCATCATCTATGCATCTCTGACATGGTTCAGGCATCAACTCTTGACTATCTCCCATGGTTCACACATGGTTGACCATCATCCATACATCTCTGACATAGTTCACCCATCGTCTCTTGACTATGTCCCATGGTTCACACATGGTTGACCATTATTTATGCATCTCTGACATAGTTCATGCATCATTTGTTGAATATCTCCCTTGGTTCAAACATGGTTGACCATCATCTATGCATCTCTGATATAGTTCACACATCATGTCTTAGCTATCTGCCATGATTCACACATGGTTGACCATCATTTATGCATCTCTGACATAGTTCATGCATCGTCTCTTGTCTATCTCTCATGGTTCACACATGGTTGACCATTATCTATGTATAACCGACATAGTTCACACATCATCTGTTGACTATCTCCCATGGTTCAAACATGGTTGACCATCATCTATGCATCTCTGACATAGTTCACGTGTCATCTCTTGACTATCTCCCATGGTTGACCATCATCTATGCATCTCTGACATAGTTCACATATCATATCTTGACTATCTGCCATGGTTCACACAAGGTTGACCATCATCTATGCATCTATGACATAGTTCACGCATCATCTCTTGACTATCTTCCATGGTTCACACATGGTTAACCTTCATCTATGCATCACAGACATACTTCACGGATCATCTCTTGACTATCTCCCATGGTTCAAACATGGTTGACCATCATCTATGCATCTTTGATAACTCACGCATCATCACTTGACTATCTCTCATGCTTCACACCTGGTTGACCATCATATATGCATCTTTGACATAGTTCACGCATCATCTCTTGACTATCTCCCATGGTTCACACATGGTTGACATTCATCTATGCATTTTGTCATCGTTTACGCATTGTCTCTTGACTATTTCACATGGTTCATACATGGGTCACCATCATCTATGCATCTCTGACATAGTTCACGCATCATCTTTTGATTGTCTCCCATGGTTGACTATCATATATGCATATGTGACATAGTTCACGCATCATCTCTTGACTATCTCTCATGGTTCGCACATGGTTAACCATCATCTATACATCTCTGACATAGTTCATGCATTGTCTCTTGACTATCTCCCATGGGTCACACATGGTTGACCATCATCTATGCATCTCTGACATAGTTCATGCATCATCTCTTGACTATCTCCCATGGTTCAAACATGGTTTACCATCATCTATGCATCTTTGACATAGTTCACACATCATTTATTCACTATCTCCCATTGTTCAAACATGGTTCACCATCATCTATGCATCTCTAACATAGTTCACGTATCATCTGTTGACTATCTCCAATGGTTCAAATATGGTTGTCCATCATCTATGCATCTCTAACATAGATCGCATGTTATCTCTTGACTATCTCCCATGGTTCACACCTGGTTGACCATCATCTATGCGTCTCTTACATTGTTCATGCATCATCTCTTGATTATCTCTCATGGTTCACACATGGTTGACCATCATCTATGCATCTCTGACATAGTTCACACATCGCCGGTTGACTATCTCCCATTGTTCAAACATGGATGACCATAATCTATGTATCTCTGACATAGTTCAAGCATCATCTTTTGACTATCTCCCATGGTTCACACATGATTGTCTATCATGTATCCATCTCTGAAATAGTTCACGAGTCATCACTTGATTATCTCCCATGGTTCACACAAGGTTGACCATCATCTATGCATCTCTGACATGGTTCAGGCATCAACTCTTGACTATCTCCCATGGTTCACACATGGTTGACCATCATCCATACATCTCTGACATAGTTCACCCATCGTCTCTTGACTATGTCCCATGGTTCACACATGGTTGACCATTATTTATGCATCTCTGACATAGTTCATGCATCATTTGTTGAATATCTCCCTTGGTTCAAACATGGTTGACCATCATCTATGCATCTCTGATATAGTTCACACATCATGTCTTAGCTATCTGCCATGATTCACACATGGTTGACCATCATTTATGCATCTCTGATATAGTTTGTGCATCATCTCATGATTATCTCCCATGGTTCATACATGGTTGAACATCATCTATGCAACTCTGACATAGTTCACGGATCATCACTTGACTATCTCCCATGGCTCACACATGGTTGACTATCATCTATGCATCTCTGACATAGTTCACATATCATCTCTTGACTATCTCCCATGGTTCAAACATGGTTGACAATCATCTATACATCTCTGACATAGTTCACAAATCATCTATTAACTATCTCCCATGGTTCACACATGGTTGACCATCACCTATGCATCTCTGATATAGTTCAAGCATACTCTCTTGACTATCTGCCATGGTTTACACATGTTTGACCTTAATCTATACATCTCTGACATATTTCACACATCATCTATTGACTATCTCCTATGTTTCACACATGGTTAACCATCGTCTATGCATCTCTGACATAGTTCACGAATAATCTCTTGACTATCTCTCATAGTTCACACATGGTTGACCATCATCTATGTATCTTTGACATAGTTCACGCATATATCTTCACTATCTCCCATGGCTCAAACTTGGTTGACCATTACCTATGCTTTTATGACATAGTTCACGCATCATATCTTGACTATCTCCAATGGTTTACACATGGTTGACCATCTTTTATGCATCTCTGACATAGTTCATGCATCATCTCTTGTCTATCTACCCTGGTTCACACATGGTTGACCATTATCTATGCATCTCTGACATAGTTCACGCATCATCTCTTGACTATATCCCATGGTTCACACATGGTTGACCATCATATATGCATCTCTGACATAGTTTATTGATCATTATTTGACTATCTCCCACGTTTCACACATGGTTGACCATCATCTATGCATCTCTGACATAGTTCACGCATCATCTCTTGACTATCTCCCATGATTCACACACGGTGGGCCATCATCTATGCATCACTGACATAGTTTAAGCATCATCTCTTGACTATCTCCCATGGTTTACACATGGTTGACAATTATCTACGCATCTCTGACATAATTCACGCATCATCTGTTGACTATCTACCATGGTTCAAACACAATTGACCATCACTTATGCATCTCTGACATAGTTCACACATCATCTTTTGTCTATCTACCATGATTCACACATGGTTGATCATCATTTATGTATCTCTGACATAGTTCGCGCATCATCTATTGACTATCTCCCATGGTTCACACATTATTGACCATCATCTATGCACCTCAGACATAGTTCACGAATCATCACTTGACTATCTCCCATGGTTCACATATGGTTGACCATCATCTGTGCATCTCTGACAAAGTTCATGGATCATTTCTTGACTATCTCCCATGGTTCAAACATGGTTGAGCATCATCTATGCATCTCTGACATATTTCACATATAATCTCTTGACTATCTCCCATAGTTCACACATGTTTGACCATCATCTATACATCTCAGACATAGTTCACGTATCTTGTCTTGACTATCTCCCATGGTTTACACATGTTTGACCTTCATCTATACATATATGACATAGTTTACACATCATCTCTTGACTATCTCCCATGGTTCACACATGGTTGGCCATCATTTATGCATCTCTGGCATAGTTCAAGAGTCATCTCTTGACTATCTCCCATGGTTCACACATGGTTGATCATCATATATGCATCTCTGACATAGTTCACGCATCATATCTTCTCTATCTCCCATGGTTCAAACTTTGTTGACCATTACCTATGCATCTTTGACGTAGTTCATGCATCACTTCTTGACTATCTCCCATGGTTCACACATGGTTGACCATATTCTATGCATCTCTGACATAGTTCACGCATCATCTCTTGACTATCTCCTATGGTTCACACATGGTTGACCATCTTCTATGCATCTTTGACATAGTTCACGCATCATCTCTTGACTATCTCCTATGGTTCACACATGGTTGTCCATCATCTATGCATCTCTGAAATAGTTCACAGATCATCACTTGATTATCTCCCATGGTTCCTACATGGTTGACCATCATCTATGCATCTCTGACATATTTCAGGCATCAACTCTTGACTTACTCCCATGGTTCACACATGGTTGACCATCATCTATACATCTCTGACATAGTTCACCCATCGTCTCTTGACTATCTCCCATGGTTCATACATGGTTGACTATTATCTATGCATCTCTGTCATAGTTCACGCATCATCTCTTGACTATCTCCCATGGTTCAAACATGGGTTACCATCATCTATGCATCTCTAACATAGTTCATGCATCATCTCTTGACTATCTCCGATCGTTGACCTTCATCTATGCATCTCTGACACAGTTCACACATCATCTTTTGACTATCACCCATGGTTCATACATGGTTGACATTCATCTATGCATCTTTGTCATAGTTCACGCATCATCTCTTAACTATTTCCCATGGTTCATACATGGTTTACAATCATTTATGCATCTCTGATATAGTTCACACATCATCTCTTGACTGTCTCCTATGGTTGACCATCCTCTATGCATTTGTGACATAGTTTACGAATCATCTCTTGACTATCTTCCATGGTTCACACATGGTTGACCATAATCTATGCATATCTGACATAGTTCGCGCATCATCTCTTGACTATCTCCCATGGTTTAAACTTGGTTGAGCATTATCTATGCATCTCTGACATAGTTCACGCATCATCTCTTGACTATCTCCCATGGTTCACACATGGTTGACCATCATCTATGCATATCTGACATTGTTCACACATCATCTCTTGACTATCTCCCATGGTTCAAACTTGGTTGACCATCCTCTATGCATCTCTGACATAGTTCACGCATTATCTCTTGACTATCTCCCATGGTTCACACATGGTTGACCATCATCTATGCATCTCTGACATAGTTCACGCATCATCTTCTGACTGTCTCCCATGGTTCACACATGGTTGACCTTCATCTATGCATCTCTGACAATGTTCACGCATCATCTCTTGACTATCTCCCATGGTTGACTCATCTATGCATCTCTGACATAGTTCACGCATCATCTTTTGACTATCTCTCATGGTTCACACATGGTTGACATTCATCTAGCATCTTTGTCATAGTTCACGCATCGTCTCTTGACTATTTCCCATTGTTCACACATGGTTTACCATCATCTATGCATCTCTGACATTCACACATCATGTCTTGATTGTCTCTCATGGTTGACCATTATCTATGTATCTGTGACATAGTTCACACATCATCTCTTGACTATCTCTCATGGTTCACACATGGTTGACCATCATCTATACATCTCTGACATAGTTCATGCATTATCTCTTAACTATCTTACATTTTAAAAAACGTTATTGTAAAAATGTGAAATTAAATTAAATTAAAACATATAATTCAATTTCAAAATATATTTAAAAGAATAATTTTATTAAGGTACATTTTAAAAACGATACAGTAAAAATATAAAAATTTTAAAATAATATTTATAAATATTGTTCCAACTAATGTTAAAATCACATAATTATTTTTAAAATATATTTTAAAAAATAATTTTATTAAGTTACATTTAATAAAACGTCATAGTAAAAATATGAAATTAATTTAATTCAAAATATATAATTTAATGTCATATATAAAAAAATTTTAATGCCAAAATATAAATTTAATGTCAAATATATCCAATTAACATAAAATTAAAAATATTAATGTCAAATATAAAAAATTATGGTTACATATATTAATTAATGTCCAATTAATGTCAAATTACAAAATTAATTAATTAATGGTGAATTTTATTATATGTGTGAGGCATAAACTCTTATGATGTGCTTGATCTAAATTCCGTGCGAGCCGAGATATCCTTTACTAGTTTAAAGTTAAAAGATTTGTTTGGAAATATCAAATATCATAAAAATGAATGTTGGTAATGTCTGTTTTTGTGTTTTATTTTATAATTTGTTTATAATGTCTGTTATCAGAGAGCACAATAATGTCTGATATCAGAGAACACACTAAACACTCTAATTAGGTTGCAGTATTAAGTTCAAATGATTTAATTGAGAATATCATAAGAAAAAATGATAGTAATTGTTTGATTGAAAATGGTCAAGCAGGCTGAAAAGACCAAACGTTGAAAAGTTGAAAAGTTTGTTACATAGTAGAAATCTATTAGAACAACAAGTTGAAAGGATGGAAGGTTTGTAACATTAAACTAAATGGTTAATCCAACCTTTTGATGAGCATCAATTATATCACCATCTCAGTTGCAAGAATAAGACACATCGAGCTTATACACAAACTCTGCTATTTTTTCTTAACGAAAAGAAAAGCAGGAACTTTTGCTTGAAAGATAAAGGTCAATGATCCAAACAATATTGCACGGACCAATTTCGATAGATCAAAACACCTCTTTGTCTGACCATTTATTCTGAAATGCTACAAAAAGGTAAACAAATATTTTGACCAAACAAAATTATAGTAATCTTTGAAACAAACAACACAGTGCATGCTAGTAGCAAGTAGTAACAACCCAGAAACAACTCAGTTTGGCATAATATATTCAGGCGCTGACCAAACTATGCATCACAAATTAGTGTAAGTTTTGTTTTGATGGGACAAACAAAAGCGACATAACCAAAAAAGAAGCAAGCAAATAAGTATGACCTAAGACAATATTATATGTTATATTCCCCAAGTTAAGCATAAGAAGTACTCGTATAGTTAGTAGGGCAAAAAGGCTATAAACCCTTCCAAGTACAAACAAACATCATATCCAATTTCATTTCATTACAAACAGAAACATAAGAGAATAGATTGAAGAGAACCAAACCCTCCTAGATGGCTAGCTATCCACAAGAAGGGTGGACCCCACCACACAACCCTCCCATGGAAGGGATAAAGTGGCCAAGCTCCACCCAACTATATCGTGGAATGGACAATGACACACAACAAAATACTTGTCTGATCAAGTTCATACCTATTTAAACCTAACTACATATACATATATAACAACACATGAAATGATAAAAACAAAGAACTACTGAGGATTATAGAGAAGCCTCCCCAGTGTCCTTTGCTTTCCTTTGATTACACCATCCCGAGGTGGACTAAAGCACAGAGGCAGAACTTCCTCGGACTCACAGGGAAAATTCACACTCACGAAATGTTTCTCTAGTTTCTCTTTTCCCTACATATTAAAATATAAAAAAAGTTCAATAAAATTACTGTACAGTAATTAGGGCAAAAATATCGAAACAGTTTATTAGAGTATAATGATTAAGTCTAGTATGCAAACCCTACCTGGAGGCGTGCGGCAACCACATCACGTATCTTATGGGAAAGGAACAATTCCCATTTCCGATTTGATGATGTCTGAACAAATCTCCAAGCTGCACTAGCCTTAGTGAAATTTACAAAGGCATATCCTTTGTTCAGCCCAGTTCTGCAATCATGTAGTTTCATTTTCATTATTAGTCACTATTGTATCAACAATGAAAGTTCTATCTAGAGAAGGAAGTTGTTGACATACCTGAAATCTATCGGTAAGTAGACAAAATCAAAGGAGAAAGTGTTTTCATCTCCATTCTCTTGATCTTTTGCATTTTCAACCATGCAAAGGTTCTCTAAGAACTTCACTATCATGTCTCGACTGTCACCGCAAACCAAAAATAAATAAATGATGAACTAATAATCGATATAATAGTGTCCTAAAGACAAATAAGTTAAGATTGAAGGAAGAAAGAAGCATACGTATATTTGCTAGGAATGTTTTTTATCATAACAGTTGTTTCATCTCCATCAGGACGAACTGGAACCACAGGAAAAACAATTCCTTTGTTCTTCAGGTTGGTAGAAGCTCTAGAGTGTAGTTCATGTTTACTGTGATGATTCTTTCTCAAACTCTGATTCATAAGTTTAGGGTCTTTTTCAGCAACATTTAATCCTTTCTTCCTCCACTCTAACTTCGGGATTCTCAATCCATGAGAACGACGGCCTTTCATTTCTCCATCATTACCCTCTGTAGATGCCGCCTCCACCGCTATATCCTTTTTCACACCGCTAGATGGCGGAAACGTAGGAGTTACGGTGGTGAGGTTTGGGTGAATGCGAAAGGAAAAGTAAGTTGATGAGTGAAAATGATGTTTTGTGGCAGCGGGATAATAATAGAAAAAAGGGTAAGAAGGCTGATGTGTGAGAGGAGCGAAAGTGAGGTATGGAGGGTGAAGCTTTTGCAGTTGGTTGTTGGGGTGAAATTCGGAAGCTTCTGCGTTTAAACCTGAAGAAGCCATTCGAGAAGGATATATGTGAGAAAGCCAAGGATGTGACTAATGAGGTGAGTACTATTTATAGAGTTTTACTAACTACTAATCCCTCCGTTACAAAATATAAAATATAAAATGTGTGAATTTTATGAATTAAAAAACTTAATTATTATTTTATTAAAAAACAAATTATATATAATTTTATAATAATATTTTTTATAATTATACAGTAAAAATAAATTAGCAGAGAGTTAAAAAAAATAAATAACAATAAATATTTTGAGAATATATTAGAAACAATATCATTAGTATTGTATTTAAAACTAATATTGTATTTCAAATGTAAGATAACTTATAATTTTAAACAATTTTTTTTTGGTAAAAATAATTTATAATTTAGGATAGAGATAAATAGTATATAAATGAGAGATAAAAATGAAAGAAACAAAGAATGGAAGTATCGTGAAAGAATTTTTTGTATAATGGCTTTTCCGTATTAGTTTTTGAATTCGAGTCTATTACGGCTAATTATTAAGTCGGTCTATGGCTCAATTATGACATATGGTTTAAATATAATTGACTAATGTCAAATCATACTAGTAAATATTTTAATTGAATAAAAAAATTATCATCTTGCTAATTATCAATGTTATAAAAATAGAGCGTTAGAAGGATTAAAAATGGTAGATCAGTTTCAATATTAAAAGATAGTTGGATTCCTAGCAACTTGAGTTTAAGCTTGTGCAGCCTCCTGGCATCACAGATCCATAAATAAAAGTCAGTGATTTAATTGATGAAGAACACGTAAATGGAAGTCTGACCTTATTTCCTCTTTATTTGGACGGTCAGATGCCTCTCTAATAGCAGTAGAGTAAAGTTGACAATGAACTGAACCAACTCGAAAATAGTTCGAAATTCGATTCAACAATTAAATCGTTGAACTAGATTTATGAACCAAATGAGTTGAGTATGAGCGAAAAATTAAGTTCGTTAACTAAATGAGTTGAACTATACATAGTTCGACTCGTTAGGTTCATGAGTCAACTCGGTTACATATGAGAAGAATTATAATGTCTTTAAGATTAAGTTTAAATATTTACTCCAAATCTTAGACAAATTTAATCTTCAATTGAGTAGTTTTTGAATTAGACTCTCAAATGTATCTCTTGAAAGTTGTGTAGGTTTTGAATTAGTAGATTTCGAAGATAAAGTTAAATTTCAATATGATAACTTTTATTTTATTTTAATATTTTATTTAAAAAATATATATTTATTTAAAATGTCAAATATACTAAAAAATATATATATTTAAAAAAATAGTTTTTAAGTCCGTGAATCATGTGAGCTGAACCTAATGAGATGAACCTAACGAGTTGAACCGAACTGTCCATGAACTTATATCGAGTCGAGTTTGAGCTTAAAAAAAAGTTCGTGTCGAACTCGAACTCGAACAATTCTTAACGAGTCGAGCTGAGCTGAGGTGAGTTCGACTCGACTCGACTCATTTCCAGCCCTAAATAGCAGGAATCCTTTTATCTCAAAACAATATCAAAGATGTTCTAATTTGGCACCATGAGATGAACGTGAAGTACTCAGTTAGAACTGCCTATCATCTGAGCATGAAGGAAAGACTTGATTCGAGGCCAACTTTATTGAGTGATCCCCACCAAAAGCTTTGGAAGAAGATATGGAAAATCCAAATTCAGAACAAGGTTAAGAATTTTCTTTGAAGGGTTGCAAGGAATATTCTTCCCACTAGAGTGAACCTACTGAAGAAAGGTTTGAAAATCGACTCATCCTGCTTTTTTTGTCAGATAGCACCTGAATCTATTGACCATCTTCTCCTTGACTGCGATTTTGCTAGACAGACTTTCTTCTCTTCTACATTGAGCATAAGAACTCCCTAAAAGGCGAACATTTGTACTTGGTTGGAGAAATACCTTGTAGAGAAAGACCAGCTAGTCTGCCAAATTATTGCAGCTACTTTCTACAAGATTTGGCTGGCTCACAACATCATTCTCTTCCAAGTAAAAGAATTTACTCCAGTTCAGGTGGCAGCTGATGCTAAAAATATGGTTTATGAGTTCAACCTCTGGAACAAGAACAATGTTACTCAGAAGTTGCCTAGCCCGATGGATCCTGTTGGCAGCATTGAGTACCATACTATGCAAGTGGATGCTGGAGTGTTTGATGAAGGCTTAACCTGCTATGGTTGTGTTGTGAAAGATCCAGCTAACAAGGTTATCATCTCAGCTTGAAAATCTGAAGCTTTCATTTCGAACCCTGCGATGGCTGAGCTAATGGCTATTACTTGGGGCATGGAAACTGCTTTGAAGATAAAAGTTAACAAAATGCTTATCCAATCGGATGCTTCAAATATGGTAGATTGCATCAATGGTAGTAAAGACTCAGCTGTTATAAACCCTATAGCTGATGATTGTAGAATGTTTTTCAGAAACTTCTCCTTTTGTTCTGTCATGTTCATTAGTAAACACCAAAACATCCTAGCCCATAATCTTGTTAGAGTTTGCAAGGCTTTAGGTTCTAGCACTTGGCTTGGAGAATGTCCTTTGCTTGACTTCCAAGGCTCCTTTGTTTCTTCTCTTGGTTCTTAACGGAATTGTTTTCTCATAAAAAAATTTGCTATAAAAACTGAATTGGTCATCAAATCAATGGTTCATTGGTCGAACTATTGGATTAGTGGTCGAATCGTATGATTAAACTGGATAAAATCAAAAAACACGATTAAATAAATCTGTTGTTAGAACACACAAATCAATTAAAGTGAATTAATGGAGAATTAGGATAATTTGGAGAAGATAAAGTTAAGAGTTGAGCGAGAAAAATAGAGAGAGAGAGAGTGTGTGTGAGTAATTGAGGGTGAGAATTAAAATTGGCATTAACAATAATTGAGAGTACTAAAGGCTTTTTATACATCGCTTACGAAATAATGGAAAAAGTAAAACAATTCAAAAATAAGTTGAAAACTGAAGAAAAAAACTATAGTGGTAACCGGTTACACCCAGTTGAAAACGCCATTACCTCTAAAAAACGACCATGTAACCGGTTACCATAAACAGGGTAACCGGTTACACCAACAGAAATGGCAGAAAACATCTTTTCAACACACTACCTCATTTCAGTTGGTCTAAGTCCAACATGCTCAAGCTCATCTTCAACCTCTTAAACACCTCATTTGTTACCCCATTGGTCAACAAATCCGCTACTTGGTCTCCGCTTTGACAATACCCCAATTGTAACTTACCTTCACTCACTAGTTCCCTCAAATAATGAAACTACATCTCTATGTGCTTGCTCATTCCGTGTGTAATCGAATTCTTCGCAAGGTTGATCGTAGAAACATTATCATCAAGAAATCTAGTAGCCTCACCCTCATTGCTACCCAACTCCTTCAATATATTCATGAGGCATATGGCTTGACATGCACACAACGATGTTGGAATGTACCCGGCCTCATAAGATGAGAGTGCTACCATCGGTTCCTTCTTTGAACACCAAGAGATTGGTGTCCTACCAAACATAAAGATGTATCAAGCCGTTTACTTTCTGTCATCCTTGTCACCACACCAATTAGAATCGGTGAAACCAAGTAAATCACATTTTTTTGCCCGTATCCGATGTCAGAAAGAGAATTCCACAACCAAGAGTCCCTTTAACATATATAAGGATTCTTTTGACCGCTGCCATGTGAGACACCTTAGGTCTCTGCATGAATCTACTAGCAATGCCGACACTAAATGCCAAGTCCGGCCGCGTATTGCACAAGTACCGAAATGATCCAATCAATCTTTTATATTGCGTTTGATCTACATCTTGCTCATTCTCACTCTTGGACAGCTTCAACTTTGCTTCACATGGTGTAATGGTCGTATTACAATGCTCCATTTCACACCTCTTCAAGATCTCAAGAGCATATCTCCTTTGATGCATGAGCAGTCCCGTTTTTGACCTTTGGAACTCTATGCTAAAGAAATATGTCATAATGCCAAGGTCCTTCACCTCAAACTCATCCATAAGTTCACTATTGAACTTAGAGATAATCTTCTCACAACTGCTGGTAATCAATAGATCATCCACATACAAGCAAAGGATGATCACACCATCATTTGCATTTGATCTCACATAAACTCTATGTTTGGACACACGTCGCTTGAAACCAATGTGAATAAGAAAACCATCAATGCGTTTGTTCCAAGCTCTTGGAGCTTGTTTCAAACCATATAATACTTTATGCAATTTGTAGTACTTCACCTCTCGATTCTTCCGAGGGGCTGCTCAACATAAATCTTTTCATCAAGTGGACCATTCAAAAAATAAGATTAGATGTCCATTTGAAATATCTTCCAATTGTTGTTATTTGCAATGCCAACAACTAATTGAATGGTTTCAAGTCTAGCCATAGGTGCAAACACCTCCTCAAAGTCTATACCTTCATGTTGCAAGAATATCTTTGCTACCAATCGAGCCTTGTGCTTAATCACCTCGCATTTGGGATTTTCCTTCCCTTTATAGACCCATCGCACACCAATCGAATTCTTTCCAAGCGTAAATCAACCAACTCCCAAGTACCATTTTTACAATAGATTCCAACTCCTCTTTCATTGCACAAATCCACTTTAAATCGCTTAGAGCCTCCTCTATGTTCACCGGTTCAGATTCGGCCATAAGTGTAAAGTGAACGAAATCGCCATCATCATTGATTTTGTTGTCTTGGAATCTCTCGCATTCTTGGATTCTTTGAGGCAATATCCTTTGCCTTATTGATCTTATAATGTTTTCTTCGTTTTGGATCTCATTTGGGGGCTGCACAACAGTTTCGAAACTGACAGGATCATAAATAACAAAGCTGCTGGAGGTTTTGTTCTACTGGTAATTGATTACACTCTGCTCCGTAGACCTAGAAGTGTGATTTCTCTACATGTAACTAGTTACGTCAGATTGCATTGCTTGCATGTAACTGGTTACGTCAGATTGCACTGCCTGCATGTAACTGTTTACCTTGGGACTAACAGCACTAATTTAATAAAAAATTACATCTCGGCTTATCACAATCTTCCGAATTTTGCACATCAAACAATTTCTATCCTCCAATAGAGTGATATCCAACCTAAATCATCTCCTCGCCCTTGTCGTCCAACTTCTTTCTAAGTTGACCCGACACATGTCGATACGCCACCGAACCGAAACCTCTTAAATGGCTTAGATTCGGTTTGAATTCGGACCATACCTCTTCTGATGTCAGCTTCTCAAGCTTCTTAGTTGTGCACCTATTTAACAAATAAGTGGTTGTAGATACCACTTCCCCCCATAGCTCCATCGGCAAGTTTTTTCCACTTAACATGCGTCGAACCATGTTCATAATCGATTGATTCTTTCTCTCGGCATCACCATTTTTGTGTGATGTATAAGGTGGTACAACCTCATGCATTATCCCTTCTTGATCATAAAATTTCCCAAAGTCATTTGAGACGTATTCACCTCCACCGTCTGTTTTGAGCATTTTGAGTTTTTGACCCATTGCCTTTCAACCATAGACTTAAACTTCTTGAACACATCAAACACCTCATCCTTTCTCTTGATAAGGTAAGTCCATATCTTTCTATTTAAATCATCGATAAAAGTGACAAAATACCTATTTCCACTCAATGTGTCCACTTGCATTGGCCTGCAAATGTTGGAATACACCACCTTAAGGTGAGTCTAAGTCCTATGACCCGCATCTTTGCTAAAAATCGCCTTGTGTTGCTTTGCCTTCACACATTCTTCAGAAAACTCAGTAAGAATATTAATGTGTGGTAGCCCCTTTGAGATCTCGAAAATTTAGATGCCTAAGACGGTAACGCAAGAACCACTCTTCTCTACTTGTCGTTGTAGCTAAGTACCTATGCTCAATCACT
Organism: Lathyrus sativus; assembly: GCA_963859935.3. Lineage (NCBI taxonomy): Eukaryota > Viridiplantae > Streptophyta > Magnoliopsida > Fabales > Fabaceae > Lathyrus > Lathyrus sativus. The sequence goes on along the minus strand of OZ012741.1, from coordinate 498,359,746 downwards.
TTCAAATCCACTTTGAAAGTCCTATTCGCAACCATAGGTGCCTTAAGGATCAACATTCCGTTAGCATCCACAACACGTAAAATCTTGTCCTCCAAGCGAATTTCGTAATCCCTCCCAAGCAATTGGTCAATACTCAAGATATTACATTTAATTCCTGGTATATAAAAGACACCCTTGATCATAGAATGTCCGTCATTCTTCTTTTTTATCAAAACATCACTGACACCTTCGGCCGCAAGAGTGGTATCATCCATAAATTTTACTTTACTTTTCGCGGCTTGATTGATTTGTGTAATACCCATTTTTAATTATTTAGTTTTTCTGTATTTTTTTTTTCGGTGCATGGTGTGTGGAAATTGTTTGAGGAATTGAGTTCCATAATATTAGAGAAATATGATTAATAATAAGAATAATATGATGATTAATAGTGTTTATACTATTTTTATTAATATTATTGTTATTATTGTCATATTTAAAAATATTATTGAAAGAGTTTGGAAATTAAAGAAAATGTGGAAATAATATTTATTTGGGATATTAATATTAAATTTGATTTTTGGAATGAGGGGAAATGAGAATATTATTATTGGGATTAAGAATAAATAAAATTGGATTATTTGGGATTAAAATGAGGATTTATTATTATTGGAATTTTTGGATTAAAAGAAAATGAGAATTAATTATTTATTTGGAATATAAGGGAATTTTGGGGGTATTGAGGGCAAGTTTGGCATTTTGGAAAAGTTGAAGGAAAAGGAGAGAAAGAACACGGTAGAGAGAACGAAGAACACACGGTGGGAGAAGGAGCAAGCACAATCAAGAGAGCAAAGGCTGAAGAAAAAAGACCATCAAGCTGTGAATTTCTGAAGCTTCATCAACATCAGAATTGAATTCGAGGTAAGGGGGGCAGATATATCGGTTAAATGGTATTACATGAATATTGGTAGAAGGGGAATCCCTAACCCCATGTATGAGTATATTTGCGTGATGATGATAATATGATGTTGATTGTATGTCATTATTGCTGTGATTGTGGTGATTGAATGTGTTAATTCGTTTGCATGTGGCTGTGATAATTGTTTGAGTGCATTTGGGGTTTCCGGGAAAATTCGAAGTTGAGCCGGAAGTGGGTTATTTGAGCAGAGTTGATAATTTGTCGGGTAGAATCGGGAATAGACCTTGTAATTAAGTCGTATTATGTTGTTTGGTTGCGAGTGGATGTTAGACTCGATTTAATCGGGTGGAATCGGTGATGGGTGATGTTTCTGCTGTGCATAATTTTTCTGAGTATGCAGGTATTCGATGGGCGAATGAGGGGCGAGCCTTCGCCAGGAGAACTAGCCAGCGAGTGCTGGCAGAAGCTTCTGTCTGGCTTCGCCAGAAGTTTTGCCAGGCGAGTTCCAGCGAGTGTTCGCTGCGGGGCTTCGCCAGGCGAATGGCCAGCGAGTGTTCGCTGCGGGGCTTCGCCAGGCGAATGTGCCAGCGAGCCCGACAGCAGTTTGTATTTCTCCTGCTGTTCTGTTGGTTTCCTTTGTGGTTTTGGACCCTTGTTGGTCATGTTTGACAATGAGCGTGATCGCGAGCCGTGGTGAGTGTATGTGTGGTGCAGGATGTGAATTCGTGGATATTCCCTTAATTGGAGGGATTACGTCAGTGTATGTTATGATACATGTATGTGGTGATATAAGGGTGCTGAGTACGATCAGATTGATGTGCTGTGATGATAGTTGGGTGTTGAGAGTGTGTTGAAGGACATAAGGGCCGTATGGCCGACGTTTATCGCATTTGACATAATTGGTGGATTATGTGTTAAGTTTAGATAAGTATGGATGTGTATGTGATATGTATGCACTATGTGCTATGTGTGGTGATGTGTTGTGAGATGATGTGGATCCATATGATCGATACGCTGGTTATGCGTTGCGTTTATACGCTGTGGTATGAGGATTGGATCAGTAGGATCGTTACGCCTTGTGCGCGTGGTATAGATGTGTTGTGTGAGATATGTGGATCAGTGGAATCGTTGCGCCTTGAGTGCGTTGTAGTGATATGTTGTGATGAGAGGATCCGTAGGACCGATACGCTTTCTATGCGTCGTGTTTATGTGTTGTTGTGACGATTGGGTCGGTAGGACCGATATGCCTTAGGTGCATGATGTGTGATATGTCGCGTGGTGATTTGATAAGTAGGATCGGTGCACTTTGTGTGCTTGTGTGTGTATGCATATTATGATGCGACGGACCAGTGAGGTCGTGTGCACTGTGTGTGTGCTGTATGGTTATGCATAGTGTCTTGCATAGCATGTGGACGTGAGGTTTGATGTACTCACGTGCTCCAAGTGGGGAGCGTAAACGCAGTGTATGATTCACCGGCGTGCTCTAGTGGGGAGCGTGGACGGGATTTGGATCGTTGCTCGGATGGAGTGTATGCGACCACCCGTGTCCCAAGTGGGGGGACGTTGATGACGTGCTCCCTGTGAGGAGGGTGATGGCCATGTGTCCATCGATGTTGATGATGTGCTCCCTGTGAGGAGGGTGATGGCCATGTGTCCATCAATGTTGATGATGTGCTCCCGGTGAGGAGGGTGATGGCCAGATGTCCATCGATATTATTATTGTGCTCCCTGTGAGGAGGGTGATGGCCCAGTGACCATCAGAGATGTGCTCCCGGTGAGGAGGGTGATGGCTAGGTGTCCATCGATATTATTATTATACTCCCTGTGAGGAGGGTGATGGCCAGGTGTCCATCGGTGCGTGTGCTCCTTTGTGGAGGGTTGATGGCCAAGTGACCATCGTTGATGTGTGCTCCTTTGTGGAGGGTTGATGGCCCGGTGTCCATCGTTGTTGTGAGTCGGTACCGCATATTGTTGAGTCAAGTTCATGTGTTTCATTTTGGTTTGTGTGAGTTGTGGATATTGATGATGGGACAGTAGGTCCAGATGTGTTACATTTGTGGTATGCATAGTGGGTTGGTATGGGACCGTAGGTCCGGATATGTTGTATGTGAAATAATGATTTATTGTTTCTGCCTTTTATTTCATGTACCATTATACCATTATTATTTGATCGTGATTCTCATCCCCTTTGCTGTTGTTGTGGTCTGTGCCTCTTCGGAAGTACAGACAATCCAGATGTTTAGCTAACTTGGATTGTGGCGTCGTTGTAGGACTACTCTGATACGTAACACCGGGGCTTTTGGGAGTCTTATTGTTTATTGATGATATGTGTGCCCCTGTGGCGTATCTGACCTTTGTGAGACATGTGATGATTTTGATGATCATGTTATATATTTTAGGCAGTTGGCCGATGGTTGTATTTATATGATGATGTTGTTGGATGTTGGTGATGTACGTATACTTTGAGTTATGACTGACTTCTTTTTCCGCTGAAATTTTATTGGGAATCAGTTTTGATATGATTTATGAAAATTTTGTTGAGAGTTGTGACATCCTGTTAGGGAGAGAAACTCTGATATGTGTTTATTTAATTGTTTTCTTTTGTTTTGGGGAACGGGGTGTTACAATTTGCACAAACTAATCCTTTCTACCTGTCGTATACGTTGAACACCCATAATCCAAGTACCATTCATCGCTGCCTTGGACTCCATCTTGCACTGTAATCATTACGTTTTTTGTTGAATGCATTTCTGCCCCGATTTTCAAACTCCTGCAGCTGTTGTCCCGCAACTTACAATTGCCTCTACTGCTGCCCAACACCTCTTTACTGCCATAAAACTCCTCTGCAATCACTACCAAGAGCGTATTTTCATTATCTACCTCTTTCCTCGTAACCTTAGCTTCATCTCCTTTGGAATCCCTTTATTTTGCACCACACTCATTTGAAAAATATCCAAGCTTTTGACATTTCAAGCACTGAACTTTGCTTTTGTCCCTTGGTTTTCCGCCTCTAACATTTCCTCGATCACCATATTTACTGGAGTTTCTCTCACCCTTTTGCCTCGTTGAAACCTTCAAATTATGTGGATCATTTCCACCCAAATTCTGGAAGATTTGCTTCCTTTTCAAAGTCCATTTTCCTTTCGATATTTTATTCTTCTTGTTCAACCGTGCTTGTAAAGAAATCTCCTCTATAGCTTTATCGTTTCCTCTCTCATCCATTCTTTGCTCACGAGCCTCAAGAGAGCTTTGAAGCTCATCTTTGCTCAACGTTGCAAGGTCCTTCGATTCTCTGATAACCAATACAATGTTGTTAACTCTTAGCATTAAAGACCGCAAAATCTTCGACACAACATTTTGCTCCAAAATCATTTCTCCACAAAACTTGATTTGATTCACCAAACATGTAATACACGTTACACAATCGTTGATCATTTCCTTCTCTTCCATTTGCGTTAGCTCGAATTTCCTCTTGTGAGTTTGTAACCTCTCCACCTTCGCCTTAACAACCCCGAGATAAGCTTTCTCCAATATCTCATTAGCTTGCTTTGTCGACTCGCAATCGCCAACCTTTTCGATGTTGTCACTATCAACACAAGAATGAATCAAGAAGAGTGCCTTGTAATCTTTCTTCTTCTTTTCCTTGAATGTAGCCTTTTGTACCTCTGTAGCTTCTACCCTAAGTGGTGTAACTCCATTGTTCATCATTTCAAGAACTTCTTGATACCCAAAAAAGACTTTCATTTGCTTTGACCACTTGTCATAATTCTTCGAATCAAGAATCATAAGGTTGGTAGGGATTCAATCGTTGGAAACTGTACTCATTGTTGCAGCGGAATTAGATCAGAACTAGAGCTCTTGATGCCAAATATTAGAAGACACAAATCTATTAAGGTGAATTAATGGAGAATTAGGATAATTTGGAGAAGATGAAGTTAAGAATTGAGAGAGAAAAAGAGACGGGGAGAGAGAGAGAGAGTAATTGAGGGTGAGAATAAAAATTGGCATTAACAATAATTGGGAGCACTAAAGACCTTTTATGCATCATTTACAAAATAGTGGGAAAAGCAAAACAACTTAAAAATAAGCTGAAAACTGGAAAAAAAAAACTACAGTGGTAACCAGTTACCATAATCTGGGCAACCAGTTACACCAAGTTGAAAACGCCACTGGCTCTAAAAAATGACCATGTAACCGGTTACCATAAACAGGGTAACCGGTCACACCGACAGAAATGGCAGAAAATAGCTTTTCAACACCTATCACTATAACAAATTTATATAGATATTAAATTGGTCGAACTGGATGACTCGATGTAAAAAAAACATTATACCGTCGGTTTTCCAGTTTACATCAGTTCTTATCGGTCGATTTACATATCTGATTCAACAATTGAACCAGACCGATTATAACTTTGGTTTCCGGTTTAATCAGTCTGACCGGTAGGTTTGGTCTGATTTTTAAAACTATGTTATTTACATTAAAAGTTGATAAATAATCGCTAATTCCTGACCTGTCTAAAAGCAAAAGCAGTTGTTAGGTGCTGAGTAAAAGCAGGAATGTCGAACATTTATGTGGAGTAATAATTTCTCCACCATGTGTGATATTCTTGAGTGCAGTAGTATGATAGTTTAAATGGAATGGAAGTAAGTTGTGTAGTGCTAAACATAATGAGACATAATTTCATTACATTCGGCTTCAGTATGGTACATATTATAGTGAACAACGACACTTTTCTTTGGGAATATTGGCTTGGGTATGACTTGGTTGAGTCCAAACTGTCAAGAGACGAGATTGGGTTGGTAGATGAGAAGAATTATCTGGTTTTTTGAAGGTCCGAGTCTTGTCGCAATCAACTTTGGTGTGATAAACGCTTCCCATATGGCCAAGGATTCTGCCTCTTGATCTTTCGAAGAAGTAGGGAATTTCCTAGTAAACCACTTTAGGTCAAAATCTTGTTGGCAAAGGGAGCCATAAAAGGAGTGAAATTGTAGCGTTTGGCATACATCATCACATATCCAGTAAAAGTCTTATGTAAGTTCAACCCTTCATCATTAGGAGTCAATTGGACAAGGCGTGTTCCTTTGACCCTTCTATTTTTGATTTCGTCAGCCTCTTGATTGATTGTGTTGTGGGTTGGCAATAATGATTCGAAGGTAGAATTGAGCCATAGTTGAAGCAACCAAAATGGGTAAGCTAGTAGCAGATTTGACCCTAGTTGAATTTTCTTGAGGATTTCAACGCCTTCTCCTAAAGATTCATATAGAAAACCTAAAACCATTTGGCTAAGGCAGAGTTTATGTCCAGCATGTAATTGGTTTGCCATGGTTAAGAATTTATTTGGCACTTGTAGAGATTTCGAGCAAAAAATACATCGAGATAGCCAGAGTGCGAGGAAGGCACACTATGCCAAAAAAGACCTTTAGCAGCGCTTTTTTTGGCCTTTAGCAGCGCTTAAAAGCGCTGCCAAAAGTAGCGTTGCTAAAGGTAAAGGCAGCGCTTTTTTTAAGGAAAAAGCGCTGCTAAAGGCTCCCTTCAGCAACGCTTTTAGCAGCGCTTTTTTCACCCTATAGCAGCGCTGCCTATTCCCCCTTCCCCTCCCTTCAGCAACGCTTTTAGCAGCATTTTTTCAACCCTATAGCAGCGCTTTTCCCTCCCCCCTTTAGCGGCGCTTTTTAAAAACGCTGTCTTAGGCCCTCTTTAGCAGCACTTTTTTAGAGCGCTTTCTTTGACCCCCCATTTAACAGCGCTTTTTTAAAGCGCTTTCTTAGACCCCCCCCCCCCTTTTCCAACCTATAGCAACGCTTTTTTGGCCTCTCTTTGCCCCCTTTAGCAGCGCTTTTTTTAAAAGCGCTGTCTATTCTTCACGATTTTAAATTTTTTTTTTATTTTAAAATCACATTTTTTATATATTTTTCGATAAACCTGCTTATAACAATTACATTCCCTGCATATAATTCAGGCCTTTAATTCAACAGTTTGGCCTTATATATAACAATTACTTTGACCTTATTTATGTGTATTCATCACTTTGCCCATAACCATTTTAATACACATAAACCTGCTTAAATATATTACAACATCATAAAATACATTCAATTTACAACATCACAAATACATTCAATTTACATATAATTACAAATAGATACGTTATACAATTCTCAACTCAAGAATAAATTGACACCAGTCCTCCTTAATTTCTTCCAATCATGCTTTCGAGTAAGTACCACACTTGTATTCATCAAAGTACTACATAATATAACAGAACATGCACGATTTAATTTTAAAACTAATTACTCAGATGAAATATCGGTTAATTATCAAAATGAATCATATAACTTATGAATTGATTCATACCATGATTGTAATCTCTATTTGACCTGAAAGAATAATTTCCTTCATAAAGCGCAATACAAAATATCCGCAGTCAATCCCATTGCACTGACGAGGACATTGTAAATGGAAAAAACAAACGAACATTTATCAGGATATATAGTTTAAATAGTTTTATCAAGTAGAACCACTATAACAGTCAAACATGGGAAAATATACCTCCACTCTGATCCAGCTGATGTTGTTAGCCTTCCTTTTTGGCACTGTTGCATCTCTTTGTACTCTGAATATTTGTATAACTCTAACATAATATAAACACATATTTAGAATAATGTCACATAATAAATAAAGATATATAACTATTCAGAACAATATATCTCATCACTTACGTATCAACCATGTTCTTCAGATCAGGATATTTTGTTGTATCGCCATCCAATGAATCTATATAATACACTACTTCTTTCATCGGATTAATCGCGACCAACAATCAGTGTCCACTATAAAATAAGACAACAGTTTAGACGGAAATGTTATATAGATTAATGGCAAAAATAGAATAATTATAATAAATGAATTTAGAATAAAATCTAACCCATGGCCAGTATTATATGGCAACAAGAACAACTTATCTGTAGTCGCGACCATAAATCTTTGGACTATGTAATCTTTGACTGTATCTGGTGTGTGCTCTATTGCCCGTGCGTTGATACAACTAGCAGATAAGAATGTGAATATAGAAGTCAAATCATGCGGGACCAACAACTTGTCATACATGAGCCTAAAAGAAAACATAATCAACATTAGAATATTCAGTTAAATGAGCAAATTTTAAAATGTTCAATTATTTAATTAAAATGGATCGGAGTACCTGATGTATGAATGTAAAACACCGACGCCCAATTCAGAATGCTGGAAAACCTTGTCAAAATCCTCCTTAGCAAATGTTTCGGGATATTCAAAACCGAAAATACCTTCCTCCATAGGTATTTGACGGATGCCACCCTCAACCACATCTGTTGTTCCTATATATGTTTCAAGGCACATCCTAAATCGAGGAACAAATGCTTTTTTTGACTCGATCTTTTTTTTGTTGGGCACCTTGGAAGTTTCAGGCATCTTACCCTTGCTGACTTGTTGCAACTGCTGATCATGAACCTAAAAGTCATATATAAGTTCAGTAATTAATGTATAATAAGATAACCATGTAACTGTATTAATACCTATTTCTTTGATGCAGCTGAATCGGTATCCCGCACAATAATTCTATCATCTTTTGATTTGGATTTTGTAGGAGTCTAAGATCATCATGTAAATAAGAAAATAAGAAAATGTAAATGTAAATAAGAAAATAAGAAAATCGAGGAACATTTGAATATTACAAGCTAGGTTCATAATGGTGTTCAACATACCTCATCATCTACGTAAATGAGATTTGTCGGCCATGCAACATACGCTCCTATTGCGTCTCCCACCACTGTTGCGTCTGAAACTTCATCTGGTATAGGCAACAATGCACCCCCCTCTAACGCAATATCAACCAATACTTTTAAATATCCAGGAGGGAGCGGTTTATGGTGAAGTAATTCTCCCACAATGTTATGCACCTTTCCCTTGCCAACCATGCGATAAGTCGATGACGATAAATATAGCCGACAAGGTGAAATGCCCTAAACAAATAATGATGTCGATTAATGTGTCAATTAAGAAAATTGTGCTAAATTAATTTCAATGTAATATATACAATTACCTCTGGAAGCTTCTACGGACAACCGATACTATCTTTTTCACTAGCATCTTTACCCTCTGGACTGCGCCTTTCTGACATGTATCTTTCTTTGTCCTTCTGTAATTCCCAAATCTGAGCTTTCAATTCCTCCAACGTATCCATCACTTCTTTATTGCTAGGATTTTTTTTCTTTTCCTTCTTATACAGCTGTGATGGAGTGACGCCAAATCCCTTACCCCTCACATGCCTAGAATACTCAGGGATATTTAACACCCAACTCAGTATGCTCCTGCAATCATCATCCTCAGCTGGAGTTATACTCTGGGATAGAGTCTCCTAAAATATAGATAAAAGCATATATAAATATATTATACACTTTTGATCAGTTACTAACAAAACTAATGTTGTACTTACATATCGTTAAAACACTTGTTGAACTTTTTCCTGAACGACTCCATCTCTTCCCACACGGGCAGCCTTCCACACAACATGGTCCGGAAGAGATGTCACATCATTTTTCTCCTCTTCTATCTACGCATTAAGCCGGATAATAAAGCATTCATATCCTATTATATATACTTACTAATTTTGGTAACTATATCATATTAAAGCATTTATATATACTTACTATTTTTTGTTCTAAGCGTGCATATCCCAAACGCCCTTTTTTTGTATGGATACGCGAGTTTTGATACCCGTTGCTGATTAACGCCAGTCACAACCTGAAAAAATAAGTTTAAGTCATATCGGAACTCTTGTGGAAGAAGTATATATACTATACATTATTCATGATAAGTTGTACTTACTAAAAATTCTTTGGTTCTTCGCTTTGCAACAAATGTCTCCCATTCTTCTTCCGAAATCAGATCAGCGTACTTCTTTGGATGCTCCGAGTCAACAAAGTTTCCATCAGAATCTTTGAGAAACTTGTTCGTTAAAAACGCTCTGAATCCCCTCAGTCATTTATCGACCAATTGAAGACAATATTTTCTTCTACAATCATCAATATTAAAAGACCTCTGCAAACAAATACACATACATATAACATGTTAGTCTAATTAATTTAAAGATGTAACCGTCAACATAATTAAAAATAATCAAGTATCGTACCTGTATCTCGCTCTAAATTTTGTCTTTAGCCGGTTTTAGCGACTCAATTCTCCAATTATCGCAAGTAATCAGAATTTGTGAACGTACAAGTGCTCCAATGTAACTTGTCAGCATTGCACCATTAGGCTCAACTAATTGATCTCTTTCATTTCAATGCACATCATACTTAACACCCCTATCTCTCGCACGAATGATTTTTTTCATAATCGTTATTCCTCTTTTGATATCGCCTTCAATGTCTTTTGTTGTTCCATTTCCATCATGTGGTGTTTCCTCATTGTTGACCATAATACCTGTAATTCAGAAAAACCAAAGTATCAAATGAATGACATGAAAATATGTAAATAAGAAATATATACATAAGAAATGTATAAATAAGAGAAACACATACATAATTTTATTGAATGACATAATATGTAATTGTATTGCATGATAGAAATATGTAATTTTATTCAATGAGACAATATGTAATTTAACAAGTACCTTTGTCACTAAGATCTCTTTCTTTTCTTAGTTGGAACGTGGTTTATTTGTCTCTTAACAACACGGACAGATGGATTGATCCAAATTCCCTCGTTATGATCAGTTCTAATATATGATTCGTCCGCTCTAATATTCTCATCTAGATCATCTATAATATAAGATTCCTTCTCAACATCAACATCCCCCTTGTCTCCAATGTTATCATCGATTACTTTGTTGGAAAAAAGAACTATAGACAATTTCCTACTTGTCAGATCAGTGACATAGAACACTTGTTTAGCTTGCATGGCTAGAATAAAAGGCTCATCTCTGTACCCCACCTTATTAAGATCCACTTGCAAAAATTCTGACTTATCCATTCGTATGCCACTATTATTTTTAACCCACTTGCATCCAAAGATAGGAATCTGAAACTTTTCATAATCAAACACCCAAATGCGATCGATAACACCAAAATACGACAAATTCACATATTTGGGGTTTAAGTCCTTCACACTTGAAATGTGCATTGCTTCGGCAAGCACGGTGACACCACTATTTTGCATTGTACTCTTATCATCTTGTTCTTTGGTATAAAATGTGTAGCCATTAATTGCGTATGCGCTATAAGAAAACACATGCAAAATTGGACCATATGTTAAACATCTCAATCTTTCTGTTATTGAAGCGGGATCATAATAAAACTTTGAAAAAATATGATCCTTGAACCATGTTATAAAACTTCGATTGTGCTCACGTACTATCCAATTTTCATTTCGATTCAGATTTAAACCTCGGAGAACGTCCTTGTGCATTTCAACATACGGCTCGACCTCAATGTCATTGTGCAGAACATACAAATGCACTTGCTCCCGTTCATCCCTTGAAACTGTCACATCTTTATTTCCAATTAACTGTTTACCTACTATTTTTTCAACAACATTAGATTTTGGGAGGCCAATGGATTGAACGTTGGACAAATATTTAGTACAAAGCTCAATAGCTTCTTCAACAATGTATCGTTCAACAATACATCCCTCTGGTCGGCTTCGGTTTTTCGCATACCCTTTCAATATTTTCATATAACGTTCAACAGGGTACATCCATCTCATATAAGCTGGTCCACACAATTGTGTCTCTTTCACAAGATGGACAACTAGATGTACCATTATGTCAAAAAATGATGGAGGAAAATACATTTCAAGTTGACACAAAGTAATAGCTATTTCTTTTTGCAATGATGGTAAGATCGCAGGATCGATCACCTTACTACAAATTGACCTGAAGAAAAAACACAATTTAGTTATTGCACCTCTCACTTTTTCTGGCAAAATAGAATGTATACCTATTGGTAGAAAGTGTTCCATTATAACATGGCAATCATTTGTCTTTAAACTCTTTAACTTGAGGTCTTTCATAGAAACAAGTCTTCTAATATCTGAAGAGTATCCTTCTGGAACTTTAACTTCACTCAGAAACTTACACAATATCTTTTTCTCCTTTCTAGATAAAGTATAAGCAGCAGGTGGTAGATATGTGCGATTTCCTTTCTTCAAGGGTCCTAATTCATTTCTTATTCCCATTGCTACCAAGTCCTTTCTTGCTTTAAGGTCATCCTTAGATTTTCCTTGTATATTGAGTAACGTACCGATAACACTTTCAAATGTCTTACATACAACGACTTCCAATACGGCAACTCAAACAAAATTGACCTCTTCTTCCACCCACGTGTGACAATAGTATGTGCAAAAGGCTTGCCAAACTGAGTACTCACATCTTTCACCTTTTTAAAAATTTGTTCGCCGGTCAATGTAGGTGGAGCTCTACGTTATTCTGAATTTCCATTAAGTGCTTTTCTCCACCCACGGTAGTGATGACTAGAATTTAAGAATCTACGATGACCAAGAAAGACATTCTTCTGACCAAATTCCAACCGCGTCCAATCTGTGTTTTCTTCACAGATAGGACACACACATTGACCTTTAATGCTATACCCCGATAGATTTCCGTATGCTGGAAAATCATTAATTGTGCCAAACAACATCGCCCTCAAATTGAAATTTTCTTTCCTATATCCATCATAAACCTCCACACCATTCTCCCACAAACTCTTTAAGTCTTCGATTAAAGGTGTCAGGTATACGTCTATGTCATTCCCTGGTTGTTTAGGGCCAGAAATTAACATAGATAACATCATGTACTTACACTTCATACATAGCCATGGAGGTAGGTTATAAATCATAATAATTACAGGACAGGTGGAATGTGAGATACTCTGCAGACCATGCAGATTCATTCCATCAGTCGATAATGCCAAGCGAAGGTTTCTAGCTTCTTCTCCAAAATAAGGATAATCATTATCAATTTTCATCCACTGTGGTGAATCTGCTGGATGTCGATACTTCCCATCTATAATTCTATCATCTGCATGCCAAGTCAGGTGTTTTGCATCTGTTTCACTACGAAACATGCGTCTAAATCTCGTAATTATAGGAAAATACCATAAAACTTTTGATGGTGACAACTTTTTATTATACTGAGATACACCGCATTTAGGACACTCGTTTAAAGATGCATATTCATTTCGAAACAAAATGCAATCATTTGGACAAGCATGTATCTTATCATAGCTCATGCCAATAGAGCATAACATTTTTTAGCTTCATAGGTTCGACTGGGAAGAACATTATCCTCCAGAAGCATCTCTTGAAGTAGGGCTAACAACTCTGTGAAACTTTTATCCGACCATCCATTACCCGTCTTTAAGTTGTACAACTTTAATACCGCAGAAAATCTTGTGAAAGTAGTGCAACCTTTATACAACGGTTTCTCTGCATCGCTTACCAACCTCTCAAACATCTTGGGACAATCTTGAAGATCTTTTTCAAGTGCTTTTGCAATCTCTTCGACTCGATCACAATCATATGTATCTCTGCCATTGTCCATTGAAGCATAGGTCGTATTATCCCCGGGTTCGACATTCTTATTACTTATCTCACCATGTAATGTCCAACATGTATAACTTCGATCAATTCCATGTCTCACTAAATGAGATTCCAACTAAACGGCGTCAATTTGACGCCCATAACAACAACCTAAGCAAGGACATGTGATCCTACTGGGGTCTTTGGCGTGTTCAACAGCAAACTTAACGAATTTCGATACCTCATTCTCGTACTCTTTAGACAATCGATTGGAAGATATCCATTTTTTATCCATACTAATTGAGTAGTCTAAACTAAACTAAGAAAGTTAAACAAATATACAGAGAATACCTGTAAAGAAATCAATAACTTCTAAGAAAGCTACACAGTAGGATGCTTGAAAACAATCACAACCTTGCTCTTCACAGGTAACCCCTATAACAGACAAAATTAATAACATCATCAACATTAAATAATTCTTGCAATAAAATTAATTAATTTGCAATTAATATGAACTCATATACAATTTTTACTAACATATTAATTATTTAAAATTTTATATAATTTTATATTTATCTAAAATTATCTAAAATTTTATATAACTTGAGTTTATATTTATCTAAAATTTTATACAATTTTTACTAACATATTAATTATTAGTAAAAAGAACTCATATAAAGTGTAAAAATTAGACAATAGTACACTTTATATGTGCTTTAGGATGATAAATGATGTCCTTTGCGTTGAACAAAATTATTTTCTTATAATATTTTGGTAAATTAAATGTTACTAAATTAGCAAGACGGTACAAAATGAAAATCTTCCCACATAATATTATTAATACTCAATATACCCTGAGAAAAATTGACTATAACAGGAAGAATATGTGCCACACAATCTTGAGGCTCCAACAATTTTTCAAGAGCTGCACAACCCTCAACAGCAAGAAGCCGAACAGAATCTTGATCTACAAGAACAAGAGTCAATAAGTTATTATTTTTATATACATATAGATAGATTCAGTAGGTTACTTCAAAAACAATTTACTATTCAATAAATGAGCATAACAAACAAAAATTATATTCACTTAAACTGGTCGGCAAAATATACTAATAAACTGACAATGTCTTCAGTTACTAATAAGGATTAAGGAAAATAAATAAACTTCAAGATTAACAGAAACTTAAAGCTTTCATCTGAATCACAAATAGTGTGAAGCTTCTAAGGCAACATAATCTAAAAAACCATTGAACAAACAAAATTTATCAGAATGCCAATTTCAAATAAGATTTGTAGGCAACAATAATAAAAATTATTAGTAAAAAGAACTCATATAAGGTGTGACATTTCAACAAACACCTTGTATACGGCTAGATATAATGAAAGTTAACATAAGTAAATTCATTGTGGCATTTCAACAAACACCTTGTATACAAAAGTCAAGCCAATATCAAAAGAGTAGTTCTCATCAATGATATCAACAAAAACAAGTCAATAACTCAGAAAAGAAGTAACACTAACATCATATAATCCAGAAAAATGAAATACTAAGACAATAATCCAGAAAAATGCAAAATGGAAAACTTCAAATACCGTAACAATGGCGGAAATGTGCTACAGAGGCTGTCGAAAACGGACGGTCAAATGAAGGAGATATGCAACACAGGCTGAACGGAGGTGGGCGACGGAGGCACGACATTTGGACAGAGGAGGGCGACGGTCGGTCGTGGTGAATAGGGTTCTGGTTCGCAGAGAGGAGAAAGAAAGAATGAAGAACGTACGCGCGCGAGCTAGCAATGTGTTATGTTTTTTTAAAAAATTCTGTGATATTTTAATTTAATTATAATAACACCTATGGCAGCGCTTTTTAATACCTACAGCAGCGCTTCTCAAAGCGCTTTCTTTGCAAAACCATATAGCAGCGCTTTCTTTAAAATTCTGTGATATTTTATTTTAATAATAATAACACATATGGCAGCGCTTTTTAATACCTACAGGAGCGCTTCAAAAGCGCTGTCTTAGCCCATGGATATAGCAGCGCTTTAGAAGGAAAACGATTTCTTTGGCACACCCTACAGCAACGCTTTACAAAAGCGCTTTCTTAGGACCAATCTACAGCAACGCTTAACCAAAGCGTTGTCTTAGACCATGCCTTTAGTAGCCCTTTAGCAGCGCTTTTCCTAAAAGCGTTGTCTTAGGTATGCTGTTTTTTTTTTCTTTTCTTTTTTTATTACTCTTTAGCAGCGCTTTTCCTAAAAGCATTGTCTTTGTATGCGCTGCTAAAAAAGTCAATTCTGGCATAGTGGCAATGTGTTCTTCGTCATAAACCTCTTCGGTATCCTTGTTGTGGTGATCTGAGATATAGTGAGTAAAGGTAGTTCAATTTCCATCGAAGCCTATGGTTTCCTCAGTCATGTGGTTGGGATCGAAAGCGTCTCCAGTTGGTCGAAGACTAGTGGTCGCAACAATATCGAAAAGGGTTGGAGTTAACATTCCACAAGGGAAGTGAAAAAATTTGTGAGTGCTATCCCAGAAGTATAGGGAATTAGCATCATGGTTTGGTAGTAGCCTGATCCAACTTTTGACAATTGAATCATGTCAAAGATCTCAATGTCTTTCCAAGTTTGGGTTTTCTTTTTTTCTATTTTTGCAAGCCAAGGCAAGTAATTTTCAGAATCTATAGACAAGGGGAAAGAGTGAAATACTCTAAGAGCATTGCTTATATAATCTAATTTGATGGGTTTTTCTATAGCCTCAGTCAAAGACTTTGCCTAGGTATTAGCTACATCATTTGGTCCAGTATTCACAGTTTCATTACTAGTTTTAGGTTTCTTCCTACTAGCTATTGGTTTGGTTCAATGATAAGTTAGAGAGTACTCTTTGAGTATTTTATAGTGAGCATTAATATCCAATAAAGGACCTACATTAGCATGAGTTTTGCCAGAGATTGAAATAGGAATTAATACATGTTATTGGTAAATACATCGCTTTTCTTCTTCAATAGGGGGCTATGTGATGTATTGATGATTTCCCATAACCTTGGGGCCTGGTATCTTGTGAATAGGAAGAATAAATGTTTGCTTCTTGGAATCTTTGGAGTTCTTGGTTTTAGACACTATTGATAATGGAAATATGAAGGAAATCTGGTTTGTTTGGATCTTTATTAAGAGAAAATGAAGAGTTCTTTGTGTGTTTCAGAATGGAGAAGTTTAGAAGAGTAAAAAGGTGAAGTAAGTGTTGCACCCTAATTTTTGACCATAAGATCCCACCTCCTTGTGCATAAGTTTTTTTCTCGTTTTCGTTTTAACTAACCATTTTAACCAGTTTGTCTGTTTTGTTTTACGAGGACAAAGTTGATACAGAGAGGGCAGGTTACGAAGGCTGGGTATGTGTGCTTGACAAGTTTCAAATCCTTCGCAAGTTGTAGGGAATTCATGTGGACGTAAAGAGGATATGCCTTCACCCTTTAGGGTCATATAACTAGCACAAGCTCAATCTTTCTCTTCAAGAATTGCTCAGAGGATCCCCTAAGAAGAGCCAAGATTTCCTATACTTTGTTTTCAAGAACTTCGATTGGAAGACCGGTTGGAGCTGCGTGGTATATTGCCAACGGTACCTCCACTTTCAAAGGTTTGCTCAAGATGAGATTCTGAGTGATTGGCCAAGTTGCACAAAGTCTCGAAGTGGAGTCTAAGTTCCATAGTGATTCATCGTGCAAGAGAATCAAGAGAGTTCATTATCAGAGACTTACAAGATTCATTTCAAGATTTATTTCAAGACGTTCGTATCATCTTCAACTCATTGGGTTTACAAGTTCGAGCTGCAAGTCCATGAAAATACTTCCAAATCCAAAACATTTGGAGTTCCCGAGACCAATGTGAAAACTGAGTTCGTCTTAAATGTTTAGAATTTACTATAAAGACTAGAAGATGCAAATTATAAGAGGGTTCATAGTAGATATTTTCAAGACCCAAAATCAAGTGTTCAAGACTCTTCCATAAACTGAGTGCACATGTACTATTCGATTTCATGGACCTTATTATAGGCTTCCTTCTAAGAAGCATAGTTTCCTGTTATCCAAATCTAGAAGACACCCACATTTTGGTTTCAGCAATTCACAGCAAGGCCAACACAAGATTATGGCATAATTGTATTGAGCACTCTAAGTTGCAAAGAATGGTGACATTATGCCAGTCCAATCAACGGATAAAAGGAATTCAGTCATCTAAGTTCACCAAATTTGTTCAAACATTACAAGGTTACAGTTACAATTTTCAAAGTTTTATCTAGCAAACAAGTTGACAATGACAAAACAAGAAAAATCAGGATCATGAAAGTCTGCTACAAAGCACATTCGATTCCAAAGCGCGCCGTCAGCCCGGAGCTCCATTCGCCAGTTTACGCAACACCGACATCACAACCTATCAAAGCAACGCAAATTAATAATTAGAACAGACCTAGCAGATAAATTGCAATTGCAAGTTAAGAGCCAAGATAAGTGGATCGCTGATTAGACCCTCCTCAACATTGATACCAGCAGCCGTTGTTTGGTTATTACCCTGCAGGAAGCCATGACCCGTTTAGTCAATCTTTACCAATATGGACAACTGCTAGCCATGACAACCGGACTGACCGTCAAAATCAGCAGCCTGAGATCCCTCAAGAGCAGCCTTCATCGGAGTTGGAGCTGAAACAACAAAGACCTGCAATGGAACAGATGCGAAGTAATATCTCACAAGATGTAAGTAATCCCGACCGTGAATCTCACGAGTAACCGACTTCTTGGTGCACACCATGGCCTGCTATCAACATATGCACTGGAAATATTAGTGTTATATATCATCAATTGTCTTCATTCATCATTAGAGGTGCTATACAGATTTTTGGACTGCTACAACACATTTGATTAGGAGAAAAAACTATATCACCATAGATGGTCCACAACCATTATCCTCCCTTTCAGAAATCGTTGAGAAACCAGAATCTGAACAAAGTGGATTGCTCCTCAGTAAAGAGCTTCTGAAAATTACAGGGATATGTGCTCTGTCCCAGAGGCATGCGGTACGTCACCCCTGCATTCAGAAGAACAATTAGTTTCTCACCATAGCAGTGGTCCAATTAATAATAACTGCAAGAAAAGAGAATCAAAACCAAGTCAAATAGAAGGTACTAAGGCTTGACCTCAATCACAACGGTATCTTCCCGACACAATTAGAGCCACCAGATTTTGTTTTCGGCTACACGATAACCACGGACGGTAATAAAATTCATGAATCCCAGCCACCGGCTTTACAAGCATCAACTGCAAACGCAATTACTCGCAATCTCAACGTCAGCAACAATTTGTCAGAAGCAGCGCATCAGCATCATCACGGTACAAGCGTCAATACAGCATTTCAACAACAACATTTCATACTTTGCAATCATCAGCAGAATAGCATTCGCAACAACGAGCGCGAACCGGAAGCAACAACTACTTTGTCAGCGGTAAGAGCCATAATCCGGCATGCCGTATCAATCTGTCGTACAAACTTTCTCCGCAACAGCAGTTCGATTGAACACTTAAACAACAGGCTCAACCCTTAAACTACCTGCATCATACACAAGAACAAGGATACAAATCAGAACACTAACACAGAGAAGGAGGGGCATTCACATACAATATATTCCGTTCTCAAGTTCAGAGGTTGTCCACACTAAGGATCATCATAAGCATCAGGAGTAAATTAACACAGCAGCAACATACGTGTTAGGAGCAACAATATCAATAGCAAGGGAATCAATCCCAGTTCCATCCTCAAATGCCATCTCTAAAGACCGTTAGTCCCAGTTTAGTTCTCGCGACAAACATGTCCACTCCACTACCGTATTTGCTTTGGGATGTTCGTTCACTAGCCCAACACCGTGTTTGCTTTCCACACCTACAAATCACAAAATCTCAAGTCAGCACAAATCTGAATCTTCATAAGCCAAACCAAGCAGCTCACACATGATGAAAGAATAGGTTACAAAGAGGTCTCCGTACCTACCATATCGTCCTCAAGTGGGAACTCAGATGCCTTAAGAGTCCGCTGCGTACCACCCACATTACGCGAGGTTTCTTCGAGCCGCAAAATACAAGCAAAGGCTGCAGGCAGTGAGATTTGCAATGGCCAACCGGTTCTCAATCTTGCCTTCTTGAACGCGTCCATTGATCCGTAGAAGCTTGTGTTGTCTGAATTGAAACACATGAAAAGGAAATGTTCAGATCCGTATCAGTTTGAAGAAGAAACTAAAGGATTAGAGTCTGAATTGGGAAAAGAATATACCCTGCGTTCAGCTTGTGCGCAAAGAGCAATTGCAGTTGTTACCCTTCGTCATTAGTTTTTCGCAGAGCTTCCAACAGATACGTCAAACCCGAGCTTCTCCACCTTGGGCTTCTCAACCACCTCCTGGCCCAGAACAACCGCTAATTACACCTGCCAAGATCATAACCTCAAGTTAGTAAACCAACAAGGAATATTCCATAAAAGATCCAAAGAATATCCAAATCAAAGATAAGATTTTCGTTCAAACAGACAATTAAGGGCTTTGAGACGAAAAAGGAAATTGTCTCAAATCTTATTAGAACGGAATTGGAAAACCCCAATCTACAATCAATCAAGCATTTAAGACCTTTAATCATATTTTAAAACGCAAATCTCAGTAAAGCCTATATAAGATGGAGGGATTCGATATGCGAAAGGGGACGAATTCACAACAAACTCAAAAAAACCCTAGGTTCAAAAGGGAACTTATCTGGTGTTAATTTCCAATTCGCAAAGCCGCCGTGCTCCTCGTCGAAACCATCCGACGTCTTCCACCGGCAACCACCCTCGCGAACTGTGACCGCCGTCGGTGAAACGATCCCTGGTCGATCCAACTGCATCTAGTCGGAAGCCACCGCGAGAAGCTTCCGCCTTCATCCACAACTTGCGGTAACCACTATGTTTGAGCCAATCTGCTGAAGCTTTTGATATGTCTGTCTGTGTTTCAGGTTTTGAGCGCGAGGAAAAGGGAGAAGACGGGCGATCGGAGACGAAAGGGGGGGAATTTGGGGGATTAGGGTTTTCTCTCTGTCTTTTATTTATTTATTTTGTAATACATTTAAAACACGTACACACCACGTACACACACACACATCACCACTAACCTCATCCTTGGTCACCGTTAACTTTTTTTTCTAATCCCTTAACTAACCTTTAATTAACATTTAAAAATTGAATTGATCCTAAGTTAGTGATGTAATTTTTTTATTAAAATAATTAAACTTTTTTTTTAATTCAGATATTCCATTTAAAAACAAATAAATCAATTAAACCCATTTTTATTAATTTAAGCTTAGTAAACCCTTTTTTTTGAAATATTAATATAACAACTCCATTTTATCTCTAATTAATAATATAACTTTTCCTAAATCAACTTTTCTCAAAATAATTCAACCTCGTCTAATTCAAATCAATTCAACCTCGCGCTCAAAATCGATAAAAATCAACTCACATCGTAAGAATCAAATTAATCGTGCACTTCACGACACTTGCACTTACATCTTAGCGCTTTCATGCGTATATATTATTGATCTTTATCTGCTTTATCTTATTCACAATACACACACACACTCACTTAGCGCTTTCATGCGTTCGTGTATGGTTTATCTTTCTGCAATTTACTCTTACGCAATTTATTCTATTGCATTCACATTATCATATTTACCTATTCATACATCGCATTTCGTCCAAAGGAAAAACCTACACATAATTCAACGTTGTGTGTAGTTGCACATCATATGCATCATATCCCCTTCGATCCTTGAGTCCATTCAAGTTGATCACTTAGGATAGATCCTACCCCATAGGAAGGACCTTGTCTTTATTCTTTACAACTTAGACCAACACAAAACAACATTATACAATCTTTTCAAACACAATAGAGAATAGATGTTAATCATCTTAAGCGAGATATAATCTCCACCCCACAAACAACACAATCAAACATGTAGGGACTTTGCCTTAAGAGCGACAAAGGCATGCTTGGCGACCATCCGAGTATGTAAGACCTTTCCTTAAGACGATGCAAAGACCATTTCCTACAACCCCCTTTTTACATTTGTGGTGGTTACATCTTGTCGCTACTGCGAAAATCGGCGCCGGCTGACAGAAGAGTCGCCACCGTGCGTTATTTATCCCTCAGAGCGGGAAAGGAAACGCTTGAAGTAAACCTCGCAAAAAACGGGGAAAGGTATGGTCATCGCAACCAAAACCTGGGTTCGGGAGTCGGTTACGCAAGGGGAAGGTATTAGCACCCCTCATGTCCGTCGTACTC
Organism: Lathyrus sativus; assembly: GCA_963859935.3. Classification (NCBI taxonomy): domain Eukaryota; kingdom Viridiplantae; phylum Streptophyta; class Magnoliopsida; order Fabales; family Fabaceae; genus Lathyrus; species Lathyrus sativus. The sequence goes on along the minus strand of OZ012741.1, from coordinate 498,337,953 downwards.
GACGGGATCCACGCTTGCTTGGGTTGTCTACTGGATGCAAAACAATCTACCTACGGCTGCTAAATCTAAACGGAAGGGAATTGACTCGATAGAGCGTCGCACTCTATGCCTACGTATTCTCAAGAGAGAAAGTCAGAGTCAACGTAGTTCGGGACTACAGGGAAAATTGGCTCGCCAAGACCTCGCGTCTTGTGCCTACGTACTTCCACGCTGCATGGAAGATCAGAGCTTTACGTAGTTCAGACTAACTACGGCTAAACAAACATTCTCACACAGCAGTGAGAAAAACAACTGGTTTCACAGGGTCGGGAACCTATGGGCAAAACTATGGCTTGGTCTCAAATGCGCTCGGGCAAGAGAGAAAAAAGGGTAACAATTAATCGTCAGCGGGAAAGTCTCGATCGCATAGCAGTGAGAGAACGAAAGTCAGTCGTTAGTGTGCTCGCTAGGATATCGCATCCTATGCCTACATATCCTCGTCTGGTACAAGGAATCAGAGCAGCTGTAGTTCGGCTACTATCGGGACCACAACTCAAATCTCGTTTTATTAACATTCTGAAAAATGATTACAATGGGTGAATACTGAAAATAAATCTCCTAGGAAATACTATCCTATCCTATCCTGAAAAATCGAATGAAAAATAGCCCCCTAACAAGTGAGCTTCTAAACTATCCTAAAAAGATGCAAAATAAACTCTATGGCAATATATCCTAAAAGAAAATGTGCTTTAAAAATATTAAATCTACTTTAATATTTTTTCCTTTTTTCCTTCTTTTCTTTTCAACTATTTTTCCATATTTCTCTATGCATTCTTCAAATATTTTTCACCCTTTTTTCAATATATTTTTCTCCATAATATTTCTTTATTTTTCATATATTTTTCTCTATATTTTTCTTTTTCACTTTTATTTCTTTCATTTCTTTTCCTTTTCACTATTTCTTTTTCTTTTAGTATTTCTTTTCCTTTTCTTTTTCCAATATACTCTTTTTCTTTTATTTTCTTTCCTCTTCTTTCTTTTTTCCAATATGCTTTTTTTCTTTTATTCTAAAACACTAAGTACATAACAAAAATAAAGCAAAGAAAATAAAAGGGGAGGGGGGGTGTACTGGTACAGGGGATATACAGGCTGTAAAAATATAAAACAGAAAAACAAAATAGCAGCTAATGGGAAACTAGGCCCAGCCCGTTAAGCCACCTAACAGAACTTTGGGAGGGGGGTCAGCGATTGGAACGGGGGGCGTCAGCTGGGAAATGGTATTGGGCCCAACCCATTCTCATCAGAAAAACGTGAGGGGAGGTGTCTCCCAAAAAACTGTTGGGCCTGGCCCAATCCACCCTTCTCCTTCCTCTCGTCCCTTCCCCTTTCTGAAAACCCTAGACTTCTTCTCATTCTCCCTGCGCCGTCGTAAGCTGTTCACGCCGTTCAGCCTTCTCTCACTCTTTCGTTTCAAATCCTCTCTCAGTCTCAAAATCTCTCTCTCACAGTATTCTTTCTATCAAATAATCTCAAACCAAACGCACCATGAATCTTATCATCAACAAACTAGCAACATCAACGCAGTCAGTACCAATCCGGACACAAAAATCCACAACTCGGCAATCTCAGAGGAATTTTGAAGATCCATTCTTGACGAAGATTCACAGATGATGATACTTAAAACTGGAAAATGGAAAGGATGATGTTACCGGATGGATCTTGAGGTTTGAGGGTGTAGATCTTGCAGTTACTGGAGATATTGATGAAGAACAAGATCGCGGATGAAGATCCGATGACTATTCTTCTGGAAAAAGGCTTGAAGAGGTTCTTGATGGGTGGTGATTCTGATGATGAGAGTTGAATGTTTCTGGAAAAGATTGACGACTCGTATGAAGGTTCTGACGAACACGACGAAGATCATGATGAACGATTCAAACGAATCTTGATGAATCTGAAGGTTGATGAATTCCTGGAGAATCTGGATCGTGATGAAGATCGTCTGGAAAAAAAAAAGATGATGAATGTTGATGAAAGTTCTTGAGGCGAAATCTGGAAAAGATTGATGGAGGTCGTTTGATTCTGGGAAGGATGAACAAGGTTGGATCAGAGAAGATGAGAGGAAGGAGGTTTTCTGCTGAAGCTTGTAGATCGGAGATGAAGGTTTCTTGATAAGGAGGATGAAGATTGGTGATTTCTGGAGATTTTTCTGGGTTTGGTGTTCTGGTGAAGCTCACGGCGGTCGGAGTTCGTTGTTGATCGGAGGAGATGGAGGTGGGAGATGAATCTATGACCGGAGAAGATGAAGCTTGAAGGAGGAGGCTGGACGGAATCTGGAAATTTGGAGGTTTTCTGGTGAGATTCATGGTGGCCGCCGGCCATGCATGCCGGCCGGTGGGTCTTCCCGGTGAAGGGCTGTGGTGTGTACACGTGGTGGAGGTAGTGGAGGAACGGCGCGCATGTGCGCCACGTGTGTGGTCGTGGCAGAGTGTGAAGGGTGATGGCGTGAGGTGGCGTGTGTGTGTGAAGTAACGTGGGGCCATCCATGACTAACACGTGGCTGCTAGCTTTTATACTGCTGAGATTCGCTGGACGCTTCTGGATGTTTCTAGAAGCTGCTGGGAGTTGCTGGGAAATCCTGGATAGAACTTGGACAATTCTGGACACAAGCTGGGTTGCGAAAATGGACTGGGCCCAGACAAAAAACAAAAAAACTAAATGGATTAAGAAGCTAATGAAAAATGAATTAACCCTAATCCTAATTAACTATTAAAACTCAATTAATCCTAAAAATCTAATTGACTCCTAATTAATAATACTCTAAGAATTCTAATAAACCCACTAATAAAATTCTAATAAAACTATATTATTTATTAAAGTGATTAAAAAGCTATTAAAACCATTTTAAAAACTATTTAAAATCTACAAACTCTATATTAATATCTAAAATGTCTAAATTCTTATTAAACTAATTAAAAGAAAATCTAAACCAAAATAAAATCTATAATATTCTAAAAAATGCTATTAAATTCTATTTAAAAAATTCTAAAAACTATATTACTCTATATTATCTAAAAATATTAAAATCTACCTAATATCCTATAAAATGCTAAAAATGATTAAAAATCCATTTAAACCCTAAAAATGGCCAATAAAATCCAGAAAAATCACAATAATTCCCAGAGGAACAAAAATAGCACCGAACGACACAAAACACCGCGAGAGTGCACTAAAATAGCCGGTAAAAATAAACGGGCACCGAAATATCCCAAAAATACGATTCTACCTATTTAAACTGATAAAAAAACACCTGAAACACGAGACGAGAGCTGTGATCCCAATAAAATCAAAACAAATGAAAAATGCATTGTATGCAATATGCAGATGCGAATGCGATCATGCGTCGAAACCTCGAGCCAGATACGAGACCCGGTTGGTCAAATTTTGGGGTGCAACACATCTCCCTTAACATGAAGACTCATCTCTTCTCCTAAACCCAATCAAATCAACTACCCTAAACCCGTAGGAACTTTGACCACAGTCAAAGAGCTCCTCTAACCCTTTAGGGTGAACTACAACATACTCTGATTCCACTCCCGTAAGGATATGTAGGCATAAGATGCGACATCTTATCGAGTATACTTAGAAATAAACCCCCTAGGTCTTTAAACCACTAAGCAGATAAACACTTAGCAGTAAACAAACATAAAACAAGAGGTTCCTGTAGAGTACTACAGAAACTTAGGATGCTAGTACCTTCCCTAAGTTTAACCAACCCCCGAACCTAAACAATCTAGCTTGCATCTGCATTGCATTGTGGGAATTTCGATCTTTATCCTTTCCTTTGGACAAATCAAAGTTCGGTTGCAAAATGAATTAAAGATTCAAACTAATCAATAGTTTGGTATCCGATTTTCACCGCGACAGAAATGGCGACTTCACTGGGGAAATCTCTAGTGGGTTTCCCTATCTTATTTTATTTGTTTATTGCTTTATATATCTGCCTACTTGATTAACTGTTTACATGCTTTCTCTTGTTTTTCTTTTGGGATTGTTGTCCTTGAGTGGTGAGATAAAGTTCTACACCCGAACTTGAGAGAAATTAAGATAGGATGGTGATATAGTCGAGGAGGCTTATAGGGAGTGGAATCCCTACTAAGTTGAATCGAGAATCCCGCTCAGTTGAGGCCCTTTCGAAATAGTACTGTTGAACGAATAATCGTGAAGACACTCACTACTTTCGACTTTGGAGCCTATGATATTGAGGACCGTAGTTACCTTAACCCATCTTTGGCCTTTATTAGGACGTAGTGCGAGACTATGAGGAAGTACTTCCGAAATAGTGCTACGCGAAGCTACACTCAAAAGAAGTTCTCTTGAGAATATTATTAATCCTCGAGTAATTGGGAAATTGGTAATATCCGATAGATGGGCTGATGATTCTGAGTCCAATTAGAACCTTGTTCTGCAGGTACAAACAACCTTTAGTCCTTAAACCTTTGGGAAGGGTACACCTTTACTCCATGCTCGTTGCAAACCTAGGGCGCCCCTTTTGTTTGTTTATCTTTATGTGAATACTTGTGTTTGCTGCATTCATATAGCATCATTCTGCATTGGACTTCATGGGATTTACTTTCGTTTATGAACATTGTAGGTCACTATGACTTCAGATAAAAGACATACTGTGAAATATACTTTTAAGAGTCCCAAATTGGATGACCTAAAGAAGTTGTGGGATTTCATCGAAGATCAAGAAGGATTCAAGACCAAGTATGGGAAGCTGATATCTTTGTTGGGTTGCTCAGTGAATGAAGGGCTTCTTGCCACCTTGCTACAGTTCTATGATCCCCTCTACCATTGTTTCACCTTTCCAGATTTTCAGTTGCTACCTACATTGGAAGAGTATTCTTTTTTGGTTGGTCTACCTGTCCTTGAGGAATCTCCTTTTCCCTTCTTGGAAAAGGACCCTGATGAGAAAGATATTGCTAAAGCCCTCCGTTTAAAGGTATCTGACGTCAAAGCCAACCTAGTTACTAAGGATGGGATTCTTGGTTTAAAGACAAGTTTCCTAATTGAGAAAGCTTCATTCTATGTTGATTATTCTAATAAGGCTCCGTTTGAGGCGATCTTTGTTTTGCTCGTTTATGGGTTGTTTCTATTCCCAAGTTTCGAAGGTTTCATCGATCTCAAAGCATTCAAGATCCTTATGAAGAACAATCCAGTGCCGACTCTGTTGGGAAATGCATATCACTCTATACATCTCCGAAACCTTCGTGGTGGAGGGATGATTACTTGCTGTGTACCTCTACTTTACAAGTGGTTTATTTCACACTTGCCGAAGTCTAGCTCTTTTACAAACATTGGCAAAGAATATTGGTCTCCAAGAGTTATGACCCTGACCCATTCCGACATTGATTGGTACGACCGAGTGTATGATGGGGTATTAATCATTGATAGTTGTGGTGACTTCGCTAATGTACCATTGCTCAGCTTTGATGGAGGAATCAGCTACAATCCTATCTTAGCCCGTCGACATTTGGGATACCCGTTGAAGGAACCTCCCAAAAGTGTTCAAGTAGAGGGTATATTCTTCAAAGATGATATAGAGCTTCTAGGAAGAGTTCTGGACGCATGGCGTAGGGTATACAAGAAAGGGAAGAGAAGTCTAGGGAAGCCTAACTGTGTGTCTTTAGAACCATACCTCCAGTGGGTCAGAAGAAGGGCAACCAACCTAAAGATGCCCTATTCCCGTCAAGATCCCGTAGCTCCAAGGAGAGAGCCCACTTATGTTTTTATGTCTAAAGCCGAGGAGGTAGAGGTGTCTTTAAGGATGTCTCAACATGAGCTGGAATCTTGGAGGAACAAGTACCACGTAGCAGTGGCAGAAAATGTTGAACTTCAAAAGGAGAATATTGAACTTCAAAAGGAGAATGTTGAACTTCAAAAGGAGAAGGTTGAGCTCCAAAAGCAGAATGCTGAACTTCAAGAGAAGAAGGATGAACTTCAGAAGCAGCTACAGTTAAAGGATGAAGAGTTACTCCCCTGCAAGAAGAGGAAAGTCATGGAGGATTTATTTTTCTCCGACCCACAATGCACTATCTGGAAAATAATTGTGGACAACCTTATCCATGAGAAGGCGCAACTAGAAGAGCAGCTCAAGCAGCAGCATTCAAAGCTTCTTTAGTGTCTTTACTAGCTTTTATTTAGCTTTTATTTGGGACTCTTTAAAAGAATATTTATGTAGTCCGTTTCAAATTTAATAAAACGTTTTCTTTTACCGCAATGCCTATAAATAGAGGAATCCCATGAAGTCCTAATCATCTTGCATTGCATTCTTTTTCCATTGTTCACTTCAAGAAACTCAAATTTGTTCTGTAGGTGTTGTAATCATGGATTTCAGAAGAGAAACCCTGAAGTACACTTTTCAGAGTCCCAACATCGAAAGCTTGAGAGAACTAGCCGAACTCGTCGAGGATCGCATTGCTTTCGCAGCAGAATATGGAGGAGTTTTCCGTTTCCTCGAGCTGAAGATGAAAGAAGGATTGTTGGAAACATTGGTTCAATTTTACGACCCGATATATCACTGCTTCACTTTTCCGGACTACCAATTGATGCCGACCTTGGAAGAGTACTCAGAACTCTTGAGGATGCCTGTGACTGTTCGACCGCTATTCACCGGAAGGGAAGACACGCCCAGTCACCGAGAAATTGCAAATGCTACTCATCTCAGCCTAGAAGATGTCCAGACACACCTGATCACCAAGGAAGGAGTCCTTGGGTTCCCCGCCGACTTTTTGATCGAAAAAGTCCGTTACCATGCTGAAAGAAAGGAGGTTCTCATATCGGAAGCTAATTTCGCTTTGTTGGTCTATGGGACTTTCTGGTTCCCTAAATTTGACAGTTTTGTTGATATGGATGCGATCAAGCTGTTCATACTCAAGAATCCAGTACCCACCTTGCTTGCTGATACGTACTTCTCGATTCACTCGAAGAATGCCGAAGGAGGAGGACACATCGCATGTTGTACCGCCTTGCTGTACTCATGGTTCATCGCTCGTTTGACTTGGTATCCGTCCCTTTGGGATGAAGTAGCAACACCTCGATGGTCCGAGATACTTATGGCCCTTACTCATTCGGACATTGTTTGGTATGATCCCGCCTATGGAGGCGTGCCTATGATTCCTAGTATCGGAGGATTCCCTAACGTACCGCTCATTGGAAGAGAAGGATGTATAAGTTACAATCCCGCTTTGGCCCGTAGACAGATGGGACACCCTATGATCCAAATACCTGACCCAGTTTCGTTGGAAGAGATCTATTTTAAAGGAGAAGAGGATCTAGATCTAAAGACTGTCATCATTTACGCATGGAAATACATTGATAGGGAAGGAACGGCTGCTTCAGGATACCCCAACTGTGCTGTTTCCGAGGATTATCTGCATTGGGTGCGAGAAAGGGCTCTCGATCTCAAGATGCCTTTTCCTTTTCATGAACCTATGGTATTATCTCCTCATGACCCCGACTGGTTCGAGGAAGAGGAAATAGAACAAGTAAGGATTGCTTTAGATGAAGCCCGGAAATTAAGGACTGCCTGGAAGAACAAGTTCCTCACCCTCAAAGTCGAGAGGGAAAGACTTCAGAAGACACCAGAATTAGAAGCTGCCAGAAAGAGAAAGGCGCAAGGAGATTTATTTTCTCTTGCCTCTTCAAGTGTTGTCACCAATGATGATCTCCCCTCAACTACCATGGCTTGGAAGGAGTGTGTGGAACGACTCATCATCGAGAAAGCGGCGCTGCAGGAGCGCATTGACCAGTTGACCGAGGAGCTCCGTACAAAAGAGAAGACTATGGGATAGAGTTCTAAGTTTTCTTTTGCTTTCGTTGTAATAAGCTCTTAAAAGAGTACTTCGCTTTACAGAGTTTCTCAAAAATAAAAAGTTTTTCAATTATCCTACATTATAATACTGAAAAACACTTTGAGTTTCTTGAAGTTTCCTCCTGCATCTGCATTTTCTCATTAGCATTATGCATTTAGCATGGCATTTTACATTTGTGCATGTGTCCTTCCTTTGTTGTGGCTCATTTCGGTTTTCCTTCTCTGCTGTCAGTCGTCGTCTCTGCCATCTGACCAAGTCGGAAGTATCATTAAAGGATAGTGAGGAGAACAAAGACATGGATCGCATGACTAGCTTCAGAGTAAGGTCTAACCCGACGCTTCGCCGTCCCTCCGACAACTTTGTTCCTATGCAACTTCAGCCTGTGCAAGAAAAGGAAATGGACGATCCAGAGTTTACAGCATTCAAGAACGAATTTCGCGACTTCGAGGAACGATGGAAAATGATGAAGAGGAACCGTGCACCTGATCTTCATACTCATGACCCGCACCTAGTTCCAAACTTAGTTATCCCCTCAGGATTCCAGATGCCCGCCTTTGAAGTGTACAAAGGTACAATTTGTCCAAGGTATCATTTGATGATGTTTTGTCAGAAGATGACCGCCTATCTTGGGAACGACCAACTATTGATTCACTGCTTCCAAGAAAGTTTGGGTAGAGCACCATCAGCATGGTATATGAATCTGCAAAGGAATCACATTCAGTCTTGGGAAGACTTAACTTTTGCTTTTGTGAAGCAATACCATCACAACTTGGGTATAGCCCCAGACAATAGAGATGGCTGTGGACCTTCCAGAGAATTCATAGCTCCGGTACCCCATCCTCAGCACCAATATGCGATGCCCGCTCAGCATGAACAACAACCACATCCTAGGCAGAGGTTGGCCTCTCCAGATCAACCACAACATCGACAATTTCGGAAAAGGTATCAAAGAATGACTCCAGATGCCCCAAGGGAAGCAATTCACCAGTTTGATCCCATCCCGGTGAAGTACGCTGATTTGTTTCCAGCTCTAATTCAAAGAGGGCATATCCAGACTAAAGCCCCACCCAAGGTACCTAAGAGGTTTCCGTACTGGTACAATGCCAACAAATTTTGCCTGTATCATCAAGGTGCTCCAGGGCACGACATCGAGAGCTGTTACGGCATGAAAGCAGACGTCCAAAATTTGGTCAAAGATAGAGTCTTGTTCTTTGAGGGTTCCGTCCCTTACGTACGAGATAACCCCCTCTCTCGACAAGGTTCATCCTCCCCAGGCATGATTCAAGGTCGTCAACGCCGTGTCTGAAAGCTGCGCACCAGACATTTCTGCATGTCTTTCCCGTCTACATAAAAGCACAATAAAGATCCTGGAAAGGACTCTCCGAAGAAGTTCATTTCATTTTGTTCATGTTTATTTCTTTGATTGAAAGCATATTTGGCATGTAAGAATTTTCTGTTTTGAATAAGTAATGCAATAACTGTTTGTCTTGAAGAAATCCATTCATTTTCACTCAAATAGTTTTTCAAAATTATTTATAATGCCGACTTTTACCCGATCTCTTGCTCTGACAGAGAATTGGAAGGAGGATGATGAAGTAAAACATATGATCTCTTGCGGTATGCTTCGAATAAGTACCCTTTCTTTTAAGCCTTGAGAAAAGACCTGTTTTTTTTCTCCCAAACAGAGACATCATTTTCTTAACCTGGGGCAGGGTAATATCAAAAGAACATCTTTCAAAAAAAAATTGGGTGGGCACAAACATACCAACCCTTTCTACCTCCACTCTACAAGTCATAAATTAAACCCATATACCAACTTCAAAGTCCTAATTGAGGTAAGGTTTAATTCGAAAGCATACTCGATGAGATATTGTTTCCTGACTCCTTGAGTTATGCTCAAATTTAAATCGTCTTTATAAATAATGATTCAATTTGTATCCTAACTAGTGGTTTCGATCACAAGTTATTGCGATACCCCTTTTCAAAACTTCAAGACAAACGCGTGTTGCATTAACCATTTCAAAATGGATATTTCAAATGTGCTAAATACGTTTGACATCTTAGAAAGACCACATACAGACATTGATGATGATATCTGAAGACTTTGCTGACTTGGGGCAAGTCATTCTTCCCAAGAAAATTTCATCCGCGCAAGTCTTGGTTTCAACTAGAAGAAATTCAAGGACGCACTTACCGCCAATCAGGGGCAGTTACGTCGAGATTCGGCGAATCTCTAGAGAGTTTGAAAACAGTGGGGCATTTGGGCATCATGTTTTCTGTAAAATCCTCTCTAGATGTTATTTTTAAACCATATGGCTTGCGGCATTTGAAGATTGGAGCAAGATGTATATTTCATCCTCAGGAAACTCAACCCCAACAGGTTCAACAACTACGAAGACCAAGGATATTTATTTTACCCCCTATGAAACTTCGGTTTGGGTACCTCCGTCTACAATTTCATGCAACACGTCAAGCTTATCAAGATGATACATCCCCAAGTGGATTGATCACTCTTTCTCAAGAGAAATTTTGAGGTTTTGAAGCAGTATTGGGACCCCACATTTGGTTCTCCATCTATCCTCAGTGATACTTCTATCTTTGAAGATTGGTCGGATGTTTGTCCGAGACATTTATCCCGTATTCGGTCATTGCTTTCGTCTGTCTTGTCAGCATAAGCATACACATATCATATAAGTAGATAGCATAACATTGGCATTTTGCGCATCCTTTGTTTGTTTCACTCTATCTCTTCGATCGCGTTTACCCTTGGGTATTTGGGCGTGTCTTACTCCTCCCAAATAGAGTTGTCAGCCCTAAGCAGAAAAAGCTCAATATTTCCATTTCCCCACGAAGTTCGATCCTCGTGGAAGACAGTTGTTTCGGTACATTCCCATTGGAGTTTATGCCTCTATGGTTGAGTCTTGCTTGACAGTTTCTCTTCGGTTATTTCCCGAATTGAACTTCGGTCTTTGACAATCACTATGAACATCTCCAGCTTGTGAGCATGGATCAAAAGTGCATTTTATTTTGCACTTTGACATTATGAGGATCACCATTGAAGACGTGACATTTCTTCAGCAACACTACAAGATTTCCTCAACAACTTACAGCTAAATGACAGAAGACCTCTTTATTTGAGCAACTCGTTTTGGGCAGATCTATTCTCAAAACGACAAACAACAATCTCCTCAAGACAATCTGTCCTTCCCCAGTGGATTATTTCAAGATTTATCAAGTCAAAACAGAGGACATTACAGATACTTCCCCATTTGAGGATTTCTGCTACTACAATTTCACATTTCGTTTACAATTACAGCAGAGACACTCCTCAGAAATGATCTTCCCCAGAGGGTTCATTACGAGTACAATCAATGACATATCTCCTTACAAGAGGACACTCCACGTATCAACCGGTTTACAACTCTTTTGAAGATCCCCGGTGCACATTCTACAAATTGCCAATACAATACAAATTGCATCTACAATTACAAGTACAAGATCACGTCTACAAAATTCTACAATTACAGATTACATCTACAACATTTACATCAACAATTCTACATCAACATTACAATTTACAACACGCAATCTACAATCAGCAAATTTACAACCCCTCTTTGAAGACGCTCTCACGAGTTTCCATCATTTTGGGTAGGAACCGAGACCAACTCATGGTTCCCATACCATGGAGCAAGGGGAAGTTCGACATCAGAAACCGAGACCAGCTCATGGTTCCCATACCATGGAGCAAGGGGAAGTTCGACATCAGAAACCGAGACCAGCTCATGGTTCCCATACCATGGAGCAAGGGGAAGTTTGACATCAGAGACCGAGACCGGCGCATGACTCCCATATCATGATGCTCGGGGAAGCTCAACAACTACAACAACATCTACAACTACAATGACATCAGAAACCGAGACCAGCTCATGGTTCCCATACCATGGAGCAAGGGGAAGTTTGACATCAGAAACCGAGACCAGCTCATGGTTCCCATACCATGGAGCAAGGGGAAGTTTGACATCAAAGACCGAGACCAGCTCATGGTCCCTGTACCATGATGCCAGGAGAGGTTATACATTTTCAGCTGAGTTACAAAATATAAAATATAAAAAAGGATCCATTTTGAGTTACTATTGACCACCACCTTGGTAGTAAAAGTATCTTTCGACCTCAAATCGTCAAAATCACCGCATCCCTGATGCATGAGTTACCGTTACACGTTTGGAGATTTCCCATGAGTGATTGTTCATGTCCTCGTAGGGTCCCGCCTTGTGGGATCTGTTGCTCTTCTGTCTAGCATGTCGTGCCCAGTTCATCCCCTGCCACCTCTTTCTCACAGATGTTGTCCGTCTTGCATTCTCATATCATTACACATCATTTGCATTCGGTGGTGTCTTATGGCCAAAAATTCGTGCAATGTTTGTATTTAAGTCCCTCCTATCTCGTCGAGACGGAAATTTCGATCTCCATATCTCCGAATAGGAGTAACTTAAATAGGGGCATCTGTCGCACCCTAATTTTTGACCGTAGGATCCTACCTACCTTTTTTTTCTTTCGCGTTTTATTATTATTTGACTTTGTTTAATATTTATGCGACTAACTGATTTGTGCAGATGCAGTAATACCAAGCAGAGATAGCATTCATTCTCACAATCGATCATCCGCTTAATTAATTATCTTAACCATGTTATTTTGCTTTGTGAGATTCTTGCTTATGAGGAGTTTGTCGACCAATTCAATTTGTGAATGAAAGGCAGGTCCAAAATTCCTACAACGATTCAAAAGAGTTCAAGATTTTGAAGATGATAAATAGCTCAAAATGTTACTTAAGGCTCGTGATACATTGGTCCATACGCTCTACAAATCGCAAACGTTTAAGCACGCTAAAACCACCATTCCGAAATTCAAGGCCATCTTACTTAAGGTTGGGCTTGCAAGCTCAAACTCGTGGACTTTACAGAGTGAACTCTATCGGATTTAAAATTAAAGCTCTTCATGAAAAGAGAATTGAAGAATCAATGATGTTTCCCTTTGTGAGACTGTGCTTTCGTTCACGAGTGGAAAGGACCCTGTTTGCACTTTGAAGTACGTACCAGGAATAAATTTTGAAACAACTGAAGGGTAAATTAACGCAATTACTACATTTCAATTTTCTCCAACAAATTCAGAAGACGTAAGATCCTTCATACATTACAATTATTTCATTAAACTAAATTGAAAAGCATCGGTTTCAAGCATTCATTACAAATCCTATCCGTTACAAGCTATTTTATGAGTTCTACACAGTTCGGAACCAGCTACTCTAACAAGACATCAATTTATAAAGTACAAGCAAATCTTCCGTCATCTAAGCATATTGAAAAAGTACGCCTCTGTCTGCTAAATTTTGCACAGTCAAAGACGGGATCCTTCTAGAATTAACTTGATCAGGTACAATTGAGGAGATATCTGTATGACCTACAAAACACCCACCAACATTCAAACGTTGTTAAGGAAATTGAATGCGCAGTTTAAGGATTAAAATGAATGAATTTAAGTCTGGCCCTCAGTTCGATTCATCATCGGGCATGAGACTCGAGCGGCCGAGAGGACTATGACCGAAGCCATTATCAACTCTCTACCGAACATCTAAAAAACCGAATTAAGGCAACTATTTCGAACAGCTCAACATAATTCACGAGGCAACTACATTCAACGACACCAACATGGTTCAGACTATCAAGTCGTCATCACCGGTATACGTTTCCCGGCACCGGAGCTAAGACCAAATGGGCGCTGAACCAATCATCAAGCAACCTGAAGAAAGAATAGAAAAGTTATCAAGGCAACAATGCTAACTGCGAGCAAGCATTCAACAACAGGTGAACAACAACAACTGATAGCACGAGTCGCAGTCAATTCGGAACACAATAAGAAGTATGTATCAGCAGCCAGCACAAGAGAGAGAGAGCATCCCAGGCTGCCTCGCCCCAATTCTTATCAGTAGCAATAATCCACCTTTGGAGCAACAAATACATGGTGGGGTCCTGAGTTTCCCTGACGAAGATATCTCCATTACGTACGCCTGCAAAACACGAGGACGGAGTTAACCAACAAACCGACAAATTAATAACCTCAAGCTGCAACAAAGTAACGAGTTCAAGGCTGCAATCAACCCCAAACGGGCGGTACCCACATTGGGCACAAACCAGTTATAAGAAACATTAGCATAACAAGCACCTACAGAAGAGAAAAAACACAACAGTATAGCTTGACATCAGCGCGACAACAAATAGCCGCGAGCACCATCAGCAATAGTTAATGAGGCCGTTTCGAAAGTATAAGAGGGAGATGAAGTGATTTAAGGACAGCCCTCAGAAAGTTCATCATTGGGCAGAGATACGAGCGGCCAGGAGAGCGACAGCCAAGGCTGTCACCAACTCCTTACCGTACATCGGATGAGTAAAATTCGGATAACTAATTGCAAGCAGCCATCACAAGCAACATTGATGCGGCAACGGCCTTTTCGATTCCCTCATAGGCTCAGACTGTTAAGTCATCATCACCATTAAACCTTTCTCAACCGAAGCTAGAAACCGGCAGCTTCCACACCACTTAAACGGGTCCTGAAAGAAGAAAAGGAAAATTAGTAATAACGACAACAAGTGCACCAGCTGCAACAGCATCAATAATGTCAATCCAATATCTGCAACAACATTAACAGTAACAGTTCAACATCCGCGACAACAGGGCATGGGACATTATCGATAGCGGTATCGCAAAGACAACTTGAAGCCTAAGAGACGAGTCGAAACAGATAGAACCCTCAGATTACTCATCATTGGGTGTAACAGACAGGACTCCACGAAAATGCTCAAAGTCATGACAGTTGGAACCAAGGGTAGCCTAAAACTTCAAGCTACAATTTAACTCGTCACAAGGCTACCGCCAACCGCAAGCAGGCACATAAACTACAACAGATATTCAATCACAGAGCCTGCATCAGCAATGACAACACATCACCCGCAAGCACAAGCAGTGTAGCGGCAACGCAGAACAAGCCAACAAACGGGTAAATGCAAACACAAGTCGCAACGGCATCACAGCATAACAACCAGCTTCTTCGCAATATCAAGTAACAAGGCGAGCATTCCTCATAGCACTAGCATCAACAAGCATCAGTTAGTGGCTGCAAACAAATAACAAGGAGACAAATGATGATGCTGTAAGTTCACCCTCCGCGGCAACACCAACACATTGGCCATAAAGGAACCACTCAAAGACTCCAAGAACAAGAAAATGCCCAGCCCTCAGCTCAGCTCATCATCGGGCGTAAGGTTCGAGTAGCTAGAAGGGCAACAACCGAAGTTGCCACCAACTTCTTACTAAACACCAAACATTGCGAAGACTTCTCTTTCGTAGACAACAAATGGCGCAAACGACAACCCTTTCCATGCCCCAAGGGTTCAGACTCCCTGAGTCATCATCACCACCGCATTACCTTCCCCAACCACGATATAAGATCAAGCAAACACCTGAAGTCATATGAAGTTTTCCCTGCGAAAAAGAGAGGAAAAGCATTAATAACCAAGTCAATGAAGCCAACAGATTTGGTTGAGATACGACAAAGTCAAACAAAGAGAAAAGTGTGAACTTCCCAAAATCAGAAGCCAGATTGTCACCGACAAAATCAAAGCAAATAAGGAAGGAAGTGAATAGCCCAAACAAAATCAGACGAGAACGGAAAGAAATTAACGTTGCGTCCCAAATCATCAATAAGATCAGACAGCAAATCAACCGATTAGGAAAGATTTGAAAACAATTTCAATGGAGGCCCATAGTACTCATGTATAAAAGCAGAGAAGAGAACCACAAAGAGGAGATCACGATCTGAACCACAAAAGCTTCGACGAAAAATCACGAGAGCTCAGATCGAAAGAGGCGTCATCCTCGCGTTCGCTCAGCCGCTTTCACCGAAACATCACCGCAAACAAAAGCAAAGCCGCCTTCAAGAAGCCACCGACGGTTCTCCGAAGTCACCATCGAGGCAAATCAGAACCGTAAGCCGCTGCTAACACACTGTTTGCTCTATCTTTGGCTATTTTTGCAGGATCCATTTACATGCAGATGCGACCGAAGGAGATTGAGAGGAAGATGATGGATTAAAAAGTCGCAAGTGAAAGAGAGCGGGAAGGATCTCCGATTTGGGATTTAGGGTTTACCTTGCCCGTTTTTGTTTATTCTTTTTTATGTAAAATATGTAAATGCAATCATCACGTACACACACCACCACTACCACGCATAACGCATGCTTTCCCTTAATCACCCCCTAATCACTAATTAACCCTTAATTACCATTTTTTTTAATTAAATCTCTATCATCACTTAATCAGTTTCCATTAAAAATAAACCTTTTTATAAAACTAAACTAATACTTTTTAACTAATTAATCCATTTTTTTCAAATCACCTTTTATAAATTAATAAGTTTTTTTTAGATAAATAATAATATATTTTATACTTAAAATGGCTCTCTTTAAAAATAAAAAGAACTATAATAACCTTTTTATCTTAATAAAACTCCTCTTAAAAATCCTATTAATTCATTTTAAAACCCTTTTTCGCTAATTAATTTTAACCAACCTTTTTCAAATCAACTTAATATTTTAATCAACTTCCCCATAATATAAAATCTTTTTTTATAAATAAGTTGCATTTACCAATTTATCTCTAATTAACAATATAACTTTTCCTAAATCAACTTTTCTCAAAATAATTCAACCACGTCTAAAAAGTCAACCTTTTTTTATAGATCAATTCTACAACTAAAATCAACTTAATCAATTTCGCAAAATATAATCAATCGTGCACGCCACTTCACGACACATTTATACATCTGTACACTTAGCGCTTTCATCCTTATCTGCTGTTATTTCACCCACAATGCACACACTCACCTAGCGCTTTCATGCGTTCGTGTATGGTTTATATTTCCGTATTTACTTTCTGCAATTTATCTTTACCGCAAGTCATTATACCTTGTCGCATCGTATTACATCCGTCCAAAGGAAAAACCTACACATAATTCAACATTGTGTGTAGTTGCACATCATCTGCATCATTCTCCCCACGATCCTTGATCCCATTCAAGTTGATCGCTTAAGTTTAGGACCTACCCCATAGGAAGGGCCTTATCTTTATCTTTACAACATAGAAACAAACAATATACAACACAATACAATCTTACAAACACAATAGAGAATAGATGTTAATCATCTTAAGTGAGATATAATCTCCACCCCCACAACAATACAATCAAACATGTAGGGACTTTGCCTTAAGAACGACAAAGGCATACTTGGCGACCATCCGAGTATTTAAGACCTTTTCTTAAGATGATGCAAAGACCATTTCCTGCAACCCCTTTCACATTTGTGGCGGTTATCTCTCCCTTAATATGAAGACTCGTCTCTTCTCCTAAACCCAATCAAAACAACTACCCTAAACCCGTAGGAACTTTGACCACAGTCAAAGAACTCCTCTAACCCTTTAGGGTGAACTACAACATACTCTGATTCCACTCCCGTAAGGATATGTAGGCACAAGGTGCGATGCCTTATCGAGTATACTTAGATACAAACCACCTAGGTCTTTAAACCACTAAGCAGATAAACACTTAGCAGTAAACAAACATAAAACAAGAGGTTCCTGTAGAGTACTACAGAAACTTAGGATGCTAGTACCTTCTCTAAGTTTAACCAACCCCCGAACCTAAACAATCTAGCTTGCATCTGCATTGCATTGTGGGAATTTCGATCTTTATCCCTTCCTTTGGACAAATCAAAGTTCGGTTGCAAAATGAATTAAAGATTCAAACTAATCAATAGTTTGGTATCCGATTTTCACCGCGACAGTAAGGTACTTATAGTAGGATGAAAAAATGCTTCATTTCAAAACGCTGATAGTTGTTGAAGATCGTGGGATGCATGTTGATCGAAGAAAGAATGATCAGACGATGCAGCTAGCATGACCCACGATATCCTAAGAATCAGGAGTGCGATGATTAACTAAGATTTTCGCACGTCTCGATGAGACGTCTGAAGGAACATAGTCATGATAACCATGACGTCATAGCAGTAAAGATGTTGCGTTGAAACGTTTCAAAAAATGTCTTTTTCTCCATTTAGTCGAAAACGACATTTTTGGGGTCAATTTGTTGGCTGGAATTTTGACGCTCATCAGTATTTGAAATAAATCATTAGAGCTAAAAGAGATATTCTGAAAAAGAATGTGTTGATTTCGAAAAAAAGCTTGTGAAGGCATAGTTGATAAAGATCCTTTACATAAAGGGAGATTTTGGACTTAGAAATATTTTTTATTCAGACTTAAGTTCGACGAAGTTTACTTGGAGTTGTGTTCGAAGAGTGTAATTCAAACTAAGGCTAATAATCATTTTTTGGCCTTATTCTTTTTCTTGAGAAGACACGTGGAAATTTATAAGCAGCGAAGTGCATGCAATCGAAAATGTGGCATCTTCTGGAGAATAGATCGTTTGTTACCGTTATTTTCAATTCATTATAAATAGGGATCTTAGTGATTAGAAACTCAAATATTACTCAAAATATATGTGTTGTTAAGAAACGAGTTCCTGAGTGCAATGTACATGTGATCACCATTTTTACACTTTTTATCAAATCATTTAAGATTTTGTCATTTACATTTGCTGTAAATTTACTCTGAAGTCGTTTAAATTGTAATTTATATTTCTGCATTTCTTTATGAACTGTAATATTACCTTTAACAAATTGAAAGAACATTGTCGAAATGTTCATAAGTAATAAAACTTGAAGAAAAGTAAAAACACATGTCCTAAGATCAATATAGTCGATCCTGCGAGTAACCAATTTCGACGGTAAACAGTATTATCCATTGTGGTAATGAACTCCACTTGTAGCGCCCAAGTCGGCGTTGTTTCCATTGTAGTGATGAACTCCACACGTGGTGTCTGGGTCGACATAGTTCCTTTTGTATTGGTAAACTCCAACCTTAACCAACATAACATAATACTCAATTTCACTAAGTCCCTAAGCTCCTCACAATGTCCTTCAACCTCATCACATTCAATTGGTTTCACTCGACATGACCTCCGACCTTGAGTCATACTAATTTTCATGTAGACTCACTCTATTTTGACTTCCCACGTAACAAATCCCCCCTAAAAGGCATGTTTCTATTTGTATCAAACAAGAGAGACATAGCCTTTTTGATCGAATTTTTTTGATGTTGTTTCACTTCTGCTGACATCATTGTCATCATTACCCTTTTACGGCGCATTGTCATTATCCACGAGACTCGCTCAGAATATCATCATTACTCATACTTTCTAGGAGGTTGTGCATTTTCACGTTTGCCTTAACTACTCCACATCCCATTAATGTAGCGTTTCGAAAACCCACGAAACATTCTAATCACTCCCATGTGACTGCCAAGTGTCCGATCCAACACATGGATTGACAACTTATAAATAATCTCTCTCTCTCAGCTCCTTTGTTCTTCTTCACCACTGCACCTCTGTCATACTCTCTCCTTCGCGCAGAGCATCAAACCCCTTTCAGCTTCTTCTTTCCAGAAAATTCTCTTTTTTAACCATGTCTACCAACCAAATTGTTCCTTCTAAAACTGATATTGGGAATAATCCGTTGGCCTTATTCATTCCTCCTAACGAGAGTTAAGAATCAAGAGATCTCATTCTTGAACCCTCATTTGAGAATGACAAGATTGTTATTTGGGCAAAGAGAATGCTAATCCCTTACTCAATGGCCAACAAGTTGTACGCCTTCTCGGGGTATTATCCCACTAAGAGGTCGCAAGCTACAAAACTTACTTGCCTTTTTCCAGCTTACTCGCTTACCATGCCTTTTGCGTTTGAACAATATGCTCTTGTCCTATCTTTTATGGTCAAACCCAACCACGTGTTTCAATCTGCTCCACCAACATCGACCAAAGAGTATTTGGCATGCTTTGACAAGGTTCAGCCTAAGAAAAAGCAAGGATGGGAAAACCTGGGTATTTACTACATGGTAAATCTATCTAAGACTAGCCCTAAATACAATTCAGCCATTCTATTGGCTTGGATCTTCTTTTGGGAAGGATAGACCTCCTTTCAGTTTCCCTGCGGCATGCTGACGCCGACATTGTTCGACATGGCCTCTATCACAAGTATAAATCCCATAGGCTCGACTTTTTATCTAACCCTAGCAAACCTACATGAATTCACTATCGACAGTTTCACTTACAAGAACTTCATCCTCAACAACCATGATATTGCCAACGAAGAAGTCTCTGACCAAAAACACATAACTTTCTTGGCTTTTTGGATTTCTTATTATGTTTTCTTCTCCAGCTCACTGCAAGTGGCTAATAAGTTTGTTCCTCTGGCCATCTAGCTTCGTGAAGGTCAAAATATCTCCATAAGCAACTTCTTCTGGCTAATATATATTAATTACTTAGAGATGCCTCCTAAAAACTTAAACACCTCCCTAAAAATACTAAGAGTAAATCCTTCTTGGTCTCATGCCCCTTTTGGCTCCTGCAGCTATGGATGAATGCCACTTTAGAGCCAAGGTTTCACATCACTATATCTCAAGCGTTACTGAAGCAGGGCAATGGGAGGGCCATCAAAGGCATCAGGCTAACCCTGATAACACCCCAAGAAAACCCCACACCAAGAACTCTCATCAATTACATCAACTTATATCTCGAGACAACAATCTTCGATGCGTCAATGGCTCCTTTTGTGGATCGCCTGGTTGGCCCATCTTGGCTTTAAAATAAATTTAATGGCTCCTCCCCTTCAACTGCTGCCATGTCGAATGCAGTTTGGTCCTCCTTTCTGACCCCTACGCTTTTGTCAACCAGAACCGAAGCTGGTATCCCTGATTATGGCTTTACTGCTTACCAGCCTAACTTAGTAGCCAGACAAATTGGTTTCAGCCAATTTTAACCCTCATCCCTCTATGTTTTGGAGGAAGATATTTGTTGTTCAGAATGTAAGTTCGACCATGAGGATTACAAAATTTTTACCAAGTTCACCTGCAACCAAGTTTTAGAGCTTCCTACCTTCCAATTTCACTAATCGTTTATACAACCTTCGAGTTTCACAACTGGTGAACGGGGTATCTCACCCGCTGCTTCTCCGAAGAAAATTTCTTGGCAAGAATTTTTTATGCTCTCTCCAGTCTGCCCACAACCCAAGAGCAACAAGGTATGTTTCTTTAGTCTTCTTTTTAACTTGCTTTCATCTATGTTCTTCTCACTCTTCGATTTTCAGATGAATCTAAAAACCCATATGATGATGACATCGAGAAACCTTCCGATGTAGGAGAGGCGAAGCAGCCAGAGAACCCCAAGAAGAAAGTATTTTCTCCTTTTTACGCTCTCTTTCGTTTCTAGGGCAACTCTCATAATTTTTTCTCTTCCAGATTTGAAAACGAGGCTCTGACTCCGCGACTTCTAAAACCAAGAAAAAGAAGAAGAAAAGGAAGACTATTATTGCCCCCACTTAGGTACAATCGTCAAATCCTATCTTTACTTGTAACCTTTTGCGTACTCATCTCACTTGGCCCATTCTCTCAAACTACACCTCAACCCACCAAACCTTCAGTTGAGAAAGAAAGTTCTGAAGACTTTGAGGCACCCCTTATTTTCTCAAGGTCGAGGCCGAAAGCTTCTCCAAAGCCTAGTGTCAGCCTAAGAAAGACGGGGACTCCCAAGAAGTCCACATCCAAAAAATACAAAGTTAAAACTCCTGCTGGTCCTCATACTACATCCAAATCTCAAAAGACTTCCATAGAGAAAGAAGAAAGGAGCAAACTCAGAACCTGACATCTTCTTCTAACGAAGACATTAGAAAACTTCAAGACGCACCAGTCGAGGAGGCCAACCAACCTAGGGTATGTGGCCACTTCTTTTGTTGTAACTTGTTCATTATTCCTCTTTCAAACTCTTAACGTCTTTCTTCTTTTCTTCTAGGAAAATCATGAAATGAACAATGACACAAAATTGACTCCTAGAGGTATCTTTCAATCCTTTTGTTCCGACTCACTTTCACACATACAATGGTCAGGTTTTCTTGACACCAATATTTCTACCATTCAAACAGCCCCTCGGCCAATAAACAAAGTAACAACTACCATTACACAACCACAACCTGATGTAATGATTGACGTCAAATCAAACTCTGCTCATGACATGGAGGAAATGGATAAGAACACCGCGTTCTTTCTTGATAGCATCGTCTCAAACGATTCTCAAGCTGAAAAATTAATAGGTGACAATGAAAGTCAATCCACTCCCCACATTGAGATTTCCCCCATTTATGAGAATATTCAAACAGGATGTCCAAAGGTTGCATGACAGTTTTGGTGATTAATGATCATAATTTTAGCAATCTCTATATACTATACATGCATTGAGTTGTGTTATGTTGTTATATATTACAATAACATATGGGTTATGCGCCGTGTAATATGAGTTATGCGTTTTTAAGCTCATTGAATTTATCTACTTACAATAATCTCTGACACATTAATCTTGCGTTGTACAGGAAAAATACATGAGTAGTCTGACACAGGCCACACAAACCGATGATGATGTAGATGGATCAACAAGAATACTATTTTGGAAAGAAGTTATCGGGGGTAAAACTAATGGGAGATGTTATGGAGATGCACAATTGGCGGGCAACATAAGATATGGAGTGAGATACTTGACACAAGTGTCAATTACAAACCTCAATAGAGAAGCAGATAGCCAAGTCATTGAGGCATCTAGAGCTAAAGTTGCAGTTGCACATGAATAGGTTGTACGAGGTAATGCATGGACATCTGACTTGGCAAAGCAATTTAAAGAATTTCGGCAACAGGTGTTTGATATGTTTCAGTCTCGTCAGGCGGGTTCTTCTAGTGCTTCTTCAAGTGATCATCTTGATTATGACCTTTCGGTACTTTTACTACTCCTTTGACTTTCATTTCTTTCTCTCTTTTAGGTTTGGAAATTTCAATTTTATTTAAAAAATCTGCAAGATAAAATACTCCACCCTTACTTAGTCCTACAAAGGAACATTGATTTGAAGGGATCGATCATCACATCCAGCTAATACTCTACCCTTATTTAGTCCTAAAAAGGAACATTAACTCTTTGTTTGAGATTGTATGTTTTGTAGTTATTGCATTATAGTACTTGTATCATCCTTTTCTTCATCATAATTATGGAATGCACCTAAGAGTGAGGGTGAATTAGGTACTTTAAAATTTTTTGGTTTTAGACTTAAGTGTGATTATTTTTCTGGTTTGATGTTAAGTAATGAAAGCGCTAAAGTGCAGAAAAATAAAAGATATAGCGATACATCACGGTTTCCCTGAGAATCCAAGAGTACTCAAGTCCCCTTACGCAGTAACAGATTTTACTATATGTTAGAACTCTTTACAAATTTTATCCTAGACTTCTAAACACAAGCTTCTAAACAATCACTAAGGCAACAACACCCTATGATCAAACAAGTTAAAATAAGAACATTCCTCTCAAAATTGACTCTCTTTCTTCCAACAATCCTGGACGGTAAGGAATATAAAATAAATCTGAAAAATATAAGAAGTTTGAAGTTTGTTGAATGTATATCAATCCCTAGGATTGATCTTCTCTATCACGTAATCAATTCTGAAAATGTTATACAAGTGCTCAAGGAATTTATGAAGTTGAAACTCTTTGAAAATGCACTGAAAGTTATGCAGAAGTTTCAACAAATATTTTATGTCAAAACACTTGATTTTGAAAATGAGAGAGTATGTGTTTTGAATTGAAAATGAGAGAGGTGGTTTTCAAATTCTGATATGTTTTGTATATATAGTGCCTCCACACAATTCTGAAAGTGTATAAATGTATGAAAAGTTGTCATAATTGAGAAATGCTTTAAAAAATTCGTTAGAGTCAGAATTTTAATGAACTACTGCCACTTCTTCAGTGGTAACCTATTACCAAAAAGGGCGTAACCAGTTACATTTAAAGTGGTGCTAAAAAAATTCAATATTTCGCGTGTGTAATCGGTTATCAAAAATGTTGTAACCGGTTACACCTGATGTACAAGGCCAAAGAAGTTAAAGTTACGAACATGTAACCAATTATCAGAAAAGGCGTAATCGGTTACACCTGCTATGAGGAAGAGAAATACTTTGAAAAAATGAATATTGACCAAGTTTCATGAATATTAAACATATGAATGCAACATCTTATAACTTTTCATAAAATTCTTGAGCACTTCTAGTTAACATAACGAAAGTACATACTCGTACCTCAAAGTGTAATGATCAATCTTTAAAATATTCAAAGGTAATCTTCATGGCTTGAAATTGAGACTTTGATACATTAACTCTTGAAATGAGGCTTGATCAATTCTTTTTTACATGAACAGATTTTTATAACTTGCCTTCATCAAAACTATCATTTAGAAAAGCTTGTCTTCACAAATTATAATCAACTAAAGATGTTACACTTAAGGGTGTACCACACAACTAGGTAGGGTTGGGAAAGGAAGGCGAGTCTTTGAACAAAGGGTTTTAATTTATTTGTGATATTGTATTTGCATACACTTTCCTAGCAATTTCTGAATTTGTTTTAGAGTGCTTTGTTGTTGTTAGTGGCACATTGAAATATTCTAAACTAATCTATAATCGATGGACTAATCTTAAATAGTGAGTTTTATATTGGATAATTTATTGAATTATGTCTTAGTATTCTAAATTAATCTATTATTTGTCACATATAATTATTGTAAATTAGGCTTTTATAGTGAATGTGAGATACTATAATATTTTTGTCACTTTTAGTTATTAATGTGGTTGACTAGATCCTGGAATGATGGGTGGTTAAAAACCATGCTTTGATGAATATGCTAAACCTATTAATATTAGATTTAATATAGGGAAAAAGTTCATAGTTTTCTAAAGTAGATAACCTCAATGTTGCTAAACCATGCTTGGTTGACTAGATTCTGTTACAATTTGTCTTTTTAGGGAAACAAGGACATATTTCATTCGATAGATCAAGGCAATTAACTTTCCTAAAGTAGATAACCTGGATGTTGTGGATGTGCTTCAACTTCCTGTTTTTCTACTTAATCAGTCTGTCCAAATATTATTTGATTCCATGCACACAAGTGGAGCCAATATTTTATGAGCAGTAGTGGAGATTCATTGTATTCTTTCGTTTCTCGAAACTGTGTAATAGATTTATGGTTAATGGTAAGCAGTTGAAATAGAGACTGTAAGTTAGTTTTAATTTCTTCTTGTAATATAGTTTTAATTTCTTCATATATGATCTTATAGAACCAGAAAGATTAAATACTTTAAGTCGTGATCCTTTAAACATCTAGTGAATGTGCTTATACATATACGAACTCTGAGCATGCATGTTCAAATCACGGTTTCAGTCATTACTTGGTGCATTGAATTTCTCTTAAGTTATGATATGTTTCCCATCTTGGATCTATATTTTTATATTTAAGTTATGATATGTTTTCCATCTTGGATCTATTTTTATATTTAAGTTATGATATTTTTCCAATACTTGATCTATTTTTATATTATTTTTTAAGCTAGTATATTTTTGTTTACCATCGAATAGTTCACGAGAATCGTCCATTGCTAACTTTTATATTGTTTTTTAAATGTTATAGGAGGATGAGGATGATGATGATGATAATCAGTAGAGTTGCTATTACACAAAATGATGATGATGATGATGAGAAAATATACTGATAATATGTTTAGATACTTTATGATTGCCTTATGTCAATGGGCTAGTTTTAAGTATACTTATTTTGATACACCTTGGTCGTTTATCTCTCCTTTTGCTACATTAGTGTTCTTGATTCTCACCATTACTCAAACATACTTTACAGCTTATTAGTATTTTGATAAGTAAATTCGTTTGATTAGAGGATTGTGTTATCAGTTTTGTATCATGTAACCAATTTATTGGTGTACATAAAAATTTATAGATTTTATTTTAAAAAGGTTAAATCGTGATCACTCTGTTTATTGTGATGGCATGAGTCTTCTGATAGATTCTGATACGTCCTAAAAAGAAAAATTAAAACTTGGTTTCAGTTTAAACAGACTCTAGTATGCCTTACAAAAAATATTTTTTAAAATTAATGTTGGCTAAAACCGTTGGTAATATAAACATGCATTAAAGGTAGCGTCGGTCAATGGGGACGCTAATGTTGGTGTGTCAAACAAATTTTTTTGGGCTATCTAATCATAAGAAAAAACGTGTGTGGTAAAGAGTAATGTTAAACCTAGATGACGCTACATGATGACGTGTAAATGTTAGCGTTGTTGTCGACCAAAGCTATAGATGACGTGTGAAACTTATTTGTTGAGGGACAACCCAATCACACACAAGCACATGTTACGTGTTAGCGTTGCTCCAGGACGATACTATCACTTGCGATAGCGTAGACCAAAGAACCATGTATTAGTATCGTTGTACCGTTCATTAAAGTCGACGCTAACTTTAGCGTCAACGCCACACTATTGTAGCTTCCAGTTTTCGAGAGTCATCCCAAAATTGACATTAGGCCAACACTAACACAATTTAGTGTCGGTATTTTATATGTTATTGAGAGCTTTTAGCCGATCCTAATGCGTTGTTTTCTTGTCGTGAGAGTCGAATAAGCTAGAATTCGACATAGTTGAACTTAGTATTTTCGTGTAACAGTTGAGTTAGTTATTTTGAGATTACTTGGAGTGCAAGTAATCTCATTATGAATAGAAGAAAATTTATCACCTTGTAACAATATTTTCATAATACAATTCAGTGTAGTTGCACAATGAAATACATTCTTTTTCTTCCTACAAAATGGATTCTCTCAAATCTGAATTTATTTTTCTTTTCATCTCTTCAAATCTGTGCGTGTTTATCGTCGAAATTAGTAAACAAACGCTAGTCTTCCAAATTTGTTAAATCTTTCGTTACTTATAGGATTGACTAGATTAATTCTTGGACATGTATTGTTATTTAGTTTATTGGTTTGTTAATTATGAACATTTCGACAATGTTCTTCAAAATTGTTAAGAAAGTGTTACAATTCTTTAAAGAAATGTAGAAATATAGATGATAAAATAAATGACAAAATCTTAAATGTCAAAATTGGCTTCAAATTAAACTGTAGCAAATGTAAATGACAAGAAGAATCTTAAATAATCTGGTAAAAATTGTAAAGTATGATATTCACACGTACATTTTCACACAAGAACACTTGTTTCTCACGCACATGTACTTTGAGTAAATTTAGAGTTTTTTGTACAAGGTTGAACACCTCTATCCTAACTTCTAAGTGTTCTATTTATAATAACTCGAAAATAACCGCTATTCAACGGTCTTTTCTCCAGAAGATGCTACGTTTTCAATTTGCATGCATTTCGCTGCTCAAAGCCCTCCACGTATCTTAAAAAACAGATAAGGCTAAAAAACAGTTATCAACCTTATTTTGAATTATATCCGCCGAACACTACTCCAAACACCTCTATCAAACTTAAATCTAGACCAAAATATTATGAGTTCTAGACCGTAGAGTCCTTTATGCAAGAGTATCTTAGACTAGGTTTTCAATACTTTTCTGTCAAAAACAATATATTCTTTTCATAACAACTCTTCAAACTCCACTAGCTCATTTCAAATCTTCATGTGCGTCAAAATCCCATCCAACAAATTGCCTCTCAAAAATGTCATTTTTGATTATAAAGAGAAAAAGACATTTTTTGAAGTTTTTTCGATGCTACAACATCTTCACTGCTATGATGTCATGGTCATCATGACTATGTCTCTTCAGACTTCTTTTTGAGACGTGCAAAAATCCAACTTTAATCATCATGCTCCTATTTACTAGTAAGTAGTGGGTTACGCCAACTGCAACTTTCCAATCAATCCATATCAGACCAACATGTGTCCCACGATTTTAACAACGATTCAGGATGGCTGAAATGAAACGTTTCTCTCACTATATTATAAATACTTCATTTCACTTTTTTCTTTACTTTTTACTCTCATGAACTCATTTCTTCACTCTAAAGCGCAAGAGCAAACCCTTCATCTCCTTATAAACAAACTTCAAACAAAACTCAGATTTCCTTCATTTTCATCATCAACGGTGTCCAAGATCAAGAACCCTAAGGATTCCAAGAAGCAACCAGATCTTCCTCCTGTTCATAGAATTCTAGGTCCTCGCATTATGGGAAATCAACAGTATATCCCAGAACCTCCTCTTGAAGAAGAAAAGAGGTGTATTTATCAATCTCAGGTGCTCATTCCTATTTTGATTTATGGAAAAATACATGCCCTTGCTGGTCCTTTACCAGAGATTAATACTAATGCTAAAAAACTTAGAGAATATTTTCCTACTTTTTATAGAACTAAACCCCTAGCAAGTAGGAAAAGATCTAAGGCTAGCAATGAAGTTGTGAATACTGAACCAAGTAAGGTAGATGATACACAGGTAAAGTCCTTGGCTGAGCCAATAGAGAAATCCATTAACCTATATTATATGAGCAGTGCTCTTAGAGCATTTTGCTCTTGTCCTTTGTCGAAAGACCATGAGATTTACTTGTCCTATGTTGCTAACCTCCTTCTATTTTTGGGATAGCAAACACAACAATTTTCACTTCCCTTATGGAATGCTAACTTCAACACTATTCGATATCATTGCAGTTACTGGTCTTCGACCAACCGGGGAATCCTTTGATCCAAACCAAATGACAGAAGACACTATAGGCTTCAACGGCAATCAAGCCACTTTCACCAATTATATCTCTGACCATCACGAAAAAGACACTGAAGAAGTTTCTGATGAGGAACATATTTCTTTTCTCGCACTGTGGTTATCTCGATGGTTTTTTGCTCAAGGTGTTTACAAGTAGCGAAGAAGTTCTTAACCATGGCGAACCAAATACATATTGTTCACAAGCTTTGTCTTAGCAAAATTATTTTAGGTTGCCTATATGAATCTTTGGGAGAAGGTGTCGAAATTCACAAGAAAATATAACTTGGATTGAACCTATTATTAGCCGGCTCATTTTGGTTGCTTCAGCTATAAATAAAAGGTTTGAAGGTTTGAAGGAACACGCCTCGTCCAATTGACTCTTAGTGGTGAAGGCCTAAATTTGCAGAAGAATTTCACTGAGTATTTAATGATGTATGCCAAGCTCTATAATTTTACTCCTTCGATGGCTCCCTTTGCCAAAAATACTCATGGCCCAAAATGGTTTACCAGAAGTTTCCTCCTACTTCAAAGGATCAAGAAGTAGAATCCTTGGCCATATGGGAGGCATTCCTCACGCCCAAACTGGTTGCAATAAGACTCCGGCCTTCCAAAAATCAAATAATCCTCCTCAGCTACCAACCAAATCTCGTCTCTTGACAATTTGGTCTTAACCAGATCTTGCCCAAACCCTTTTTTCCAAAGAAGAGCTCTGTTGTCCTTTACAAAATATACTTCATTAAGGCTCAAAGAAATGAAGAAATGTCTTAGTAAATTGGCACTACTCAACTTACTCCTACTCCTTTCACACCATTGTACCATTGTTCCCAAGAATATGATACTTGGTGGAGACATTACTACTCCACAGAAATGTTCGACTCACATCAAGGAAATCCAAAAATTTCAAAAATACTTT
This sequence comes from Lathyrus sativus, assembly GCA_963859935.3. Taxonomy (NCBI): domain Eukaryota; kingdom Viridiplantae; phylum Streptophyta; class Magnoliopsida; order Fabales; family Fabaceae; genus Lathyrus; species Lathyrus sativus. The sequence goes on along the minus strand of OZ012741.1, from coordinate 498,308,388 downwards.
GAAACTACATATATACCTGATGACGTTAGTCGAACCATCCGCGAAGCAGTAGTTACATTGAGAGAAAAATTAATGAAGAAACTCCCCGATTTAAAACTACATTCATACGTTAAACCTGAGCACAAGTATGAATTCACTTTTAACTCGCATCCACCAATATTCCCACGACTTCCATCAGTTGATTTTAGCATGTTTTAGCTTTCCATTTCTCGACTGGTTTGTCTGTGGGGACTTTGTGAAAATCCTTCGACAAGACCCTCAAAAACTAGAAAAATAGGTGGTTCCGACTAAGCATACTCTAGATAGTTTCAAAGGGCATCTTCATATTGGCATAGAGGATGTTCAAGTACTCTCTCCTATATATGAAGGTGTGGAACAATAGGAATTTTCAATTTACATTATTTTTCTTCTAACAGTTTCTTGACATCTTTTTTTTTTACTTGTGGCATTTTTTTGACTCGTTCTTGTTCTAGCCGTCGAAAGAAAACTAATAGCAAAAGGTCCAGCAAAGAAAACCTCTAGTTCGACTAAACAAGAAGGTCAAGAAGAAGGAACCACCAAACCAGCAACAAAGGTACACTTTGTGTTTTCCCTATCTCGCATGATGTTTTACCTTCATATGTTAATGTTTTTGTTATTTTAAGGTAAATTGAAAACCTCTTCTGACTCCAAAGAAAAGAAAAGCTAAAGAACCTCAGGTCGAAGTAGTCGAATCAGATGATGATGATTTGTCACAAGATACCTTCAAAATGTCCAAGAAGAAAAAGAATACGAAGGCTTTCAATGCCATATCTCAACCAAAAACCAATATTATTCAGATTAAACCCAAGAACCTGTCACTCCCAAAGTAATCGAAGTTGATCCTGAACCTGCCACCAAGGGCACTCCTGAACGGCTTAAGAGTGATAACTCTAGCCCTTATGCAGAAGGTTCTAAGGTAAAACAATCTTACCTTACTTTCTTTATCCACTTATTATTTTTGACTTAACATGATTTGAATCTTCTTACAGGGTGGCCCAGATGTTACTACACAATCTAGCATTAAACATGCCATTCCTGGGAGCACCAACACTCCCTCATATCATCTCATATCTAAGAAATAATCGAATAAAGAGTCTATTGGTGAAGTAAATAAACCCGCTGAGGAATAACAAGAGATTTCACCGTCGAAAGACACAACACAACAATCTCAAACTACTTACTCCAACCATGAAGATGACGAAGACGACGAACATCAATCCATGGACATTGAAGAAACCACACACCTTCAAAACATAGAGGAAGTTTTTCAAGAAAAAGCTGGTGACTTTTCGCCAGAAATCAACCCAGTCGGTGATGCCCCAGATGAGGAAGAACACCAGGAAGAAGGTCAGCCCCTATTTGACTATTTTCATGATCCCCAAGATGAAGAAGAGGATGATGGTGAGAATCAAGGCGAAATTCCCAAGACCAATCAAACTCCTGAGCCTACCAATGCTTTTAAGGCTTCTTCGACTAGTGGAATTATGCTCTCTCCCAAGAAGAACTAGACAATTTGAAGAAAAACAAACCAACAGAATACCAAAAGGCAATTCTAAGTGCAAGGGGCAGTTCGACTGACAAATTCTCTCGCTCTTCGACTGTCTCTGATGTTCAGTCTGCAAATGCGCCTATTGATGAACTTCTTAAGGAAATTAAGGAGAAATCCTTTGATGTTGATATGCTCAAAGTCTTAGAAGATAGCTCTTCATCCTGCTTTGGAATCAAAGACCTCTTGAAGCAAGTTGGCATTTTGACTACCCCTCCAGAAATTGCAGATGTAATCATGGAACTTGGGTTGCTCATCGACCACGCCACATCGGACCTCAATTGTCAAAGAGACATTTCGATTAAAATTTATAATAAAATGGACACTCAAACGGTTGAATGGGATGCTGCTACTGAATCCACCAACAAGGTCACAAAATTAGAGAAAGGCTTCGAACAAAATGATGCAGAACTTGAGACTTGCGCTAGCAACAATGCTACTTGGAAAAAACAAATCAAAGAGTTGCAAGCCAAGATTAAAAAGGCTAAAGAATGTCAAGAAGAAATTCAGAAGCTCGACCGCCAAGAGTTCGACAATGAGATTCAGGTAGGGGTACAGCATGTCGAACGGGCTCAGGTTTTGAGAGCAGAAATTGACACCCTAAACTCTAATAAGTCTGTAATTGACTATCGCCTACTGGTTTCAAAGTCAAAATATGGACGCATGAAAGTCACACTTCCTTTCTAAGTATTTTGTTTGCTAACGTAGGTGTTGTAATTATTCGAATTTTATTTCAACTATAGTTTTATAATGTGATGACTTAGCCATTTTGGCATTTGAGTCTAATTACCAATTTGGCTTAAATTTGTACATATGAATTATTCTGTTATTATCTTGACTTTCTAAAGCGCAAGCCTATACCTTTTCAAATATTTCCCATTTACTTTCAGGAGCCTTCGATCGTCATATAACTCTTCGATCTCATATCTGTTATTAGAAAACACTTGAACAATTTGGAATGGACCTTCGCATTTTGGGGACCATTTACCCAATGTTCTAGCCTTTTTATCCATGGGTAGAATAAGTTTTCATACTAAGTCTCCAGTCGAAAATGAGACGACATTAACCTTTTTATTGTATGCTTTTTCTACCATCTTTTTTTGTCTCTTTAATAATTCTAAGGCATTTACCCTTTCTTCATCCAAATCGATTAGTTCAACTAACATTTTGTTCCAATAAGCTTCAGATGGAATTTTTTTCTATCTTTGTATCCTAGTTGATTAGAGATAGATTTTGACTGGTACAACTGCAGTGTCCATAAGTCAGTTGAAAAGGCGTGGAATTTGTAGCCTCTTTAGGGGATGTTCGACAAGCCCACAAAATTTGGTCCAATGTCTTATGCCAATTTCTTGGATTTTCCCCACATGCTTCTTTATTAAAGCAATTATAACATTATTTACTACTTCGACTTAACCATTTGCATAGGCATAAAAAAGCGTAGATGTTAACCACTTGATCCCTATTTCTTTTGCAAAATTCTGGACCTTTCGACCAGTAAAGACTGATCCTTGATCAGTTGTAATCGTTTATGGGATCCCAAACCTATAGATTATGTGCCTTTGAATGAACTCGATCATTGCTTCCTGATCAACATTCACCAAAGGAATGGCTTCGATCCACTTTGTAAAGTAACTGATGCCCACAAGGATATACCTATGACTTTTAGAAGATATTGGTTAAATTTCACCAACCATATCCAACGTTGAACCCCTAAAAGGGTAAGGTTTCACAATGGAATATAGTTCGCTTGTAGGAATATGTTGTATGCCTGCATATACCTGGCACTCTTGGCAACCTTTAGCAAACTCAATGCAATCTTTCAGCATGATGGGATAATACATCCCTTGTCAAAACAAAAGTCATTTCATCTTATGGCCTACTTGGTGATCATCACATGCCCCACCATGGACATTCGAAAAATCCAAGTATGCCTTAGTCTCACTAAGACATTTGAGCAAAACTCCTTCGGGCTTCTTTTAAAACAGTACATTTCCCATAAGTGTGTAACTTAAAGAATGATACCTGACTTTTCGCACCGTAGACATTGTTGGATTGTTCAAGTAGTCCATAATAGGTTTCCTGCAATTTGTATCTGACAGGTTGTCGATTTCCAAGACTTCGAAATTCTCATCACTTGCATAACCCAAATTTGTTGCTTCTAAATCTATCAGAGACAATCTAGTTGCCATTACTTTCCCTCAAACTTCGATCGCATCTTTTAACTTTTCTTTCGAAATCTTGTAGCCAGAAGCAATTTGAGCCAAATCATTGGCCTCCTAGTTCTTCAGTTGAGGAATTTGCCTAATACTCACCATTTCGAACTTCCGTAATAGTCGAAATAGGGATAATTAATACTCCTTCATTAAATTCTCCTTGACACATTTATACTCCTTCATCATCTGCTTCATAACCAATTCGGAGTCACCAATGATTTCAACTCCAGTTGCCCCCAACTCCAACAGAATCTCAAGGTCGGCTATTAAAGCCTCATATTCAACCTCGTTGTTCGAATAAGGACCTTTGATTCTATACTTGAACCTTGTTGGAATTTTATCAGGAGAGATAATTAATATCCCTATACCTATTCCATCTTTGTGACTCAAACCATCGACATATAATTTCCAAGGCTCAAGTTTGAGATAGTTTTAGGGACTTTTGACTACATAGTGCTCGACTATAAAGTCTGCAACCACTCGTCCCTTCATGGCCTTTAAAGGCACATAATTTAATGAGTACTCCATTTAGGCGAGTACCCATTTTCCAATTCGACTATAAAGAATTGGCTTATAAAGCATTTGTTTAATGATATCATAAAGGGACAAAACATACACATCAACAGGTTTTATATAATATTTCAACATTGTACATGAAAAATACAAACAAAGACACATCATTTCAATCATGTTATACCTAGTTTCTGCGTCATTAAGAACTCAGATATGATAGTAAATGGCTCTTTCAACGCCATTTTTGTCTTCTTGAGCAAGAATGCTCCCTATGGTTACATCAGGCACATAAATATACAATCTCATACTTCTAATTCTACAAAGAGGCGACAAAATTGAAGGACGAACAAGATACTCTTTAATTATCAAAAGCTTCCTGCTGCACTTTCCCCCATTCGAAGCCTTCATTCTTCATTCGAAGTAGGGGAGAAAAGGCATGAGACTTGCCACTCAAATTCGAAATGAATCTTCTTAAGAAGTTAATCTTCATTTGTAGTGACTACAGTTCCTTCTTTGTCAATGGTGCTTTCGCCTCCAAAATGGCCTTTGTCTTATTCTGATTTATTTCAATTCCATTCTTGTGAACTACAAAGCCTAAGAAATCTCCATCCTGTTGTTGCACCCCAAAATTTGCTCAACCTTTTCTTAACTTGGTTTATGTTTCATTTCATTTCATTTTGTTCTAGCATTTGTATTGCATAGCATATTTCATTTTGCAGGGGATCAAGAGGTTGTGCATAGCAAGAGAGGTCTTCTCAAAACATTGAGCCTAATCAAGGGTTGTTACTCAAGCTTGAATGGTCATCAGGACATCTTGAAGTGGCCAATGTCTTGTGAAAGGATAGATGGATGTGTGTGGGTCAGCTCCTAACTTGGAGGCCAACGGAAGAGCATCAGGGGATTGTGAATGCATGATTATGGGTACGAGATGTTGAGAGATCTTATTGAGTACCTTGAGATCCATTTGGAGCTTATTCAAGTTGTTTTGTGAAGTGGAACAAACCCTAGTCAAAAGTGTGGCATTTAGGGTTTTCATCTGGTAAATCCTCAGTTAACTATGAAATTGAAGGAGGTTACAACTCAATTCCAAGTTCCTATGGTCATGGGATGTTGAGTTGAGAGGTCTAATATATCATTTCAAGATAAATTCATCAAGGATCAAGAGTTTGAGAAGTTACTAAATTAGGGTTCTCAGGGTAAAATCCCCTATTTAGTGCCTGACTTCAAGACCACCTACCTCAAGATACAAGTCTCATATCAACTTTTGGCTAACATGGAACTTGTAGAGCATGTTCTTAGATTTCTTTTTAGTACTAGAAGTCCTTGATTGGATTTATAGAACTCAAGTTATGATCCAGACAAGTTACAGGTCATCAGATGAATGTGATTTTGGTCAACAAAAGTCAACCAACTTCCAAGACATTTTTGACCTAGAAGGGTGTTTCTCCTTAACTTTTGGCCAACATGAAAGTTGTATGGCATGGTCTTAGCTTTCCAAAGAGTACTAGAAGTCTTTCATCTGATTTGTATAACTCAAGTTATGACGGTTACAAGTCAGGGGTATTTTGGGAAAGTAAGATTACAGGTCATAAAATTATAGGTCCATTTCACCAATTTTCACACTTCAAATGGAAATCTTTTCAACATGAAACTTGCTTCAAATAGGGCCATTTGCATTAACAAATCATCTCTTGTCATGGTGGGAGCTTGGATTGAAGATTTGGGATTTGAATTTTTCATAATGAAGGCTTAAAATGAGAGATTGAGATTTAAATGATTTTAGACTTTCTCAAGGCAAATTTGTACCTTTTTTGAGTGGAAATGATGTTTCAAAGATAATGCCAACTTCACATCTGCAATTTGAGGTCTTTAAATTGGCCATTTTCATGGTTTCTTCATCTTGAAGTAACAAATTGGAAATCCATTATGGAATCAAAACAAGGTTCAATTCTTGGCCCTTTGATCAATTCAGGCCATGTGCATTTGATTTGGACCAAAATCAAGGCAGGTGCAGTGCATAATTCGTGAGATATGGCAAGCAAAAAGTGGAGGAAAATTGATTTTTCATTTTCACAAATTGGCCACATTTGGGCCTCAATAAGTTGCCAAACCCATCACATATAAGCATTAGGTCATTTCGGGATGCAGAGAGGATCATTTTTCGTGCAAGAGGAGCAAGAGCAAAATGTGAAAAAGTGAGAGCAACTTGAAATTCGTTTTTGGAGCTACACACCATTGCAAGCAAAATTGAGCATTCAAAGATCTTTAATGAAGTTCATGGATTGATTCTGGGCGTTTTTCTTTAAGCTTCAGCAACATTTCAAGGCCCAGTGGAGGCTCTCCACTAGGTAAACTACTTTTCAACTTTTCTCTTAATTCACAATGCCATTTCTTGCCATTTTTGTGTATTTGTGAACTATGAACATGGTAGATCGTTTCTGGTATAATTTGGTTGCTGTTTATGATGGTTGATGTTATGAGCTCAAAACTTTTTTGACTTAGTGTGATCTATTCTTGAGGTTTTATGCTTTTTTGTTGCTTGATTCTTGATCTACACAACATGTAGATAATTTATGGGCAAGTTTGATTGATTTTTGTGAACTTTGGTGTTTTGAGTATTAAGCTTGTTGTTTGCGATTTGTTGTCATCTTGAGGTTTTAGGCTAAACCAATGATGGATTTGGATTCCCCTTGATCCGTAGATGAGTTTACATATAAGTTTCATTGGATTTGGTGGGGTATAGCATTTTGTGTTGTTTTGACCACTGTTCACGGCGACCGGAGGCTTGGGGAAGATGACTGGACTGTTGCTCCAGCGGGACTGGTTTGTCATCTTATTTTGTTGACTTTTCAATGGAGAAGACAACCTTCTCACCGTCTGATCTGCTTGCTTTTATTTTGGTCCACATGATTAAGAAACATTGTGTGTTCGTGTTAACTGCATAACACTAAATCTCATTTGAAAATTCATTAATGTGGTGGCATGTTTTAGCCCACATGATCTTCATACGTTTGATCAAGCGTTCCCAGGCTGATTGACCATCGTGCACACTTGTTGGTCAACACACACTCAATTCTTGTTTGATTTTTTTCTGATTTTTACACGCTGGGTTGGGCCTGCTATATGCGCACCCCTTTTGGCCCAGCTCAGTTTCTGAACTGAATTTCATTGCTTATTGCACCACGCTTTTATTTCTTTTCTTTTTATTTTCTTTTATTTTTCTATTTTGTTCTTGTTTCAATTTAATTCATTTAAAAATATTCTCCAACTATTAAAATTCATCAAAAATAAGTTTTGGACTCCATAGAGTGTCCTTTATTTTATAAAAAATTTATTTTATTTTTTTAGTTTATTTTTCATTTAAAAATGAATTAATTAATTGGACAGGTTTTATTTGAATTAAATTGTGACATTGTGGTTTCTTTTAATTGTTTCTCCCTTTCTCCTTTGGTCCAATGAATGAAAATTGTCCCTCATACTCTTGATGAGTTGAACAATTTTTTAGGACCATTTTGCCCCTGGTTGGTTGACTTTAGGGTTGATTTTTGATGCTTTCCTTTTGACCCTTGTTTTTCCCATTTCAAAGTGGTACATCTTGAATTCAATTTTCTTCTGATGGTGCTTTGAGGGGATATGGACCTTGTGCCCTTGGCTTTTGTTTGCCAACTTGTATAGCTATCTTGTGCATTTTATTTGGTATTTGTTGAGCCTTTTTCCTAATTTTGAGATGACTTGCAAGTCAAGTCATCTCCAAGGGAGGTTCCTACACACATCTTGACCTAATTTGACTTGGATATGACATTTTTGGATCTCTTGAGCTTGTAATGCCTTGTAATTCATGTTGCTAACATGTTAAGGATGTTTTTGGTTCAATTTTAGGTCATGACACTTCTTTTTGGTTGCTCATTTGTGCTCATCTTTTGAGTCTTTTAATTAGGGTTTCTATGAGGAGCTTTCTTGCCTTTCCTTTGTGCATATGCTTTCTTTCTCTTGTGTTATGTTTTCTTTTGCATTTGTGCACTCTCTCCTCATCCTCCATTCTGTCCTATGACTTTGGAATGTTATTTAAGGTTGCTTGGTCCCTCCTTAGGAGGAACTTGAAGCTTACCTAAAGTAATGAATCCATGAGGACTTTTTCTCTTTGTTTTTATCACATTTGTTTGCTTGCTTTTGTTGCATCTCTCCCCCTTTTCTCTTTGCATACTCATATGAATGCTTGGTTGAGATGAGCCTGTGGTGGCTACTGCCCCACACATGTTTTCCTCCCACTTTCATTCTACGTGTGCATTTGTGTATGCATTCTCTTATTTGCATGTTTCCACTGTTCTTTCTTCTTCTTCTTTTGTCTTCCTTCCCTTAGGATTTCTAACCTCTCTTGTTCAAGAGAGGTTATGATAGACATTAGGGTTCTAACCATGCATGATAACATTAGGTAGATGTTTCCCTTTTGTAATCCCAACTTTAGGAGCACTTTGCATGACAACTTTTAGGGTTTGGTCTAGTCCCCCTCTAGTTTGTCCCTTTCTCTTCTCATCTTCAAACAACTTCAATCCACTTAATAAAGATAATGAATGTTGTGCCATGAGCCTTATACTTGGGAAATGGTGATTGAGTGGTTACCTCTCAATTGCCTAGAGTGTTTAGTATACGTCCTTAGGATGATATGCGACACATTCGATCCTAGGTTTTAGACTTTGTTACAACATACATTATGAACACTCTAATTCAAAACACTTCTTCTTTAAAAAAACACAAAAATAATTCAAATATTTTTATCGTTCGGGATCTTAATCAGGAAAACCTTTTAATAACCAAGAGTGTTATTAACTTTCAGTCCTATCGCAAACGGTAACGCCTAAGTCTTCAATGGTCGAGCTGCATACACCAACTGCTAGAACTGTCTGTTAACCCTACTCCCGTAAAACTTTCGAACAACCTGTGTTCTCGTTAGCCCGAACTAAGTTTGCTCTGATCTTTCATACCAGATGAAAGTACGTAGGCACAAGACGCGACGTCTTGGCGAGCAACCTTCCCCCCTTCTTTAGCCGTAGTTGGCCGAACTACGTTGACTCTGACTTTCCCATTGCACAAGGGAGTACGTAGGCACAGAGCGACGATGCTCTGCCGAGTCACTTCTCTTTTCTTTTTCTTTTGTCCCTAAGCCTTTATCGTAGATAGTTTACACACCCTTTTAGATAGACAACACATGCGTGGATCCCGTCGAGTACGACAGACGTGAGGGGTGCTCATACCTTCCCCTTGCGTAACCGACTCCTGAACCTAGGACTTGGTTGCGATGACCTCGTCTTTTCCCGTTTTCGTCAGGTTTTTTCCGATCGTTTCCTTTCCCTTCTTTGGGATAAATAACAATAGGTGGCGACTCTGTTGGTCATTGACGGCCCCTTTTTTCGCAGTAGCGACAGCTGGCGACTCTGTTGGGGACAGGAATATCCCATATGCGAGTCAATCCTAGCGCTTGTATGTTTTCTTTCGGGTGTGTGTATATATGTGCTTTATATTTATTTACTTCCACGTTTTACTTTCCGCATTGTATCATACTTGCTGTACTGTGGGGAGGGAGGTTCCATTGAGTGATAAGTCGGACCTGGGCTTGAGTATAAACTTAGTATTAGTAGTGGAGACTAGTGGGTGGACCTGTTTGCTTAGCAGACATAGTTCCCTACGAAATTCACGCTCAGACGAGATTCTCTTTGACGATTTCCTTTCTGATCCTTAGGATCCGACTGGAATTTGGATTTGAGGGTTGTCGACTCTGGGAACTGATCATTTGGGATTTAGTTAAGTGAGGCCTCTTCAAGGGATGATGATGCCAAACCAGAGATGGTGAACGTATCATCATTTCTTGAAAGTCTGTGAAGCTGATGAATGCATAGGATGCCGAACCTTGTTAGTGGATAGGTCCATACCTGTGAGTGGGTGGGTTATGCAGGAAACTTTGACCTCTAGACTACCCAGTTCTTGACAGTGTGAAGTTGTGTTCATGGTACAAAGGGGTTCTTATGTCAGTGATTTATCGGTACTAAAGTGAAGCACTGGTTCTTCTCAAGCTATAGCACAACAAGCTTGATCCTCTGTTGCATTTGCATTTCCATTTGCATCTCTTCATTAACATGTATTTATGTTGCAGGTGTATATTTCCCTCTTGATTCTAGTGGTTTTGTTCTTCGTTCTTGACATGGAGCCCCTAAAAAGGACAGTTGCTTACAGGTTTCCTACCCCAGATGTCAGTTCTTTGCATCTCTTCATTAACATGTATTTATACGTCTCTTAATCATCTCCATCTATGTCGATATACAGTACCCTTTCTCTCCTATTATTCTTAGTTGCTCTAGCTTTTTCAGCCTTCAGATATTCTACTTGTCAAACCCTATCGACCAACTGGGCCATATCCCTCAAATACTAGGTATCTAATTTCTTTCTGATGGAATAATTTAAACCACCAGCAGCCATTTCGACCAATTCATGTTCAGGCACTTGTATGAAACACCTTGCCTTTAGAAAACAAAATCTATTGAGATAGTCGTCTATTAGCTCAACAAATTTATGCTTAATACTAGCTAATTCTTTCAGACTGATCTTTAACTGCCCCCTGTAAAATTGTTCATGGAACAATCTTTATAAACGAGTTCAATCATGAATCGAACTAGCTGGGAGTGTAGTGAACCATGTGAAGACGCTTTTTGTGAGTGAACTGGGGAAGTACTTTATTCTTAAGTTTTCGTTATTCGCATGCTAGACAGTTGATTCACTAGTATCTTCTGAAAATTTTGTGAGTTTTGGGACTTTTAATCCCCTAGGAAATTCAGTTTGCAAAATATAGTCTAGGAAATTCAGTATGCAAAATAGAATCAGACAATGGAAAGTATAATTTGGCCTATGAAGGCCAACATTCACCCCATTTCGTACCATAATCCTTTCGACCATGGAAGCCAAATCGTTATCACCTGCCTTACAATCATATCGAACTTGATGTACGAATTTGCCAGCGTCTTGATTCCTATTAACTATTACCACCATTGGTTTATGCTTTTTTTGAACTGGTTGTTCGACCCTAGGGGGTTCGATTCTAACTCCTTGATTAGCCACATCCACACGGGGTGCGTTACGCTCGGCTTGTTTATTTGTAGGATCTTCTTCAAGGACTGCCCCTGATTTTCGACCACAATTCCCTTCGAATTTTTCGAGGCGCTTGTTGAACCCTAAAGAAATTTGCGATTTAAGTAATCTGTGTTGCCAATTACTGGTTAATTTGGATGGTGTTTTGAATCAAAGGATTAAATATGGTGTCCATCTGTTGGGCAAGCATATGGACCATATCGTGGTTACTTTTGTCCATTTGCTTCCTCAAAACTAATTCAAAGTTTGTAGTAAAATTGGGAATTTGGGTAGAGAATCTCATCCCTAGGGGTGGGTTAATTCGACCCATATTATTAACAGCAGATCCAGACCCTTGCACCGGCGAAAACATGTTCACCACTACGTCAGTGAATGCTATGGTTGTATTGTGTAAAGTTGTCATCATCGAAGTTGGCATGCATTATGGTTGTTCTCGACCATTTTAAGGCATTGTAAATCCAGACACATAAGGCCTGAATACGCTAGTACCCACTGAAGAAGGGGTCATTAGTTGACCATGCGTCCTCACCAGTGACAAAATTGTTCTAGTGTAAGCATTCAACGGTATGGTCGTCGTACTTGCTATGGATGTAATTACTTCGGACACAGATGTTGTGACCGTAGTTTCCACTGTTGAAAGAGGGGGTTGTTATCCATTATTATTCGACGAATTCGCCATCGTTACGCGTCTCCTTGGTATTGCTTCGTTATTAGTGGTTATTTTACCACTTCTTAATCTCATACAACGAAGTTAAAGGAAACTAGAAATGAAGAACTTCTAAATATTTTTCAGAAATTCTAACTAACAACGTCAGTCCTACTGGATGCGCCAATTTGTTTACCTTCAAAATTGGTAAACAAAGGCTAGTCTTTCAAATTTGTTAAATCTTTGGTTACTTACAGGATCGACTAGATTGATCATAGGACATGTGTTGTTATTTAGTTTATGGATTTGTTAATTATGAACAGTTTGACAATATTCTGTAAAGTTATTAAGGAAGTGTTACAATTTTTTAAAGAAACGCAGAAGTATAGATTACAAAGTAAATGAATTCAAAATAAATGACAAAATCTTAAATGTCAAAATTGACTTTAAAGTATATTGCAGCAAATGTAAGTGACAAGAAGAATCTTAACTAATCTGGTAAAAAAGTGTAAAGTATAGTATTCACACTTATATTTTCACTCAACAACACTCGTTTCTCGCGCACATTTACTTTAAGTAAAATTTAGAGATTTTTGTACAAGGTTGAACATCTCTCTCTTAACTGTTAAGTGTTCTATTTATAATAACTCGAAAATAACTGCTATTCAACGGTCTTTTCTCCAGAAGATTCCACATCTTCAATTTGCATGCATTTCGCTGCTCAAAACTCTCCACGTGTCTTGAAAAACAGATAAGCCAAAAAAACAGCTATCAACCTTTTTTGAATTATATTCGTAAAACGCTACTCCAAACACCTCTGTCGAACTCAAATCTAAATCCAAATATTTCTAAGTTCTAGACCGTAGTGTCCTTTATGCAAGAGTATCTTTGACTACGTTTTCAACACTTTCCTGTCAAAAACAATATATTCTTTTCAAAACAACTCTTCAAACTCTACTAGCTTTTTTCAAATCTTCATGTGCATCGAAATCTCAACTAACAGTGTGCAAAGTAGAATCATCTTGTAACCAATGTGTGAATAATTCGGATAAGTAAAGGGTGTAAAACAATATACGTGATTAATAAAAAATATTGATTCAAATTATCTTTAAGATTATGGTTTAATTCCAACATATTTAACTTTGAAACATATATATATATATATATATATATATATATATATATATATATATATATATATATATATATATATATATATATATATATATATATATATATATATATATATATATATATATATATATATATATATATATATATATATATATATATATATATATATATATATATATATATATATATATATATATATATATATATATATAACGTCTTGAACATGGGAAAGTCAGATTAAAAAAGAGTTGTGACGTGGTTTCCACGTTGCAACATAAAAGTTAAAAGTAGAAAATCAAAACGTTACGCTTTCAAGTGGGGAGAAATTTCAATTTTTTTCAGAATTTAAGTAGTGGTTTGGAATTCACATCGCTATGTAAATAAAATATTTAAAAAAATTAGCAAGTGTGATACAAGACTGCATTGAAATGATAGTCTGACACATGAGTAGGTTCCTACGTGGGAATCACGTCGCTAATAAAATTCAAAATTAAAAAAAAAAAGATTGGAAAACATGACCATGACTATGAATTTATGGGCCTGATAATATTTTGAACGTTAAAGTGTTACGACGTGGAATACATGTGGCTACTTTTCCACGTGGTTTCCACGTCGCTAATGAAATTCAAAAATAAATAAAAAAAGATTAGAAACGTGAAACTGCATACTTGTTTTTAATTTTTTAAAGTTGCGACGTGAGAAACACATAGGTAGTTTTCCACTTGGAATCCCCGTCGCTAATTAAATTCAGAAATAATATTAGCTTTTATTGTTTTAAAGTTGCGACGTGAGAAACACATGGGTAGTTTCCCATGTGGAATCTCCGTCTCTAATTAAATTATAAAAAAAAAAGGAATTGGAAGTTGCAAGGAATTCCACGTACAGATATGCAATAAATGTTTTTGATCGTTGCTTTTTTCGACGTGGGAATCACGTGGCTATCTTGCGAGGTGTATCACACGTCGCAACCTCCTACATATTTAGTCCATATCCATTTCCCAACAGATCCTCTTCATTATCTTAGTTGTTGTCTTCCCTTCTTCTTCCATGCGTTAAGCCTCTCTCCCTCTTCACTGTCAACCCTTTCTTCACTTCTAAATTCTCTCTTCATTGCAAACTGTATTTCTATTCTCATTTTGGATCAAAGGTATTCATTTATTTCTTTTTATTTTTTCTACAATTTTTTTTAAAATTTCTGTTTTAGAATTTTAATTAATATTTTTTTATTTTAAATTTATAATGTTTGTTGTTTAAGGAATAACATTTGGAAGATTCAAGAACTCATCTAGATCCTAAATTATTGTTCAAGTTTTGTGGTTGCTTTATTGAGATATTTGTGCAATTTCAATTATGAATTTTTTCAGATTTGTAGGAGATGTATCGGAAACTGCTCGCCCAATTTCTAGTTGATAATCCTCAGTATACTTCGATCGGAAATGAACTGCTTGATCCACATGCAGATCTTTATACTTGGGGTTTATTAGCTGACGGAAAGGGAGATAATAGGTGTTTCTATGATCTTGAATCTTTGGTTGCCGACTACAGAAAAGGGGATAGAATTTTATTTCAAAGACTTGAAGATGGGGAACATCTCATTCCCCAGAATTGACACCTGAAATGATGGAGACAGTGAGACAATTGGCTCTAACTGAGGCGAGACGCGAGACAGAGGCACGCGAGGCATAGGTGAGACGCGAAAGAAAGGCACGCGAGGCGGAGCTAAAGGTCGAAATTGAGAAAATGAAGAAGAGGTAATCTTAGATGGAAGAGCAAATGCGATAATTTTTTGCCTCACAATCAAACTGTCTTGTCCAGGAAGATGAAGACAAAAAAGATATAATAGTAATGACGATGAATAATTTTTTTTATTACTATTTATATTTGTGGCGTGAATATTCTATGACGAATACTTTTATATTTTTTAATGATTATAATTATTAAAAAATTTGACTTTTTTAATTGAAAATTATTTTGATTTTTGCATTTTATATTTTTGTAGCGTGAATAACTTTTGTATATTTTTAAATTATAATTTTTTAATTTTTTTTATTAAATAATTAACCTGCGAAATAAATATCATGTGGCTGCCAGATTTGAAAATAAAATTCATCAGTGGCATGATATTCACTTCACTAAATTTTATAGTTTAGACTTTTGTGATACGAATTCCAAGTCACTACATTAGTGACGCGATATTCACGTAGTAACAAAGTTCAATATTTTTGTTTTGTTTCGACGTCTTTTCGTGTCACTAATTAGTGACGTTATATTCATGTGGCAAATGTTGTCACGAGACTTTTGTGATGTGAATTCCATGTCACTACATTAGTGACGTGATATTCACGTGGGAACAAAGTTCAATATTTTTGTATGTTGCGACGTGAATCTATGTCATTAATTAGTGACATGATATTCATGTGGCAAATGTTATCACGGGTGCTCAAGCGACGTGTTTTATCCACATTTTGATTGATGTGATTTTTGTCTTAGTGACATGATTTCCACGTTAATATTGTATTTCTTTTATATTTTTTTTTAAGGTAAAAAAGTTTGTTTTGAAGTATCAAGTTTGTAATCTCTCTTATCAGAAACTACATTAAAATTAAATATTCTAATTATAGCTCTCTTTTTTTAACACAAGTGCAATAAAATACTAGTACATACTTAGAGTTACAGCAGAAAAGGCCGATCCAGATGGTTGAAAAGTTTGTAACATGTAAATCTACAAGAACAAGTTCATAGGATAATAGGTTTGTAACATTAAAATTCATAGGTTTTTGAAGGAAACTAGGGTTGGGTTGCCAATCTCATATCAGCATCTCAAATGGCAAGTACTCTGCTACTTTTTTGCTAATGAACAAGAAAAGTCAGTAACTTTTGATAAAAAGTTAAAAGTTTTCATAGATCCATGAATTGAGGAGTATAAAAACAAAACAATCAAACGCTACTTCCCAAATGTTCCAAAGAATGTTGCACCATTTCAGACCAATTCTAACTAAGCATTATTCTGAAATGCTTCAAAAGGGTAAATAAATCTTTTGACCAAACAAAATTGTAATCTTTGAAACAAACAACACAATGCATAGCTAGTAGAAACCCATAAAAAACTCACTTTGACTTGATGGGTATAATAATGTACATGCCCTACATTCAGGCGCTGACCAAAATATGTATCACAAATTTGTGTAAATTTTGTTTTGATGGGACATACAACGGCGACATATCCAAAAAAGCACAAGCAAACATGACATAAGACAATATTATATATAGACTTATATTCCCCCAAGTTAAGCATTACTAGTAGTAGTAGTACATAGTATAGTAGGGCGAAAAAGCTATAAACACTACCAAGTACAATCAAACACCATATCCAACTTCATTTCACTACAAAACACAAACAGCAGAGAAAAGATTGATAGATTGAAATGAACCAAACCTTCCTAGCTGGCTAGTTATCCACAAGAAGGGTGGACCCCACCACACAACCCTCCCATGGAAGGGATAAAGTGGCCAAGCTCCACCCAACTATATCGTGGAATGGACAATTACACTCAACAAGTACTTATCTGATCAAGTTCATACCCTATTTAAACCAAACTACTATTATACATATACAACAACACATGAAATGATAAAAACAAAGAACTACTAAAGCTTATAGAGAAGCCTCCCCAGTGTCCTTTGGGTTCCTTTGATTACACCATCCCGAGGTGGACTAAAGCACAGTGGCAGAACTTCCTCGGACTCACAGGGAAAATTCACACTTACGAAGTGTTTCTCAAGTTTCTCCTTTCCCTACAAAAATTGAAATGAAAAAAAGTTCAGTAAATTACAGTAAAATAATGATGGCAAACATATAGAAAAGTTTATTAGAGTATAATGATTAAGTCTAGTATGCAAACCCTACCTGGAGGCGTGCGGCAACCACATCACGTATCTTATGGGAAAGGAACAATTCCCATTTCTGATTTGATGCTGTCTGAACAAATCTCCAAGCTGCACTAGCCTTGGTGAAATTTACAAATGCATATCCTTTGTTCAGCCCAGTTCTGCAATCATGTAGTTTCATTTTCTTTATTAGTAAGAGGTGTATGAACAATGAAAGTTCTAGAGAAGCAATTTGGTAGCTTACCGAAAATCTATCGGTAAGTAGACAAAATCAAAGGAGAAAGTGTTTTCTACTCCACTTTCTTGATCTTTTGCGTTTTCAACCTTGCAATGGTTCTCCAAAAACTTCACTATCATGTCTCGACTGTGTGACAGTAAACCATACGAAGCAAATGCAAATAAATTATCAACTAATAATAGATTTAGGATTTAATAATATACTAAAGTCAAACGAGTTTGAAGGAAGTAAGAAGCATACGTGTATTTGCTAGGAATGTTTTTGATCATAACAGTCGTTTCATCTCCATCATGGCGAACTGGAACCACAGGAAAACTACTTTCTTTATTTTTCCGGTCGGTGGAAGCCCTAGAGTGTAGTTGTTCATGAATATTAACATGCTTTCTGTGATGATTCTTTCTCGAACTCTCGTTCTTAAGTTCAGGTTCTTTTTCAGCAACATCTATTCCCTTCTTCCTCCACTCAAGCTTTGGGATTCTCAATCCATAAGAACGACGGTCTTCCATTACTCCATCCCTTAAAACCTGTTTGGAATCACTACCCTCTGTAGATGCCGCCTCCACCGCTATTACCTTTTTCAAATCGCTAGATGGCGGAAACGTAGGAGTTACGGTGGTGAGGTTTGGGTGAAGGCGAAAGGAAAAGTAAGTTGACGAGTGAAAATGATGTTTTGTGGCAGCGGGATAGTAATAGAGAAAAGGGTAAGAAGGCTGATGTGTGAGAGGAGCGAAAGTGAGGTATGGAGGGTGAAGTTTTTGCACTTGGTTGCTAGGGTGAAATTCGGAAGCTTCTGCGTTTAAACTTGAAGAAGCCATTGGAGAAGGATATATGTGAGAAATGGAAGGAACGTGGGTGAGAGTGATATATAAACACAAAAACACAATGGCTTTTCTGTTTTAGTTGCCGAAATCGACTCTATTAACATGTCTATCCATTGCTTCAGTATGATCTATGGATTAATTATGAGTGACTTATGTCAAATCATATCATTAATTATTTTGATTATAAATAGAAATTCAAGAGTTTTTTTTATTAAATTATTAAAAATATAGTATTTATTTTTAAAATATATTTACTAAATTAGTAAATCATATCATTAATTATTTTTAAAATATATTTATTAAATTATTAAAAATATATTATTTATTTAAAATATATTTATTAAATTATTAAAATATATTATTAAACTATTAATTATTAATTATAATATTTAAAATATATTTAATAAATCATTAAATAAATAAAACAGAAAAAAATTAAAAAAAATTACACATCTTCACACGGGTGGACAAGCTCACTCATGGCCCATTAACGCTGCACATACTTGTCCACTGGGTGGACGAGCCCATACTGAAAATAGGGCACCTGTGTATTTAATTTTCAGAATGGGATATTATGGTATTTAGTGTTTCAAAGTGGGGCATTCTGGAAATAAAAGTCACACAAGAATTTATCGATCTACCATATCATATTAAAGTATCTTTAATGCAGGTTTTTAATAGTTATATTTTTTATAATTAACGATGATTATAAAAAATTTGCATTGAAATGACTATGACATAACATTTAATTCACTAACTTTTAGTTTCCACCAATTATATATTTAACTATTTATTTTAAAACATGTAATATTATTATTTATATTATTAAAAAAATAATTATAATTTTTTTTGAATCAAGAAATTTTGGCATTAATTCAAAAAACCATACAAAACACGGCGATCAAAAGATCCAGCCCACAAAACAATCAAACTACCTTAAGGCAAAATAAACCTAGCTATATGTGGTCTAAGCTTTGGACTAGTCCACCCTCTATACATTATATTGTAAATAATTCTATCAAGGCAATTCCTATTATCAGTTCTATGATTAAAACATACTTCGTTTCTATAAAGCCAGATCTCATGAAGAGTTTCAGTAAGGGCAAGCCTAACCAGATCAGATTGCCAACCTTTCCCAGCATAATTGCTCAGAGCCCATTGCATTTCCTCTTGCCATCTTTTTGGAGTGTGTTGAATGCCCAACCACTGAAGAATACCACTCCATATTTGCTTCAATTCCACACAACAAAAAAATATGTGATCAATGGTTTCCTCTTCATTGCAAAAAGCACATTTGTTGTTGTTGATCATGCCAAATTTGAACAGTCTTGACTTGGTTGCTAGCTTTCCATGACAGATCGTCCAGAGAGTAATAATTGCCCGGGGTCTAGCTCTATTGTGAAGGATTAATTTGGCCCATGGAACATTAGTAGTAATAGGTAGGAGGCTTTGATACACTTTCCTCCCATGGAATTTACCCATCTGCAGCATAGCATCCCATGTACTCTGTATGGTCATTAGCTTGTCCCTTTGTATTAGAATCGCTTTGAAAATTCCAGAGTCAGATCCCTTAACCATTCTAGTCAGAATATCTTCATGTCTCAAGTAGTAAGCATGTATCCAACGCACCCACAAATCATCAGATTTTGCATAGATATTCCAGACAAGTTTTATCACAAACATACTATTCCACACTTCCAAATTCATCACATTTAGTCCGCCTTGCACATGTGGTTTACAGACATTTTCCCACGCTACTGGACTTTTCCTGCTTATATTATTACCACCTGACCACAGAAAGGAGCGACATATAGCATTGATTTTGTTGATCACCGTTTTTGGAAACCAAATGCATTGCATCCAGTAGGTTGTGATAACATAGAGCACACTCTTGATGAGTTGCAGGCTACCTGCATAACTCAACAATCTAGAGCTCCAGTGAGTTATCCGGCTAAGTAATATGTCCAACAGCGACATGTAATGGATCACAGCAAGACGCTTACTCGTCAACTGGATACCAAGATACCTAAAAGGGAAAGACCCTTCTTTGTATGAAGTTAGATGAAGGATGCCGCACTTGACACTCGCAGGTACATTACCAAAATACACCCTGCTCTTGGAAGGGTTTATTTTCAAACTTGTAGAATCCAGGAATTTGTTCAAAGTTGAATAAAGTATTTCCACAGACACATGATCACCTCTAGAGAACAACAAAAGGTCATCAGCAAAGGTTAAGTGAGTTATTTGCAGCCTTTCACATTTAGCATGGTGGTTAAACTCTGGATTCCTTTGCATCTTGAGAAGTAACCTGCTGAGATATTCCATGATGATTACAAACAGGAAAGGAGATAATGGGTCCCCCTGCCTAATTCCTCTTCTAGCATTGATCCTATCAGTATACTGGCCATTGATATTAAAGCGATAAGAAACTGTAGTCACAGTGGTCATAATCCAATCTACAAATTTCTTAGGTAAACCAACTTCACTAAGAATATTTTCGAGAGCGCCCCAATCAACCATGTCATATGCTTTTTGTAGATCTAATTGGACCATGCATCTAGGGGTACCTGTATTCTTGTTATAACCTTTTAACAGCTCCATAGCTAGTAAGATGTGAGAATGGATTTTCTGGCCTGGAACAAATACCGCCTGCGCTTTACTGATGATGTTGCCCAAAACCTTCCCAAGTCTGGTTGTGAGAATCTTGGATATGATTTTGTAAATTGTGGTGCAACCAGCAATAGGCCTGTAATCTTTCAAGGTTTTGGCGTCCGGCTGTTTGTGTTGGTGTAAGCCCTAGAGGCCAATATTTTTTGGTACTTGTATCGGATTATTCATTTAATAATAAAAGGCATTTCTTTATTATGTTTGTCTTTCAGAATAATAAAGTCCCTAGAATAGTTAGTCTGTTTAATGAAATGTTAAGTGTGACTTAATCATGAGATCCCATTAAACATAAAGACATTATTCTTAAAATATCCGTAGTCAAGCTTTATTGCAAAGTGGGATAACATTAAAAGCATTGAGACTATTATGAAGATAGACTGATGATTACATCTCATGGATCATGGATAAAGTGTTATCAAGTCTTGACATAGGTATAAATATTAGGAGTAATATTTATACCGGATTGACCCGCTATGAGAATACTACATAGTATGTTATGCAAAGTGTCATAAGTTATTCTCATGGTGATAATGGTGTATTACCACCCTTCGACCTGAAACCACTATGGACCCTAGATGTAGAGTCGGGTGCTTTATTGCTGATCAAACATTATCCGTAACTGGATGATCATAAAGACAGTTGATGGGCACTCCACGAAGCATGCTGAGGGACATGAGTGTCCTAGATGGAATTTGCCAATCCTGCATAACAGGAGAAATGTCTAAGGGCCCAATATTGAACTGGACAAGGATGACACAGTGTATGCCTTGTGTTCAATATAGACATAGGGGCAAAAGGGTAATTGTACAAACATATATTATCACGAAAAAGATTTTGTCAGATCACATGACATTTTCGTGACTTGGGTAGCAGTGATGTGTTGCTAGATACCGCTTACTGTTTATTATGTTAAATATATAATTTAATATAATTACCAACGTTACGAAATCCTACAGGGTCACACACATAAGGACAGTTTGATGAGAGATAGAGAAATCAAAAAGGAACACCGTAAGGTACGGTGCACTTAAGTGAAAAATAGAAATTCGGATAATATAATAATAATTATTGTTATTTTATAATGGTTATAAAATAATAATAAAATAAATATATTTATTATAATAATAGTTATTATAATAATATATAATATTATTATGGATCATGTGAATTGGGTTTTAGCCCGCAGCCCACAAGAGAGTCTATAAAAGGAACACTTGTGATGAAGCTTTCACTTGATGCAATTTCGTTTTGATTCTCTTTTCTCACTCAAATAATTCCGTTCGTAAGCAGCTAGCACTGTGACCGGAAGCTGTTCATGTGGACTGAGTAGAGGCGTTGCACTTCATCAACGCTTGTGATCGCTGCATCAAAGATCTGAATCGCCACAAAGAGGTAACGATTCTATCACTGACCATGCTCATTCGTAAGGATCACTAAAGGAAATTTTTGTTTTCCGCTGCGTTTAGATCGCAATTTTCCTTCAGTGGTATCAGAGCCACTTACGAAACCATGGATCTGATAGCTGTTAAATTTCCGTCTTTTCTGTATTTGATTCGATTAAAACACAGAATGAATTTAACAATAAACGATTAATTAAATTTGGCATCTGTTGTGTACGATTTGGATGATTGATGTTGATTATGCTTCAGAAACCGACATTAGTATGGTGAAGTTGTGCGATACATTGATCATCCATAGGTTACACAATTAGATCGATCACTTTTATATAAGATATAAGAAATTCTGATGCAAAGATGGTATATGGGATATACTGTTTTGATTTCATCCATTCAATCACATAAGGATTGTAATTCTTTTTGAAAGATCATCATTTTCATTCGCTTCGGAATCCGACGTTAGTATGGTGAAGCAATGACATGTTGATCTATCATATTGAGTTATCAATCGAGTTGTGTTTGACGGCATGAAATTGTTGCATTAGGATTAATGGCAGTACAAGTGTTGTATTGCCGCAGACTTTTCCGGTTGGGGTTGTAAATGCACAAAAGTTGTGCAGGAAACGACGTGAAATACAATGAAGTGTGATCAATCAGTCGAAATTTAATTTAGTTTATTTAATTATCGGAATTTTAAACTAATAATAAAAGTGTGTTTATTATTATTTATTTGTGGTGATCAGTTATGGCCTTAGTTTTTCCTTTATTATTGTTTTGGGATTTTTGAATACGGCATGCGTGTCGTGCCTCTCTCTCAATCTCTTTATGTAACTTCTTTTCTCATCTCACTCCCTCGTATGTAAAACGAGTTTTCTTATATGTAATGTAATATTATGTTATGAAAAAAAAAGGAAGTATTCAATATTAAAGGAGGATAACCTTGGAGATCATGCTTGGAGAAGCTTAGATCGTTATTAGGTTAGCTTAGGTTCTCTCATTGGCTTGAGAGAACAATTGCGTTAGGGGCCATAATTGTATCTTTTTTATATGTATGTTGATGCATGTAATTGTATGTTGATGCATGTGAGAGACGTTTTGCATGTGAAGCCGGTGAGATCAAACTAATAACAAATTCCCTCAAAATTAAATATTAAGTTTATGCTTTCCAATTTTTAGCACTCATCAAGACTAGTATCGAGCATTGTAGGTTTCGCCTACGCGAGGTGCATGTTCTATATTAGTAAGGTGTGATGGGATAATTGTAATATCCAATTGCTAAAACAATGGGTCAAACTTAACTAAACAAATTATAATAAGATTATATATGTTTAGAAGCAAGAATTGGGAATGATTCATGTGATGGATCAGAATAAGGAGTTATTCACCCAATTGAAAATATTCGAGAGTTGTATGAGATACAATTGGAAGGAGTTCCTACCTAAATAACTTAGTTTTGTGTAATCAGCCTAACGCTGACTTAAAACAAAGTGAAACATGGATCTCGACCCACTAGAAAGTCTTCCAACGGGATTTTCCGAATCAAATGATGAGGGTCATTTGTTTTGAATAAAATAGTGGGAGCATATTTGATTAAAGGCCTAATTAAATATGTTGTTTTAATGATACTTATATTTTCATATTTCTCTTGTAGATTACCATGACAACAAACACATCGAACAATATTTTGCGATCCATCCTAGATAAGGAAAAATTGTCTGGGACAAATTTCCTGGATTGGCACCGTAATCTGAGGATTGTCCTCAAGCACGATAAGAAGCTGTATGTCTTGGAGACACCAGTTCCTGAGGAGGAACCTCCTAGTTCTGCACCAAAGGCAGAAAGAGATGCTTATAAGAAGCATTTCGATGATGCCAATGAAACCGCTTGCCTCATGCTTGCTACCATGAACTCTGAGTTGCAAAAGCAACACGAGAACATGTCTGCGTTCGATATGATCGGACATCTGAAAACGCTTTATCAAGAGCAAGCAAGAAATGAGAGGTTTCAGGTTTCAAAGTCCCTTTTTAACAGCAAGTTAGCTGAGGGAGCCCCTGTAAGTCCCCATGTACTCAAGATGATTGGGTATGTGGAGAACCTTGACAGATTAGGGTTTCCCCTTGGAAAGGAACTTGCGATTGATCTGATCTTGCAATCGTTGCCAGAGAGCTTCAGTCAGTTTGTCCTGAATTTCAATATGAATGACTTGGACAAAAGTCTTCCAGAACTGCTAGGCATGTTGAGAACTGCTGAGCAGAATATGAAGACAAAAGGGAAATCCATTCTGATGGTCAGTAATGGAAAGAAACAGAACAAGAGGCCCATCAAACAGGGTGGTAGAGGGAAAGGCAAGGAAGTTGCCAAACCCAAACCCACTCCTCCTGTTTTGAAGCCTAGTGGAGGAATAGCAAAGGAGGGCACTTGCTTCCATTGCGGTAAGACCGGACATTGGAAGAGAAATTGCCCAAAGTACCTGGAAGATAAGAATAATGGAGTAGAGACTTCAAATTCAGGTATTTTTGTTATTGAAATTAATTTATCTACTTCTGCATCATGGGTATTAGATACTGGATGCGGTTCTCACATTTGTACTAATGTGCAGGGGCTAAAAAGGAGTAGAAATTTGGCAAAAGGTGAAGTTGACCTACGAGTTGGCAATGGAGCAAAGGTTGCTGCTTTAGCTGTACGAACTTATGTTTTAACTTTACCTAGTGGTTTAATAATTCAGTTAGAGAACTGTTATTATGTACCTGCAATTAGCAGGAATATTATTTCCGTTTCTTGTTTGGAGAAGTTTGGTTTTTCATTCATAATAAGGAACAATTGTTGCTCCATTTATTTGAATGATATATTATATGCTACTGCAAAAATGAATAATGGACTATATGTCCTTGATCTTGAAATGCCAATTTATAACATTAATACTAAAAGGTTGAAACCTAATGAGTTGAATCCAACTTACCTTTGGCACTGTCGATTAGGCCACATAAATGAGAAACGCATTTCCAAACTCCATAAAGATGGACTCTTGGACTCTTTTGATTATGAATCATATGAGACATGCAGATCTTGTTTAATTGGAAAGATGACAAAGTCCCCATTCACAGGAAAAGGTGAAAGGGCTAATGATCTTTTGGCACTCATACATACTGATGTATGTGGACCACTGAACATACCAGCCAGAGGAGGTTTTCAGTACTTCATCACTTTTACTGATGACTTCAGTAGATACGGATATGTGTATTTAATGAAACACAAATCTGAGTCCTTTGAAAAGTTCAAGGAATTCAAGAATGAAGTACAAAACCAACTAGGTAAGAATATTAAAGTTCTTCGATCAGATCGAGGCGGTGAATATTTAAGCCTAGAATTTGATGACCATCTAAAAGAGTATGGGATTCTATCCCAACTTACTCCTCCTGGAACACCACAATGGAATGGTGTATCTGAGAGAAGAAATCGAACCTTGTTAGACATGGTCCGATCCATGATGAGTCACGTCGATCTTCCAAACTCCTTTTGGGGACATGCATTATTAACAGCAGCTTACACACTTAACCGTGTTCCATCCAAAAAGGTTGATAAGACACCATATGAGATATGGAGTGGTAAGAAACCACATATGTCTTACATGAAGATTTGGGGTTGCGAGGTTTACGTCAAACGACAAATTTCAACCAAGCTTGAGCCCAAATCTGACAAATGCTTATTTGTGGGGTATCCTAAAGAAACAAGAGGATATTACTTCTACAATCCTTCTGAGGGCAAAGTGTTTGTCGCTCGAACTGGAGTCTTTTTGGAAAGGGATTTTATTTCCAAAGAAAACAGTGGGAGGAAAATAGAGCTTGAAGAAATTCAAGAATCACAAAACATTGAAACACCTATGGAGGAACTAGAGCGGGAAACACAAGTAGTTGTGGAAGAGCAACCTGCTCAAGAAGAACAAGACCAGCGTAGGTCAAGCAGGATACGTCACCAACCTGAGAGATATGGATATCTCATAAGTGATCAGGGTGATGTATTACTCATGGATCAAGATGAGCCTGTGACCTACAAAGAGGCCATAACTGGTCCTGAGTCTGAGAAGTGGCTAGAAGCCATGAAATCTGAAATGGATTCCATGTACACAAACCAGGTTTGGACCTTGGTAGAACCTCCTATAGGAGTTAACCCTATAGGGTGCAAGTGGGTCTTCAAGAAGAAGACTGACATGGATGGTAAGGTACATACCTATAAAGCAAGACTGGTTGCAAAAGGCTATAAACAAATTCATGGGGTTGACTATGATGAAACCTTTTCACCAGTTGCAATGCTTAAATCTGTTCGGATTTTACTTGCCATCGCTGCATATCATGATTATGAAATATGGCAGATGGATGTCAAAACTGCTTTCCTTAATGGGAATCTTCTTGAGGATGTGTACATGACACAACCTGAAGGATTTGACATACCACAAGATGCCCAAAAGATATGCAAGTTACAGCGATCAATCTATGGATTGAAGCAAGCTTCCAGAAGCTGGAATCTTCGTTTTGATGAAACCGTAAGACAATATGGATTCATCAAAAATGAAGATGAACCTTGTGTCTACAAGAAGGTTAGTGGGAGCATGATCGTGTTTCTGGTATTATATGTAGATGACATATTACTCATTGGAAACGATGTCCCTACCTTGCAACAAGTGAAGACTTGGTTAGGGAATTGTTTTTCTATGAAAGACCTAGGTGAAGCAGCCTATATATTAGGAATTAGGATCTATAGAGATAGATCACAAAAACTGCTTGGCCTAAGTCAGAGTACATACATAGATAAAGTGTTGAGACGCTTTAATATGCATGATTCCAAGAAAGGATTCATACCTATGCAACATGGTCTGTGTTTATCAAAAACACAATCCCCTTCAACTAAGGAAGAAAGGGATCGCATGAATAAGATTCCATATGCATCTGCAATAGGATCTATCATGTATGCCATGTTATGTACTCGACCAGATGTCTCGTATGCATTAAGTGCAACGAGTAGGTACCAATCTGATCCCGGTGATGCTCACTGGGTAGCTGTCAAGAATATCCTTAAGTACTTGAGAAGGACTAAGGATTCATTCTTGATATATGGAGGTCAGGAAGAGCTTGATGTAATTGGTTACAGTGATGCTAGCTTCCAGACAGATAAGGATGATTTTAGATCACAATCTGGTTATGTGTTCTGTCTCAATGGTGGCGCTGTGAGCTGGAAAAGTTCAAAGCAAGAAACAGTTGTTGATTCTACAACTGAGGCCGAGTATATTGCTGCCTCAAATGCAGCAAAGGAAGCTGTTTGGATCAAGAAGTTCATTAGTGAACTTGGCATAGTCCCTAGCATTGTGGATCCCATTGGTTTATATTGTGATAACAATGGTGCTATCGCACAAGCTAAGGAGCCTAGATCTCACCAACGATCCAAACACATACTTAGGCGTTATCACCTCATTCGAGAGATAATCGATCGGGGAGATGTGAAGATATGCAGAGTACCTACACTTGACAATATCGCTGACCCATTAACAAAGCCTCTTGCGCAACAAAAGCATGATGGTCATACTAGATCTATGGGTATTAAGGGTATGCCTAATTGGCTCTAGTGCTAGTGGGAGATTGTTGGTGTAAGCCCTAGAGGCCAATATTTTTTGGTACTTGTATCGGATTATTCATTTAATAATAAAAGGCATTTCTTTATTATGTTTGTCTTTCAGAATAATAAAGTCCCTAGAATAGTTAGTCTATTTAATGAAATGTTAAGTGTGACTTAATCATGAGATCCCATTAAACATAAAGACATTATTCTTAAAATATCCGTAGTCAAGCTTTATTGCAAAGTGGGATAACATTAAAAGCATTGAGACTATTATGAAGATAGACTGATGATTACATCTCATGGATCATGGATAAAGTGTTATCAAGTCTTGACATAGGTATAAATATTAGGAGTAATATTTATACCGGATTGACCCGCTATGAGAATACTACATAGTATGTTATGCAAAGTGTCATAAGTTATTCTCATGGTGATAATGGTGTATTACCACCCTTCGACCTGAAACCACTATGGACCCTAGATGTAGAGTCGGGTGCTTTATTGCTGATCAAACATTATCCGTAACTGGATGATCATAAAGACAGTTGATGGGCACTCCACGAAGCATGCTGAGGGACATGAGTGTCCTAGATGGAATTTGCCAATCCTGCATAACAGGAGAAATGTCTAAGGGCCCAATATTGAACTGGACAAGGATGACACAGTGTATGCCTTGTGTTCAATATAGACATAGGGGCAAAAGGGTAATTGTACAAACATATATTATCACGAAAAAGGTTTTGTCAGATCACATGACATTTTCGTGACTTGGGTAGCAGTGATGTGTTGCTAGATACCGCTTACTGTTTATTATGTTAAATATATAATTTAATATAATTACCAACGTTACGAAATCCTACAGGGTCACACACATAAGGACAGTTTGATGAGAGATAGAGAAATCAAAAAGGAACACCGTAAGGTACGGTGCACTTAAGTGAAAAATAGAAATTCGGATAATATAATAATAATTATTGTTATTTTATAATGGTTATAAAATAATAATAAAATAAATATATTTATTATAATAATAGTTATTATAATAATATATAATATTATTATGGATCATGTGAATTGGGTTTTAGCCCGC
The DNA here is from genome assembly GCA_963859935.3 of Lathyrus sativus. Taxonomy (NCBI): domain Eukaryota; kingdom Viridiplantae; phylum Streptophyta; class Magnoliopsida; order Fabales; family Fabaceae; genus Lathyrus; species Lathyrus sativus. The sequence continues at coordinate 498,279,467 of OZ012741.1, read as the reverse complement.
AGCCCACAAGAGAGTCTATAAAAGGAACCCTTGTGATGAAGCTTTCACTTGATGCAATTTCGTTTTGATTCTCTTTTCTCACTCAAATAATTCCGTTCGTAAGCAGCTAGCACTGTGACCGAAAGCTGTTCGTGTGGACTGAGTAGAGGCGTTGCACTTCATCAACGCTTGTGATCGCTGCATCAAAGATCTGAATCGCCACAAAGAGGTAACGATTCTATCACTGACTATGCTCATTCGTAAGGATCACTAAAGGAAATTTTTGTTTTCCGCTGCGTTTAGATCGCAATTTTCCTTCAGTTTGGGAATAAGAGTAACAGTAGTTTCGTTGAAAGCTTTATAAATCATATTCTGCTCAAAGAATTCTGTAACAGCTTCAATAACATCCTTATCAACAATGTCCCAGCTTGCTTTGAAAAATTTTCCACCGTAACCGTCAATACCTGGGCTCTTGAGGTCTCCTATCCCTTTTAATGCATTAGTGATTTCAGCAACAAATATTGGTGAAATTAGATCAGCTCTTTGTTCCATTGACAGTTGAGGCCCTTCCCTCATGACTTCAATATCTATCATATTAATTCTGGATTCCCTGGTGCCCATCAGTTTCCCATAAAACTCACATACCTCCCTTTCTATGTCCTCCTGTTTATGAATACAAGTACCATCCTCTCTATAAAGCTGGCTGATATGTGTGGTTGTAGTTCTGGATTTGAGATAAGCATAGAAGAATGATGAATTCGTATCGCCTTCTCTAAGCCAATTAATCTTAGTCCTCTGTCTCAGCATTTGGTCCTGAAATTCTTGAAGCTGGATCAAATTATCAGTACAGGTTTTAACTTTCTCAATAGTCTCAGTGTTCATACGATCCATAATGAGACTTTCCTGGTTTTGTAATAATTCATTCCTTGCTTGGGCAATGGTCTGATGGAGGTTTGAAATTTGTTTACTCAATCTGCAAAGGGGAGCTTGTAATCTCAGCAGTTTAAACCACAATCTAGCCATAGGTCTGCCTGTGATTTTCTTATTCCAGCTCTGTTTGACAGTGTCATGATATTCTGGTATTTGCACCACACTATTAGTAAACCTGAATTTTTTGTGCACTCCTCTGTTAATCTTCTCAGCATTCAAACTTAACAGGCAGTGATCAGAGATACTAGGAGGGAGAATTTCCAGCTTCAAATCCATACTATCCTGCAGCCAATCTATATTACCAAGAACATGGTCAATTTTTGAGTAAATTGTACCTATAGAATGTTTATTTGTCCATGTAAAATAGTCGCCCGTGCTATCCTTCTCATACAAGCCCGCATGATTCATCAAATTTCTGAAATCTTCAACCTCTCTGTCAGTCACCAGGTTACCACCAATTCTGTCCACAGATTTGGTAACATTGTTGAAATCGCCTATAAGGAACCATGGACCCTGTTGACTGTCATGGATATGTTTCAGTTCTTCCCACAGTTTCTTTCTTTGCTCTAGTTGATTCATTGCATAGATAGTTGTCATCCAAGTTTGGTACACTCCATTAACATCATGGATAGCACAGTGTATCATCTGTGAAGTGCATTTTATCACTCTGAATCCACAAAAAATATATTAGTTTACCGACTTAAGATACTCCCACTAAAGATGTTCTAAATCATTTAAAATTTACAATGTGATTTGACGGAATAGATGATAGTGATTGGTTGACTGTGTAAAATCAATATATTTTATTTAATAAATATAAATATTATTTATATATTATTATTATTAGAAATTATTAATATTTGTAATTCAATTTACTAATTTTTGTAAATTTAAATATATTATTATAAATTAAATTTTATTACAGTTTTATTCTCTTAATTTAGGTGATTCACGATGTTAAGTAACCTATTTAAATAGTTTTAGTTCATTTTATATTATTGTACTCAAATTTTGAAAACAAGTTTACTTTTAAATAATGGTGGTGAAATAAATCATAAAATAAAAATTTGTGAAATTTTAATGTTCCCACAATTCCATAATGAGTTACTAATTTAGAAAAAAAGAGAACTTTTGTAAAATGAATTATTCATTTTTATTTTTATTTATTTATCTAATTTTTTTTAATAAATATTACTTTTATCATTCTTATTATATGATAAGAATATTTCAATAAAAATATTTTTTTTTATTTTTAATTTATATAAAATAGTCAACTGAATCTCTTATTATAAAATTAGTAGAATAATAAAATTAAAAGTTATGTATTATTAATAAAATTAATACATTACTAATTTTTCATGTAAGAATATGGAAATAATCCAAATATTTTAAATTTGAAACATAGGAAATGTTTTAAAATTCAAACGGCTGTCAACCGTTAAGTCACCTTGATCGGATTAATGAGTAATTGATCGCACTCATGACTTCTAATTAGGATTATACAAATTAAAAAAATAGGCATAACATTTTTGACATAAATTTCATAACTATAAAATTTATAAAAAAAAATTGAAAATTTATTCACAAATAAGTGAAATAACAATCTTAAATGAAATTCTAACTTCTAAACATAAGAGTTTGTTGATATTCATAAATTAACAAAAGTTTAAACAATAATTGTATAATATAATAATATCATAAACTAAGAAACTAATATAAAATATAAATAAAATTATATTCAATATAAGTAATTAAAAATAAAAGATATAATAGAAAATAAAAAAAATATAAATAAAAAAGTTAGTAAAGTAATGTGACTTTTTACTTCAAAATAATAATTTAAGAGTTTAATTTCATTTTCTTTAAGTAACATAAACTTTTTTTAAAAAGATAAAATTTATATTAAAAATAATATAAAAATATAATTTCATTTTTATTTGATAACTTGATTTTTTTAAACTTTTGTTAATAAAAATAAAAAGGAGATCAATATTATAATTAAATTAAAAAGGAAATAAAAAGATAAGAAAGTCTGACCAATAAACCGGACTGTTTTACGTTATAATTGTTGAAAATTCACCAAAATCTATAGAGAATTTCTATCAATCTTAATGAACAAGATTATTATCGATACACAATAACAATGAAAAGAATGAAAAATTGTAGAAGAAAGAAAATTAGGGTTTGAAAAAATGAATAAAAAGGTGGTGATTTTTGCAGAGTAACTCTCTGTCCACAGACTATAAAAAAATTATTCACTTTACAATTGCAAAATTATGTGAATTCAAGTTGTTACAAAAATAACGGTAACTCCTTATATTTATAGTTTTAGGTTAGTTTGCTCCCTAATCCAAAGTCCAAAACGCAAAAGCCCAAAAATATCCAATTTATCAAACACTACTAAACTAGGCCTAAGTCGAAATTCTGTCGAGCAACCTGCTTCGACATTTCGACACACACACACTATGCTAATTTCGGCACATCCTTATTTCCGTCGAGCGCTACCTGCTTCGACACAAGGAATTACATTCTCAACACATCATTTAATCCATTGTGTCTAAGTTATCTATATTCATCATAACTCGTAGTCTTCTGAACACTTCGACCTGCACTCTCTTTGTCATGATATATGTAATCTAATTCTCGGTTCTATAGTGTTCAAAGTTCATCTTTTCTTCTGCTACCTGCTCACGAAGATAGTGGCACCTCATTTTGATGTGTTTGTTTCGTTCATGTGTTATTGGATTCTTCGACCAGGTTCACCGTCCACTTTTCTTGACATGGATAAAGAGAAGCAGTTATGTACTTTACTTCGCACGACGACAATGCCACTACTAGCCCCTTTCTCGAACGCAGGGCAACTGGTGCACCACTTAGCATAAACGCATAGTCATATGTAGATTTTCTATCATCAATAATACTACACCAACTTGAGTCGGTGTATCCCACTAACTTGAATTATTTTCCTTCATCAACTGCAGGAAACAAAATGCCATTGTTGAGAGTTCATTTCAGATACCTTAGTGTCGTGGTGAGAATCAAAGATCATAGATATTGAGTTAACTATACTTCATAAATCTTAATTCACCATCGATATTTAATTTATCCAAGGGAAAGGAAAAATGACGAATAATCCATAAATATGAAATGAAAAAATAAAGTAAAAGAGAATTTAAGGTTCGGGGGTTGGTTATACCTAGGGAAGGTGCTAGCATCCTAAGTATCTATAATACTCTACAAGAACCTCTTGTTTTAATGTGTTATTTATTAAGTTGAATGCTAAACGTGAAAAGGAAAAGGAATACCTAAGGTGTTATTCCTAAGTATGATCGTCAAGACATCGCATCTCGTGCCTACGTATCTTGACTAGGATGAAATCAGAGCATTCATAGTTTCCCTTACTACGGGTGAAAACAAAGTTAGTTGACTGGTTTTAGAGGAAGAGACAAGTTGTCATCTTAAGGAGAATACTCAACTTAAACCACCACAAACATGTGGAAGATGGATTTTTGCTTCACTATTTATAGTTTTAGGTTTACACTAACCCAAAACATAAAAGGCCCAAAATATTCTAAATCAAATCTAATCATATGATATCAAATCTAATCATATCAAATCACAATAAATTATATTTAACATTTCAGACCAATTCCAATAGAGTAACACACTTGTTTGTCTAACCATTATTCTGAAATGCTTCAAAAGGGTAAATAAATATTTTGACCAAACAAAATTGAATTCTTAAAAAAAAAAAAACAAAGTGTATAGCAACACAATGCATAATGCATAGCAAGCAGTAGAAACCGAGAAAAACTAAATATATTATATGTATTGTATGAGAGAAAAAATGAATGCATTAAATTTATCTAAGATAATTAATAATTAAGTATATTTAATTATAACTTTTTTAAAAGAATTAAATGTAATCGAGGACAATTTAATACTCCTTATTCATAATCCCGTAAACACCGGTTAGCAACACCATTTTACTAAAATATCTATAATTAAGAATTTGAAGTTATGAAAGTAATAATAACTAAAGAGAAAAAATATACTTTGATAGGATAAAATATTTTTACATGGTCAATCAATTATAAAATATTTTTACATGGTCAATCAATTATATATGTGTATCCCGTCACATCACAGTTTTATTTTTAAAATAATATTATGATTCGATATTTAAAAATAATTTAATTGAATATCCGTGTAATATTTTTTTACACTTACAGTGCATTATCTTTAAACTCTAATAATTAAATGACAAAATTTAAAAATAAATCATTAATTTTAAAATACTTTTTATTTTAAAGAAATGATTCGTTTTGAAACGGATGGATTAATCATTCATATATAAAAAATGAAAATAACAATTATTTTAAAACAAAAGAATATCATTTAAAAATTTTGCATACACATTAAAGAGTTAAATAATAATATTGTCAGTAATAATATTTCATCCGTCCTAAACTATAAGATGAGATGACATCCTAACATTTTGGATATTTCGTGTAATTATATCAAAAGACAATTTTTTTTTATAAAGTAATTTATAATTTAAGACCGAGGTAGTATTGTTTTACTTCTTATCCAACAATAAACTATTCATTTGAAATAAAAAAGATTCTAAAATAATGTTCTATTTCAATTTGTAATACACATTTTTTAATTCTACCCTCTTATTAATATTACTTTTATCATTTTTGATATTTGAACGTTAAGTAAAAATATCACTCTCTTTTATTTATTATTATCATTTTTGATACTTGAACGTTAAAATAAAAATATCACTCTCTTTTATTTATTACTATTTTTAATCTATATGAAATAAACCAACATTATCTCTTCGTTTTAAATTTTTACATACAGATTAAAAATACAACAATATTATAAAAATTACATTTTTATTAAATCAATTTTAATAATGTATTGAAAATAATACAACCATTTTGAAATAGATGATATATATTTTTATTAAATTAATTGTATTAATGTAATCATCATTGTACCCGAGGGAGTATAATATATATGCCATATATTCAGGCGCTGACCAAATAATGAATCACAAATTTGTGTAAACTTTGTTCTGACGGGACAAACATCAGCGACATAATCAAAAAAGTACAAGAATATAGACAAAAAGACAATTTTATAGAGCTATATTCCCCCAAGTTAAGCATGACAAGTACTCTCGTATAGTAGGGAAAAAAGCTATAAACCCTACTAATTACAATCAAACATCAGATCCAATTTCATTTCACTACAAACACAAACAGCAGAGAATAGATTGAAGTGAACCAAACCCTCCTAGCTAGATTACTATCCACAAGAAGGGTGGACCCCACCACACAACCCTCCCATGGAAGGGATAAAGTGGCCAAGCTCCACCCAACTATTCCGTGGTATCAACATTTACACACAACAAAATACTTAACCAAACGAGTCATACCCTAATTAACACCATCTTGTCTTCGTTAAACTATTCTACAACACATGAAATGATAGAAAAAAATATTTAAAAGAACTACTTGTGCTTGTAGAGAAGCCTCCCCAGTGTCCTTTGGTTTCCTTTCTTTACACCATCCCGAGGTGGACTAAAGCACAGAGGCAGAACTTCCTCGGACTCGCAGGGAAAATTTACACTTACAAAGTGTTTCTCTAATTTATCCTTTCCCTACATTATCAACAAAATTGAAATATTAAATTAAAAAAAAAGTCTCGATAGAATTACTGTAAAATAATTAGGGCAAAGATATAGAAATAATGATTAGGTCTAGTATGCAAACCTTACCTGAAGACGTGCGGCAACCACATCACGTATCTTATGGGAAAGGAACAATTCCCATTTCTGATTGGATGCTGTCTGAACAAATCTCCAAGCTGCACTAGCCTCAGTGAAATTTACAAAGGCATATCCTTTGTTCAGCCCAGTTCTGCAATCATGTAGTTTCATTTTCATTATTAGTCACTATTGTATCAACAATGAAAGTTCTATCTAGAGAAGGAAGTTGTTGACATACCTGAAATCTATCGGTAAGTAGACAAAATCAAAGGAGTAAGTGTTTTCTTCTCCATTTTCTCGATCTTTGGCGTTTTCAACCATGCAATGGTTCTCCAAGAACTTCACTATCATGTCTCGACTGTCACCGCAAACCAAAAATAAGTAAGTCATCAACTAATGTTATTGGTATAAGAAAGTCCTAAAGACAACTGAATTAAGCTTCGAGAAAGATAGAAGCATACGTATATTTGCTAGGAATGTTTTTAATCATTACGGTTGTTTCATCTCCGTCGGGACGAACGGGAACCACGGGAAAAGCACTTTCTTTATTTTTCCGGTCGGTGGAAGCCCTAGAGTGTAGTTCATGTTTACTGTGATGATTCTTTCTCGAACTCTCTTTTTCAGAAACATCTACTCCCTTCCTCCTCCACTCAGTCCTTGGGATTCTCAATGTGTGAGAACAACGGTCTTCCATTTGTCCGTCACTTAAAACCTGTTTGGAATAATTACCCTCTGCAGATGCCGCCTCAACCGCTACTTCTTTTTGCATAGGGATAGACGGTGGAAAAGTAGGAGTTGCGGTGGTGAGATGGTGGTTTGTATGAAAGCGAAAGGAAAAGAAAGTTGATGAATGAAAATGGTGTCTTGTGGCAGCGGGATAGTAGTAATAGAAAAAAGGGTAAGAGAGTTGATGTGTGAGAGGAGCGAAAGTGAGGGATGGTGGGTGAAATTCGGGAGCTTCTGCGCTTAAACCTGAAGATCCTAAGGAAGCCATTGGAGAAAGAGATGTATGGGAAAGCGAATGATATAGTTTCCGTAATGAGTACTATGTTTATAGAGTTTTACTAACTACGCGAATGAAAATGTTTATAATTGAATTTAATTTAATAGTTAATTAGTATTTTTATTTAAATTTAAAAAAAAATAAAAATAATATTCATAACCAACAAAAATTAATATATAATGATTACTAATTTCATATCAATAAAATAGTAGAATGATTAATACTAATTGGAAAGAAATAATGTATATTGAATTAAACTGAAATTGGAAGTAATAATAAAAAGATTTTATATTTATGAGATATAATTGACTCCTTTAATTGGGAAAAGAACTATTTGAATAAGATGAAAGGTTAAATAAATAATGATGAAAGAACTATTCATAACCAACACATAAAAAAATTTTAAATAATTTTTTTAATTTCAATTATTTATTATTTTTATATAAAAATAAAATTCTCATTATGACATGTATATATATAATTTTACCTTGAAAAAATAATTTATTAGAATATAAAAAATAAAATTATGTTTTTTTCTTATAATTTATAATTAAAAAATAAATATTTTTTATTATAAATTTGTACGGATCTTCCCCTATTAACTTATAAAAAAAACGATGATTTAAGATTGAAAAAGTAAAAATAACATTCGTTTAAAATATCTTTTTATATAGAATACAAATTATAAGAAAAAAACATTTATTTTATTTAACTTTTTATTATAACAATTTCATATTTTATAAGATAAAATCAAATATAGATTATATTTAATTTAGTTTCTCTCATTTTTTATAAACAATCATCCTTCAAAATTGTTTTTAAATCTTTTCGTAAAATATACTTTAAAAGAAGACACAAAAGTTTAAATGTTTTAGTAAACATAAAATATCTTTTTATAAACTAGTAATGTATGTAATAACAAATTGCTTTTCTATTTAAGTTGCGAAATTCAACTCAATCACGGCTAATTATTAAGCTCGATTAGGCTTCACTATGATGTATGGTTTAATTATGACTGACTCCTGTCAAATCATACTACTCCTAGTGATTATTTTAATTAAATATAAAAATTCAAGAGTTCTTTTAAAGGTCGTTACTAAAAATTATCCAATTAAACAAAAAGCTTTCTAAGATCAACTTGATTTATTTAATAAATATGAATAATATTTTTATATTATAATAATTATATTTTCGTAGAGGAAAATAGGTAAAATAAAATAATTGATCAAATTATGTAGTAAATTAATAAAATTTTAATAAATATATTTTTTATATAGTACAATTTATATAAAAGAAGAAAAACTATTAATTAATATAAATTTATCAATATTTTTTAAATATGTGGAAAATTACAGAAATCTATTAAAAAAATTGAGTATAGATTTTAAAATTATATTTTTTCTTATAAAATAATTATTTTATTCATTAAAAAATATTTAAAAATTAACTTATTTAATACAAATTTAAATTATTTTTATTTTTAATCATATTATTCAAAATATTGTTTACATTTCTTCTTCTATATATATTATTATTTAAATTTAAATTTACTATCATTTTTAATATTTTTTCTTTTTTCAACTTTCTATTTTTATGATAATCGCAAATAAATGGATGTTCAAAATTATATTCCATTCAAAACGTTTATTTTATTATATATTTTATTATTTCATTTTAATAATTTATACTATTATATATATGGTCAATATTTTTATATTTTAATTTATATTTATTATTTAAATAATTTAAATGTATATATTGAGTCTTTTGAAATTATTTAATTTTATTATTTATAATTTAATTTAATTTTAAAAAAAATAAATATTTATATTAAAAAAATTAATTTTATTAAATAAATAATGATGATAAAGTGAGTTATAATTAAGTTATAATTTTTCATCTCTATTAAAGATCGAAATAGAGAATATAAATTATTTAAGAATTCAAATTTAAATTTATGCGAGGTAAAACTCATTCGTTGCCATGTGAAATTAAATAGAATATGAAAGGAAATATATATATATATATATATATATATATATAAATATAAATGAAGTGACAAAGTAACCCTCCAATAAAATAAAATAAAATAAAATAAAATGTTGCTTGAAAAAAATATATATTTTTTGACTTATATTAAAATAAAAATTCAATTACCTTGCATGATAAATTTCAAATAATAACAAACTATAAAATAATTTTCAAAAAAAAAAGTATTGTTATTTCGAGAAAAAAGTGTCAAACTCAAATTTTTTTTAGTATGTTTAGTTCTTTTAATTATAAATTAAAAAAAAAAATTGTTACTTCAATTATCATTTTTCTTTCCATTTAGTATTGTATCGACGTATTTGTATCTAAGTCTAAAATTGATCGTATCTTTGAGCTATTTGTTAGAGTTCTTGTTGATTTAGATATCGCTTAGCCCCTTAAATATAATGTGTTGGTTGAGAGATAAGGATTTGAATTTTTTTTTTGTAGATATTAAATATGAAAATTTGTCGAAATTTTGTTCACATTGCAGGGAGGTGGGATACTGTGTGAAGAATTGCAAAGTCCTAAATAAACCTCTGCACAATTCTTCCTTTGTGCAGAAAGAGGACATTGATAAAATAAATGTAGTGGTGGTCAAAGATATCACAGATGTTGATAAGGTAGAAATACCTGTTATGATTCTAGAAAATGATCGGCTTTGTTCTTCTAGAGGTTCCTTGAGCTCTTCACAATTTTGTGTCTCATCCTTTTGTGGAGTCGGATTCTTCATTGGATTTTGTGGCTGCAACAGTGGAAGACCGACAAGTTGTTCAATTTGCTTGTGATATTGACAATTTGTGTTGAATGATACAACTTTTTAAAGAAATTTCTAAGTTGCCATTGATAAGGATGCAGGGAACTCTCAAACTATTATGCACAATAATGGAAAAGGGGTTTTTTCTACTGCAATTTTAAATTGAAGAAGAAACAAACACATCCGAATCCAAAATAGAAATATGGTACAAGGTCTCAAGTAGGGCCCAAAAAGCCTTTTTGTGAAGACTTTTTGTTGGAGTATAAAGGGAATAACTAATCCCCCATTGAGATTAGCTCCTAAAAGATTGTTAAAAGTTCATAAACCAGATTTTCTGATCATTGCTGAATCGAAAACTTTGTTCGACAAAATTTCAGAAAATTGGTTTCTTAAACTTGGATTTAAATTTTTTGCTTTCAATAATTCTTTGTGGTGCTTTTGCAAGTGTGATATAGTCTCAAATATTAATGATTCGTCAATCATGGTTTTTGGCATTGGTTCTGAATCTTTTATTTGTCTTGGTGGCCTTTGTTCAAAGGAACACCTAAGGCAAAACATCTTCAACCGATTCCAAATAAGATTATCCTTAAGTTTGCTTCTTTGAAAGGTTCCCTTCTTTCGTTTTTTGGTCGTGTCGAGTTGGTCAAGACCTCAATTCAAGAAATGCTTATTCACTCCATGTCCACCTATGTGTGCCCGGTTTCTTTGGTTATAAGTATTAAGAGAGCTGCTTAAAATTGTATATAGAGTGGGAATGTGTTGAAGTGTAAAATTGTTACGGTAGCCTAGAAGAATATTTGTAGACCGGTTTCGAAAGGTGGTTTTGGGCTTAGATCCTTGGTTGCTTTGAATGAGGTATCTAATATTAAGCTTGGTTGAAATTTTATTAATTCTTAGGAACAATGGGCTTTGCTTCTTAGAAGTCGGGTTTGGTTGAATAATCATTTCATCAAGACTCATATATTTTCATCGATTTGGTCTTGTATCAAAGTTGTGATACCGTTCATTTGTGATAACTATTCTTGGATTCTTTGTAATGGTAACTCTATTAGTTTTTTGTTTGATAATTGGTGCGGTGAACCATTTTTCTTAGAGATGGGTTCGGTGTTAGTGCCTAGGGATCTGCATGTTAGTTCTTTTATTATTGATTGTAGATGAAATTTTTTGAAGGCTACTATGATTATTCCAACTTCGTTTTGGGATAAAATTAAAAATTGTTCTATTCCTTTTTATCTTAGTCTGGATAAAAGGATTTGGGAGCACTCTTTTTCAGGGGAGCTTAATCTCAAAGATGCATGTGATTTTAAGCATTTGCCTGGTGCCCGTTCTGAGTGGTGGAGGTGGGTTTGGGCTAAGTCTATACCGCTTTCTTAGTCTTTTACAATTTGGAAATTGTTGTTGTTGTCTAAACTTTCCACGAATTATCAATTGAAGTGCGAGAATCTTTCTTTCTCTTATAGATGCAGCCTTTGTTTTGTTGAAGAAGAAAATGCCAATCATCTCTTTTTTTTAGGGCTTTTGTGGGCCTCATCTTTGGTATTGGTTGTCCAAAGCGCTCAACATTAGTTTGCTAATTAAGAATTTGGAGGATATCTAGTACATCTGTGACCGTAATTGGTCGGATCAATGTAAGTTAATTTTTAATGTAGATGTTATTCATCTGTTGAATATTGTTTGGTTCGCTAGAAACAACGTTAGATTTAGAGACGAAAAAACTTATACTTCAGCCTCTATTTTTGTTATTATGTCGGTTTGTTGGTTGGCTGACAATAATTTAAAAACTCCTTTTATTAATATCCAATATTTTGAGATGTTGAAGAATTTCAAAGTCATTATTCAGTCTCCTTGTCCTCCTAAGATTCTGGAAGTGATTTGAAAATCGCCTTTGTGGGATTGGATATCGCCTTTATGGTAGGCTTCTTTGTGCCTTTGCTAATTTTATTAGGGTTTTCAATTCTCTCATTGTCGAACTCAACAGTGTTATACTAACAATTGAGTTTACTCATAAGAAGGGTTGAGAGAAACTTTGGTTAGAATCAGATTCTATGGCGGCGGTGCACACTTTCAAACCCCCTTTTAAAGTTCGTTGGCAAATCCATTCTAGATGAGTTAATTGTGTAAATATCATCGTGAACATGTCTCTTGTGGTCTCTCATTTCATCCAAAAAAAAGAATAGCTGCGCAAATTCGCTTGCTAATTTAGGACGTACTATTAATACTTATACTAATTACACTTCGATTTCAAATTTTTTGAAAGCTGATTTTATAAAAAATATGTTTGGTTTGTCTTTCTTTAAACTCATTAATTTTTTAGAGGGGTTTGATCTAATTCTTTCTCTTTTATATTGGTTTTTTTTGTGTTATTTAATGTTATTAAAAAGATCATTTCACGCATTAATTATACTACATTATATAGATGTCAAGATAGATAGCCTCTTTTATGCTAAATTTTAAAAGGTTTGAGTTTGATACATGATAAATGTTAAAGCTCAGAGATTAACACATATTATATATTTTTTGCTTTTCCTAATCCAACCTTTCCGGATCGGTTCGAACATTCACGGATTCAAATTTTATACCCGAATTGCTCACGTTAAAACAATTTAAACTGCAAAAGAAAAAATATGAATATGTAACCCAATTGAAACTTATGTCTCTCCTTTTTTTAAATTTGGTTTTACCGGATTTTTTCGAATTTCTGTTTTTTTTTTCCTCCTACCTAATCCTATATAATCCATTTTATACATGTCAAAAAAAGAAGATAAAATATATTTTCAAAAGTGGTATGAAATGAATAGACACGGTTAGTTGAGAAATAATGATTACTTAACATTTAATGCAAAGATTTTTTCAAGATATAAAGCATTACAGTGAAAATTCTGACACATACCCTCTCCTATAGTACTACTATTCTTATGCACGAGTACTTGCCAATTTGAATAAAATATAATCTACCACTTATTAATATTTTATCTCATTATTTTCCATCTCACCCAACTATTACTAGAAATAAGCCTTTTAGTATAAAAAGGTTTTTTTTAACGACAATCTAAACACTACAGTACTTTTTAGAGTCAGAACCTACCATTTCGATTGGCATGACTATGAAGGATCGTAATTTTCGCTTTTAAGTAAAATCTTGTCATTTCAATCGGCGGGGTTATATTGCTTTACTCTTTTATTTAGTTAACTTATAGATGAATTATAAAATTAAATTAATAATTTGGATAATTAATAATTTCTATTAATTTTTTTGAACAATTTTAGTTATTAAAATATTTACAATACAATTAAAATAATTACATATATATATATATATATATATATATATATATATATATATATATATATATATATATATATATATATATATATATATATATATATATATATATATATATATATATATATATATATAAATAATGTAATTCAAATTTAAAATATTTGGTTTCATTTAATTAAATTTAAATTAGTGTGTATAAATGTAAAGTTAGTTACATTTGTAACAGAATTGAGAATTTAAAATTTAAAAATTGAATTGGTTATATTTTTTTTCTTTTTCTGTCTACGCAATTCTTTTCATCTTTTTTTTTTTTTTTACATTAATAAAGTTTTGTCGTTAATTCTAACAATTGGTATTTATTATTTTGGTTCTTATTCACAGGAAAACACGAGCGTACGTGAGCTGTGTGATTGATTTCGTTCATCAAATTTATGTTGAATTAAATATCGAAATTGAAGATAATCAGAATCTTGATTCTCAGGGATTGGGAAACACGAGTGTTGGTAAGAACTGAATGATTTGCACAGAAACGAAGATGAACAGCGTAAACAGTAGCTTGAATACAAAGCTTCCAGTATTCAACGAAAATAATTGGAATCAATGGTCGATTCAGATGTGTGTTTTATTTGGCGCTTAAAATATCTTGATCTCGTCAATGACAGTTACACGTCGGTTGGAGAAAATGCAACAGAAGCACAAAGAAATGTGCAACGTGAAATGAAGAAGAATGATCATAAGGCATTGTTTTATATCCATCAGTGTATGGATACAAAGGTGTTTAAAAAGATTGTTGACTCGACGACGGCAAAGGGGACGTGAGATACACTTGTGCGATGCTATGGTGGTGACGCATCAGTGAATAAGGTAAAGTTGCACTACATACGCAAGCAATACAAGACTCTTAGCATGAAGAACAATGAAAAGGTGTTTGATTACATCTCCAGAGTGATTGTGGTCACGAATGAGATGAAGTCTTGTGGAGAAACGCTCTCTAAACAAGTAATCATTGAGAATGTACTAAGATCACTTACTCCTCAGCTTGATTACATAGTTGTAAGCATAAAACACTCTAAAGACACCAACACCATGAGAATTGAAGAGCTTCAGAGTAGTTTAGAGACACAGAAGTTGCGTATGATTGAAAAAAACTCTGAAATGGAAACATAACTGACTCTGAAAGCTTAGACTCTGAAGGTTTCTTTTTTCAAGAAAAATAAAAGACAAGCATGGCTAGAGAGCAAGAAAAAGAATGGCGGTGGTGCTCATAACTCATAATTCTCAAATTTTGATAAGAAACATAAGAATATTATGAAGAGAAAGAAGAAGTTTGATAAGAGAAAGGTTAAGTGCTACAATTGTAACAAGTTTGGCCATTTTACTGCTGATTGCTGATCAAACAAGGTTAGTAAGGGTGAAGAAGGCAACATAGCCATAGGAGATTCTGAGGATGAACCTGTTCTATTGATGACATCTTGGAATGCATGTGGAACAATGGTAAACTAGTGGTATATGGACGCTGGCTGCTCAAATCACCTATCAGGAAATAAGCAATGGCTGGTTAATTTTGACTTTAGTAGAAAACCCAAGATCATGCGTGTTGATGATGAGTATCTGAATGTTGAAGGAATGTGAAATGTCAAAGTAAAATTGAATAATGGAAAAACTGTACTAACCAATGATGCATGATATATATCTGACATGAATAACAATCTGATTAGTGTAGGTTAGCTGCTTTAAAAAGTTTTTTCAGTAACCATGAAGGACGATCTCTTGAAGTTGTATGACTGTAATCAGATGTTGATTATGCAGTATGGACTGGAAAGAAACAGGACATTCAAAGTGAATGTTGCAACAACAGACACTCAATGCCTTAGTGTAACAAGTGTTGAAGGGGAAAGTGATATGTGACACAAGATATCATGACATTTAAACTTTAAAAGCTTAAGGAATTTGAGTTTAAAGAATCTGATACATGGAATTCTGAAGATTGTGGCACCAGAGAAATCATGTGATATATACATGAGAGGCAAGCAATCAAGATTGCAATTCTCATTAGAAATGCCTCTAAGAGCAACTCATGTTTTGGGTGTGGTGCATTATGATGTATGTAGGCCATTTGAGGTACTTTCACTTGGGGGAAACAAGTATTTTATGTCATTTATGGAAGATTTCACAAGAATAACATGGGTAGCACTCATAAAGTTCAAACACGAGGTGTTTGCTGAGTTTAAGAAGTTCAGAGTGAAAGTTAAAAATCAAAGTGGACAAAGGTTTAAGATCCTCAAAACCGATGTTAGAGGTGATTTCAACTTAACAGAGTTCAAAACGTTTTGTGAGGAGCATGGAATTAAGCACAAGGTGTCTGCTTCAAACATTCCACAACATAATGATCTTGTTGAAAGAAGAAATAGAATTGTGCTTGACATGACAAGAAGCATGCTGAAAGAAAAAAATTTACCTCACACATTGTGGGGTGAAGCAATTGCCATGTCAACATATGTGCTCAACAGATGTCCAACAAAGAAGTTAAAGGAAGTATTTCCTATTGATAAGTGGACTGGAAGAAAGCAAAGTGTGAGTCATTTTAAGGTATTTGGTTCTGTATGTTACAAACATATACCAAATGCTACTAGAAGAAAGTTGGATGGCATTAGTAGAGTCATATTACTTATAGGTTACCACTGTGCAAGTTCGTGTAAGTTCGATTGCCCTGTCACCAACAAAGTTGAAGTCAATAGAGATATCATAATGAAAGAATCAGAAACATAGGATTGGAACAAGTCTCAATCCAACTCTAGTGTCGTGCCAACACTAAAGTCTGATTCTGCTTCTGAAGCAGATTCTGCCTCTGAAGGTGAGTCTAACTCTAAAGGTCACTCTGTAGGTGAGTCTGACTCTGAAGATGACTCTGAAATTGAGTCTGACTTTGAAGGTGAGTCTAACTCTTAAGGTGACTCTGACTCTGAAGATGAGTCTGAGTCTGAAGATGACCCTAACTCTTAAGCCATCCAGCCTCTAAAGGCAATATAGTCTCTAAAGGTGGTCATGCCTTTGATGGTAGACTTGTTTTTGAAGGGGAACTTGTGCACTTTCAGAGTCCACACAAAATTTGACAGGTACCTGTCGCTACTGCGAAAATCGAAGCCGACAATGATAGAAGAGTCGCCATCGTGTGTTATTTATCCCAAGAGAGGGAAGGGAAACGCTCAGAGAAAACCTAACGAAAAGAGGGATAAGATCGATCATCGCAACCAAATCTTGGGTTCGGAAGTCGGTTACGCAAGGGGAAGGTATGAGCACCCCTCACGTCCGTCGTACTCGACAGGATCCACACTTGTTGTCTAGTCTAAAAGGGTGTAAATCTATCTAACTACAGGCTTGAGGACAAAAGCAAAAGAAGTGACTCGACAAAGCAACGACGCTTTGTGCCTACGTATCTCATCTGAAGTGAGAAGTCAGAGTCAACGTAGTTCGGCTAACTACGGCTGAAAAAAGGGGGGAAGGTTGCTCGCCAAGACATCGCGTCTTGTGCCTACGTATTTTTATCTGGTATGAAAGATCAGAGCAAACGTAGTTCGGGCTAGAAGGGAACACAGGTTTGTTCAACTGTTTTTTAGGCCCGAGTAGGGTTAACAAGTAGTTCTAGCAGTCGGTGTATGCAGCTCGACCATTGGAGACTTAGGCGTTACCGTTTGCGGTAGAACTAAAATTTAACGACACTCTTCTTATGTGAAAAGATTTTCCTGATTAAGGTCCCGAAGGATGAAAAAGGTTTGAAGTGTTTTTGTGTTTTTTAGAGAAGAAGTGTTTTGAATTGAAGTGTTTATAATGCATGTTGTACTAAAGTCTAGAACCTAGGATCGAATGCGTCGCATATCGCCCTAAGGACGTATACTAAGCACTCTAGGAAATTGAGAGGTGACCCCTCAATCACCATTTCCCAAGTATAAGGCTCATGGCACAACATCCATTATCTTTATTAAGTGTTTTATGATTGTTTTGAGATGAGAAGAGAAAGGACACTAAAAGGGGGACTAATTCCAAACCTAAAGTTGTCATGCAATGGTGATCCTAAGATTGAGATAAAGTAAATGCTACCTAATGTTATCATACATGGTTAAGATCCTAATGTCTAACATAATCTCCCTTGAGAGATTAGAGGTCCTATGGGAAAGGAGACAAAGAAACAATAGGAAACAACATAAACATGCAAGGATACAACATGGAATGCAAATGAGGGAGGAAATTGTGTGGGGTAAAGACCACCACAAGCTCATCTCAACCTTAAGCACTCATATGTAAAATGCAAGAGATAAAAGGAACAAGAAATGCATCAATAGAAACACACAAGAGCATCAAAAGTGGGATGAAATGGCTTAAACCAAACAACATCAACCACAATGCCACAAAGCAAAACAACATGAAAAGAGAAAGGAAAAGAACCCTAACTCAAAGATGGGTTAGAATAAGAGAAGAAAACAACAAGGCATTCCCCAAATATCATTCAACCAAGGCATCATCATGATTTGTGCAAAAGATGCAACAAAAGTGTCCTCATGGCTCACCATTCAATTCATGTTTCAAATACCTCCAAAGGAGGGAACTTAGATAAACCTAAATGGTGTTCCAAAGTCCTTGGACAGCAAGGGGAATGAAGTAAAAGTCCTCAAAAGAAAAAGCAAGCAAACCACAAGGAAATTGAAGCAAATTCCCAAAGGATAACAAACATGTTTCACAATGAAACCCTAATTGGTAACTCAAAAGTAAACAACCAAATGAACAAGCAAAAAACAATATAATGACCTAAAAATGAGCAATCATCATCCTTAACATGTTAACAACATGAAATAATAGGCATTAAGAGCTCAAAGGATTGAAAAATGTCATATCCAAGTCAAACTAGGTCAAGATGTATGTATGAATCTTCCTTTAGGGTAACTTGACTTGCAAGTTACTCTAAAAATAGGAAAATGATTCAAAAATTATCAAATAAAATGAAAGAAGCTCATAAATATGTTGGCAACCAGAGGCCAAAAGATTGCAATCAAAATCACTTCACAACATCATCATAGAAATTGATTCACAAGTGTGCTCCATTGTGAAGGAGGATTGTTTAGGGTCAAATGAGGTGCATCAAAAGTCAAATCAAAAGTCAACCAACTAGAGGCAAAATGGTCCTAAAAAATTCTTCAACTCACCATTGATATGAGGATTGAATTTTATTCATTGGATCAAAAGGAAATGAGAGAAATAAAATAAAGAACAAAGCATGTCAAGATTTAAGTTACATAAAACACTTCCAATGTTAAATCCCCTTTTTAATTTAAAAATAATTTATAAAATAAAATAAAAATTTCTAAAAATAAGAGGACATCTCAAAGATTCTAAAACATACTTTTTTGGGATTTTACCACACTTGGAAGTATTTTAAAATAAATTAAATCTAAACAGAAATAAAATAAAAACAAAAGAAAAATAAATAAATAAAACAAAGGGTTGGGGGTGCCAATAGCAACCCAGAAACGTTGCAATCCAAAGGGCCCACAAAAGGGGGGGGGGTGCCAATAGCACGCCCAGCCCATCAGAAAAAACAAAAGAAAAAAGCGTGTGTGTTATGTGTAGCGTGGTCAACCAAGGCATACGGTGGAAATCAACCAGGCGTGTTAGATCAAATGGTAATCAGATCAAGAGGCTCACGTTGTGCTAGCTCATTTAATGAATTTTCAGCATGATTTAGTGTGTTTAGTCAAAGCAAGAACATGGTGGATCTTAATCTGGGACGTTAAAACAAAAAGTAAACAGATCACACGGATGGAAGCAGCACACGTGGCCTGGCTGGGTTTTAAAAAAAGGGAGGGAGAACCAGACGGCCGGAACCACTGTTTCGGTCGTCTTCTCCGGCGAGCCATCAAGAACAAGCCACGACCAAAAACCCAGAATCCTTAAAACTTCATCAAAATGAACAAAACAAAAGCCAGAAATGATCTTCAGGTTACCTGGATCATGAATCCACAAGCCATTTTCATTGATCATGCCTTAAAAGGCCAAAACGAAAAGAAATAGAAAAAAGCTCAAATGAAAAAAGTTTGCAAACAGCTACCAAATCAATCCAGAATCCATCTATGATGTGCAAGGATTAAAAAGACATAAAAATGGCGTGTTAAAAGTGCTTGAACAACGAGATATTTGAAAGAAAAGAAACCTAGAAAACAAGCTTCCTCAATGCTCAGTTTGTTATCAAAGCTTGCAATAAGTTACCCAGAATCGTTCAATGAAGCTTAAGGAATGTTTTGGGATGCTTTGTTTTGATTGAAACTCAGTAAAACTGGAAAACGATTTTAGACTTTTTTTCTCTTTTTCTCTCAATTTGTTCTTGCTTTAATGCTCTCCAAAACCACTTCTGAGGATTTGTGAATGATCCTGAGTTTATGTATGTTGGATTCAGATGAAGAAAAAGCCCAATTCTGCTCTATTTAAGCCCAATTGGATTTTCACTTTTTACCTTATGACCATTTGAATAGTGCACGAAATTCACTTTGATTAGCTGTAAAAATGGCTCTTTTAGCTTGCATCTGAAGTAGGTGGATCAAAGGGCTGAAAATGATTCCTTGATTTCATCTTATGGCATGATTTTTATATGTTACTTAATCTTGAAGAAACCATGAAAATGGCATTGTATTTCAAATGTGTTTGACACTCAAAATATGCACAAGGTTGGTACAAAATGTTTTCAAATGAATTAAATTTGATTTTTCTCTTTTAAGGCCTTTTTCATGGAAATTTCATTAGGGATCCTTCAATCCAAGCCAAATCTTTGATGCCTTGATGTTTGGTTGAGCAAATGACCCCATTTGGAGCAAGTTTGAAGTTGGAAAGATTTTCATTTGAAGTGTGCAAAGTGGTGAAAATGACCTATAATGAAAATGACCTGTAATCCTGCTTTCCCAAAATACCCCTACCTTGCAAGCCTCATAACTTGAGTTCTAAAAATTAGATGAAGGACTTCTATACTCTTTGGAAAGCTAAGACCATGAGGAACAACTTTCATGTTCATCAAAAGTTGAGGAGAAACATCCTTCTGGGTAAAAAATGGCTTGGAAGTTGGTTGACTTTTGTTGACCAAAATCACATTCATCTGAGGACCTGTAACTTGTCTGCATCATAACTTAAGTTCTATAAATCCAATCAAGGACTTTTAGTACTCAAAAGAAAGCTAAGAAAATGATCTACAGGTCTCATGTTGACCAAAAGTTGAGGTTAGACTTTTATCTTGAGATAGGTGGTCTTGAAGTTAGGCACTGAACATGGGATTTTACACTGAGAACCCTAATTCAGTAACTCCTCACACTCTTGCTTCTTGATGAATTGATCTTGAAATTATATCCCATGTATATTAACACAACATTCCATGACCATAAAGACTTGGAATTGAGTCTTAATCTTCTTCAATTTCACAGTTGACTCGGGGTTGACCAGATGAAAACCCTAATTGCACCATCTTCAACTGTAGCTCTTCACACTTGGTATAAACACTTGAATGAACTCCACAATGACCCTCAAGGCCTCCAATGAGCTTAAATGATCATCTCTCTTCATAACCATGGGCTTGTGATCCTCAGATGGTCTTCAAATGGCCTCCTAGACAGGAGGTGAACCACACACACTTATCTGCTTATCCAAAGGGCTTTGACTTGTCTCTGATGATGATAACCCCCCTGTTGACTTAAATACAACCTCTTGATTAGGCTTAGAACCCTTGGCACATTACTCTTGTTGCACACACATCTCTTGATCCCCTGTAAAAATGCAAAATGATATGCAATGCAATATGCTAGAACAATGAAATGAAACATAAACCAAGTAAAGAAAAGGTTGGGCAAATTTTGGGGTACAACAGTACCAAGGAGACTTGCATACTTTGAGTTACTGCATGATACTGAGATTGACTCTGAAGAAGAAGTCATACAGTGTACCATGATGGCGGACTATGAACCTATAATCATTAATGAGGTACTCAAGAAGAAGGTGTGGATGGACACCGTGAAGGAAGAACTTGAGGTAATCGAAAGAAATAAGACATGGGAATTGATTATTCTACAAAAGAATAAGAAAGTCATAAGTGTGAGATGGTTTTTCAAGATAAAGCTGAACCCATATGAGTCAAATTGCCAAGCATAAATCAAGCTTGGTAGCTAGAGGATTACTATAGCAGTCTGATTTAGAATACTTTGAAGTGTTTGCACCTATAGCTAGACATGAAACAATAAGATTGATTATTGATATAGCTGTAAATACAATTTGGCCTCTGATACATTTAGATGTAAAATTAGATTTTCTAAACGGTCAATTACAAGAAAAAATTTATGTGTTACATCCTCCTGGATTTATGAAAGAGAATAAAGAAGTTGCGGTGTACGAGCTGCATAAAGCCTTGTACGGGCTTAAACAAGCTCCAAGGGGTTGAAATCTAGAAATTGATACATTTTTCAAGCATCTGGGATTCAAAAAATACGAAATGGAGTATGGTGTGTATGAGAAGCATACTTATAATGGCAATGTAATTCTGGTGTGTCTTTGCGTAAATGACATACTACTGATAGGAAGTTATACTTTTGAGATAAACAAGTTCAAAAAGGACTCGATGAACAATTTTGATATTATTGACCTTGGAAACATGATATATTTTCTAGGGATGAATATTTTATACTCTGATAAGGGAATCATTCTGCACCAACAAAAGTATGAGCTTGAGTTGCTAAAGAGGTTTGAGCTGATGAATTATAAGTCAACAATCACACTTACCATAAACTGGATTCTAATGCTGATGATGGGGATGTAGATGCTACAAACTTCAAACAATTGGTTAGATCTCTGAGATATTTGTGTAACACCAGGTCTGACATATGTTATGCAGTTGGAATAGTAAGTAGGTTTATGAGTAAGCCAAAATGTTCACATTATCAAACCGTAGTCAAGATACTAAGGTATGTAAAAAGGACTCAGAGGTATGGTATTTTGTTTCCATCTGGAGTGTCAGATGATGCTAAGTAGATATTCTATTCAGACTCATACTAGTCTATGGACAGAGTAAACAGAAGAAAAATTACAGGATACATGTTTATGTATCCAGGAGCTCCTATTTCATGGTGTTCCAAGAAGCAACCAGTGGTTGAATTGTCAACTTGTGAAGTCAAATACATAGTTGGTGTTTTTTCGGCATGTCAAGCTGTTTGGCTTATGAAGTTGTTGTAGGAACTAAAGTTGGTGTTGTTGATTTTTTAATCTTGAATATGAATTAAAGTATTATGTTAAATGTAATTCAAATTTAAGATACTTAGTTTAAGTTTCATTTCATTTAGTTGCATTTGAGTTTCGTTTCATTTAGTTTCATTTGTCATTTGAGATTTAGAAGTTGAGTTAGTTACTCTCTCTCTCTCTCTCTCTCTCTCTCTCTCTCTCTCTCTCTCTCTCTCTCTCTCTCTCTCTCTCTCTCTCTCACACACACACACACACACACACACACACACACACACACATACACACACACACACACACACACACACACACACACACACATTCTTTTCATATTCTTCTTCTTCTTGTGCATCAATGAAGTTTCATTGTTAATTTCTAATATATATATATATATATATATATATGTGTGTGTGTGTGTGTGTGTGTGTGTGTATGTGTGTGTGTGTGTGTGTGTGCATGTGTGTGTGTGTATGGGTGTATGCGTACGTGTGTGAGATATTGGAACGAACTCTAGTATGGTTGAAGGGTAGCTTCTGGTTCAACAGGAATTAAGCATGAGGTCGAAGTATGTCCGCATGCTGCTGTCGGAGTAATGTGTGTTGTAGTCGAAGTTTTTTTTAATATGCATTAGTCAATATTGCTAGGGTTGTTAGCATGTTGAATTGGGCCTTACTTGTAAGCACAATTGCTTAAGTTAGCTTGTAATGGGTAATTGTTAAAAAGCCCACTAGGTTAGTGTACTAATTTCTTATAAATAGCATGCTAGTCTCTCATCTTGGCATAAGGAAAAATAGGAAGATAAAATTCTAATTTCAAGAGAGAGAGGTTATTTTGTTATTCTTGTATACTTGTAATCTTGTTCTAAGAGTAAGGAAAGAATAACAGTTTATAACCAATCCTTGTTGTTCCTTGTTGTTTTACCTTATTGTCTTTATTAACCCTAACCCTTGTGTGTTTCTTGATCATAAAGAAACTATTTATATTTTGTTTCAAGACATCCGATTCACAAAAAAATGGTGTGGTGAGCATGGAGAAGATGCCTTCAATAAAGTATGAGATTGAAAAGTTCATCGGAGTGAACGAATTCGGTCTGCGGTGCTTGAAGATGAAAGCCCTATTGGTTCAACAGGGTTATTTGGAACGTTGAAGGGAGAGGAAGCCATGGACACTGCGTTAACGAAAAAAGAAAAGATTGGCATGATTGAGAAAGCCCACAGTGAAATATTGTTGAGCCTTGGTGATAAGGTTCTTTGACAAGTATCAAAGGAGACTACAACATCAGGATTATGGATGAAACTCGAAAGTTTGTACATGACCAAATCTCTAGTGAATCGACTCTACTTGAAGCAAGTTTTGTATTCATTCAAGATGAGTGAAGACAAAATATTGGCTGAGCAGTTGGATATGTTCAACAAGCTGATTCTTGATCTTGAAAATATTGATGTGAATATTGATGATGAAGATTAAGCACTGTTGTTGCTGTGTGCTTTGCCCAAAACATATGCTCACTTCAAAGAAACTCTCTTGTATGGAAAGTGTTGCACCCCAAAATTTGCCCAACCTTTTCTTAACTTGGTTTATGTTTCATTTCATTTCTTTCTAGCATTTGCATTGCATAGCATTTTTCATTGAACAGGGGATCAAGAGCTTGTGCACATCAAGAGGAGTCTACTCAGAGGGTCGAGCCTAAGCAAGGGGTGTTACTCAAGTTTGGATGGTCATCAAGTCATCTAGAAGTGGACATTGGTCTTATGAAAGAAATGATGGATGTATGTGGGTCAGCTCCTAGCTTGGAGACCAGTTCAAGATCATCAAGGGATTGTGAATTCGTGGTTATGGATATAAGATGTTAAGAGAGCTCATTGAGTGACTTGAGGGTCATTGTGGAGCTCATTCAAGTTGTTGTGTGAAGTGGAACAAGCCATAGTCAAAGGTGTTGCACCTAGGGTTTTCATCTGGCTAATCCTCAGTCAATTGTGAAATTGAAGGATATTAAAACTCAATTCCAAGTCTCTATGGTAATGGGATGTTGTGTTAAGATATATGAGATATCATTTCAAGTTCAATTCATCAAGAATCAAGTGTGTGAGAAGTTACTAAATCAGGGTTCTCAGGGTAAAATCCCCTATTTAGTGCCTAACTTCAAGACCACCTATCTCAAGATACAAGTTTCATCTCAACTTTTGAACAACATTAAACTTGTATAGAATATTCTTAGCTTTATTTTGAGTACTAGAAGTCCTTGATTGGATTTATAGAACTCAAGTTATGATCCAGACAAGTTACAGGTCATCAGATGAATGTGATTTTGGTCAACAAAATTCAACCAACTTCCAAGCCATTTTGACCTAGAAGGATGTTTCTCCTCAACTTTTAGCCAACATGAAAGTTTTAGGTCTTGATCTTAGATTTCCAAAAAGTACTAGAAGTCTTTCATATGATTTATAGAACTCAAGTTATGAGGTTTGCAAGTCAGGGGTATTTTGGGAAAGTGAGATTATAGGTCATAAAATTATAGGTCCATTTCACCAACTTGCACACTTCAAATGAAGATCTTTCCAACATCAAACTTGCTCCAAATGGTGTTATTTGCTTAGTCAAGCATTGATAAGTCATGGATTAGGCTTGGAATGAAGAATTGAGGTGTGAATGTTCATGGAAGGAAGTTTAAAAGGGCAAAATTGGAATTAATTCATTTTTGACCATTTTTGTGCAAATGAATGCATATTTTGAGTGCAAATCATGTTTTAAACACATTGGAATTAATAGAATTTGAATTTGAGGTGTTTTAGTGATCCATTTTCAAGATTTCTTCATCATGAAGTTACACAACAAACATCAACCATTGAGATTAAACAAGGCTTTAATCCTAGCCATTCACATTCCATGTGATACCAGCAAGCATTTTGAGCCAATTTGGTGAGAATTTCGTGTACATGAGAAAGCTCAAAACTCAATTCCTTGGATTTTTAATTGGGCTATTAGAGGCTGAGATTGGGCTCAATTCTTATCAAGATCCATCACATATAAGGTTTTGGTCATGAACAAATCATCAGAAGTGAGAATTAGAGGCAAATTGATCAAGAACAACTTTCAAAAAGTGGTGGAAACTCAAAATTCGAATTTGGAGATACAAGCCATTTCAAGACAAATTGTGAATTGCAAAGGCTCTATTGAAGATCATTGAACGATTCTGGACAATTTTCTTCAAGCTTAAGCTCCATTTGAAGGCTCAGTGGAAGTTCTCCACTAGGTAATTGCAAATCAACCTTACACTCTCATTATGCCATGATTCATTTCCATTTTTGCATATTTGAGACGTAGAAACAATGTAGATCATTAATATGTAAAACGAACTGGAATTGGTGTTGATTGTTGGATGAAGCTCAAAAATGTTTGGATCTGTTTTGGCTTATTCTTGCATGTTCTTGCTTGTTTGTTGGTGGATCTGTAACCTACATAACTTCTAGATGAGTTTTAAACCAAATTGGAGATGTTTTGATGAAGTTTGGATTTTGGTGCACAATCTTAATGGCTTCAGTTTGAGTTTATACTGCATAATCAATGATTTTTTAGGCTGGATTTGAGATCCTCTGGATCTCTAGATAAATTTTGATATAGAATTTGTGCGAAATGGTTGAGTTTAGGCTTGGCCGTGTGTTGTTGTTGCACCTACGGTGGCCAGACATTTGGTAGGGATGACCGGAGTTGCAGTTCGGCCACCTCCCTTTCCCTCCTTGTTTCATTGGAGAAGACGCTTACGTGGCGTGTTGTGGTGCGTGTGATGTGTTTACTTTTTCTTCTAACGTCCACGATTAAGAAACACCCTAGGCCGTGTTTGACTTGCTGCATGGGATTTCTTTTGAATCTTCATTAATGCGTTGGCATTCCCCCAGCCCTCTGATTTGATTACCAATGGATCATGCGTATCTGATTGCATTTCCATGGTATACCTTGGTTGACCGTGCACACGTGATTACTAGGTTATTTTGTTTTGTTTAGATTTTTCTGTTGGGCCTTGTGTATGCGCGCTAATTGCACCCCTATATTGGGCCCAGTCCTATTTTGAACTTCATTTAGTTGCTATTTGCCACAATGTTTTATCTATTTCTTTGTATTTTTTTTTATTTTCTGTTTAGAATTTAAATCATTAAAAATAACTTCAATACTTTAAAAATTCACCAAAAATATTTTTTATCAACTTTGAGATGTCTAATATTTTTTGGACATTTTTATTTTATTTTTCAGTTTTATTTTCAATTTAAAAAAGAATTAAATATTGGAGTGGTTTTAGATGGTTTAAATTGTAACCTTGTTTACTCTTGCATTTATTTCTCTCAATTTTTTTGATCCAATGATTGAAAATTGATCCTCATCTTAATGATGAGTTGATCAATTTTGGAGGACCATTTTGCCCCTGGTTGTTGACTTTTGGGTTGACTTTTGTGGCTTTTCTTATTGTCTTTGTTTCCCCATCTCAAAGTGGTACATCTAAATAATTTATTTCTTTTGATGGTGCTTTGAGGGGATATTTGACTTGATCTTTTGGCCTATGGTTGCCAACATGTTTAGCTTCTTTGTGCATTTTATTTGGTATTTTTTGAGCCTTTTTCCTATTTTTGAAGTGACTTGCAAGTTAGGTCATTTCATAGGACAACTCGAACAAGTGCATGACCTAGTTTGGATTGGAAATGACCTTTGTGGATCCAATAAGCTCTCAACTATTCTTGTTTCATATTTTAGACATGTTGAGCTTGCTATATGTTCATTTTTAGGTCAAAATTATGTTCATTGCTTGTTGATTGATGCTTTTCTTTTTGTGCTTTCAACTTGTACTCCTAAGTGGTGTGTGCTTATTTCCTTTGTACTCTTGCTTGCATTTCTTCTTGATTTGTTTTGATATTGCTTTTGAGCTCTCCTATCTTCATCTCCCTTCTGTCCAATGACCCTGGAGTGTCATTTAAGGTAGCTTTGTCCCTCCTTAGGAGGAACTTGAAGCTTACCTAAAGTGATGAATCCATGAGGACTTTTTCTTTGTGTTTGTCACTTGTTTGCTTGCTTTTGATGCATATCTATCCTTCTTATTCTCTTTTCTTGCATTTCAATATGCATGCTTGGTTGAGATGAGCTTGTGGAGGCTACTGCCTCACACTATTTTCCTCCCACTATCATTCTACTTGTGCATTCTATGTGTGCATCTTTTCATTTGCATATGCATTCTTCTTCTTCTTCTTCTTCTTCTTCTTCTTCTCCTTCTTCTTCTTCTTCTTCTTCTTCTTCTTCTTCTTCTTCTTCTTCTTCTTCTTCTTCTTCTTCTTCTTCTTCTTCTTCTTTTGTTTCTCTTTGTCATGCTCCCCATAAGTTCTCTAACCTCTTGAGGTTATGATAGACGTTAGGTGCCTAACTATGCATGATAACATTAGGTAGTTCCCTTTTCAATCTCAACTTTAGGTCCACTTTGCATGATAACTTTTAGGATTGATTAGTCTCCCCTTAGTGTACCTTCTTCTCTTCTCATCTTCAAACAATCTTAACATACTTAATAAGGATAGTGAATGTTGTGCCATGAGCCTTATACTTGGGAAATGGTGATTGAGGGTCCACCTCTCAATTTCCTATAGTGTTTAGTATACATCCTTAGGACGATATGCGACGCATTCAATCCTAGGTTTTAGACTTTGTTATAACATACATTATGAACACTCTAATTCAAAACACTTCTTCTCTAAAAAACACAAAAACACTTCAAACCTTTTTCACCCTTTGGGGTTCTTAATCAAGAAAATCTTTTCTCAAAAAGAGTGTCTTTAACTCCTAGTTCTACCGCAAACGGTAACGCCTAAGTCTCCAATGGTCAAGCTGCATACACCAACTGCTAGAACTATCTGTTAACCCTACTCGGGCCTAAAAAACTTTTGAACCAAGTGTTCCTTTTAGCCCGAACTACGTTTGCTCTGATCTTTCATACCAGATGAAAGTACGTAGACATAAGACGCGACGTCTTAGCGAGCAACCTTCCCCCTTTCTTTACCCGTAGTTAGTTGAACTACGTTGACTCTGACTTTCCCATTGCACGAGGGAGTACGTAGGCACAGAGCGGCGATGCTCTACCGAGTCATTTCTCTTTTCTTTTTCTTTTGTCCTTAAGCCTTTAGCTAGATAGTTTAAACACACCCTTTTAGATAGACAACAATGCGTGGATCCTGTCGAGTACGACGGACGTGAGGGGTGCTAATACCTTCCCCTTGCGTAACCGACTCCCGAATCCAGACATGGTTCCGATGACCTTGTCTTTCCTTTTTTCTTTAGGTTTTTCCGATTGTTTCCTTTCCCTCTCTTTGGGATAAATAACAAAAGTGCCGACTCTTCTGTTTTTCCGCCAGTGGTTTTTCGCAGTTGCGACAGAAAGGAGTCTTTGACCTTTGAAGAAGTTCAACTAGCCTTGTATTTTAAGGGCTTGAACAAATGAAAGGAGCGTAAACCTTCGACGGTGGGCGAAGGTTTGGCCGTTAAGGGAAAATTCTTGTGAAAGGATGGTAAGTTCGACAAGAAGAAAGGTAAAAGTCAACAGAAGTCTTATAGTGGCGAAACATCTGGTATTCGATGTTATCACTGTAAGAAGGAGGGTCACACAAGAAAGGTGTGCCCTGAATGCCTGAAAGATCATGGAGGTAATGGCAACACAACCATTGTTCAAGATGACTTCGAATCATCTGATGTTCTTGTGGTTTCAAGTGGCAACTCGAGAAAAGAGTGGATTATGGATTCAGGTTGCACTTGGCACATGACTCCAAATAGAGAATTGTTCGAGGAGCTATGTGACCAAGATGGTGGATCTGTGCTGCTGAGAAACAACAAATATTGTATTTGTGAGATTCAAGCTTCATGATGAGTCAATAAGGTTATTAATTGAAGTCAAGTATGTGTCGCGGTGAAATTTGGATACCAAACTATTGATTAGTTTGAATCTTATTCATTTGCAACCGAACTTTGATTTGTCCAAAGGAAGGGATAAAGATCGAAATTTCCACAATGCAATGCAAATGCAAGCTAGATAGTTTTAGGTTCGGGGGTCGGTAAAACTTAGGGAAGGTGCTAGCATCCTAAGTTTCTGTAGTACTCTACAGGAACCTCTTGTTTTAATGTTGTTTATTACTAAGGATTATCTGCTTAATGGTTGAAAAACCTAGGGGTTTATATCTAAGTATACTCGATAAGATATCGCATCTTATGCCTACATATCCTTACGGGAGTGGAATCAGAGTATTTGTAGTTCTCCCTAAAGGGTTTGAGGAGTTCTTTGACTGTGGTCAAAGTTCCTACGGGTTTAGGGTAGTTGATTGATTGATTTTAGGAGAAAAGGTGGGTTGTCATTTTAAGAGAGATTTAACCGCCACAAATTGTAGGAAAATAGTCTTTGCATCGTCTTAAGAGAAGGGCTCAAGTACTCGGATATTGATCGACGAGTATGCCTCTATCTCTCTTAAGGCAAAGTCCCTGCATATTGATTGTATTATTGTGGGGGTGGAGATTCTATCTCGCTTAAGATGATTAACATCTATTTCTCTATTGTGTTTGAATATGTTTGATTTGAGTTGTTTGTGTTTGTATCTAAGTTGTAAAAGGATAACAGTCCTTCCTATGGGGTAGGATCTAACTTAGAAAGATTAACTTGAATGGGATCAAGGATCAAGTGGGAGTATGATGCAAATGATGTGCACTACACACAAGCGTTGAATCATGTGTAAGTTTTTCCTTTGGACGAATGCGATGCGATAAGATAAATGCGGCAATGTAAATTGCAAGAAGATAAATTGCAGAGATAATAAAGGGCAAATAAATAAAACATACACATACGCATGAAAGCGCTGAAGTGTGTGGGAGTGAATCGTGAAGTGGGGTGCACGATTGGTTTTATTTTACGATGTGAGTTGGTTTTAGCGCGAATTGATTTTACGAGCGATGTTTGAATTAACTTATCATTAGCGAGACTGATTTTAGGGGGAGATCATTATTTTAGTTTTAATGAAATGTTTTATTTTTAAGGTGGATTAAGTTCTAAGTAGGAATTTTAGTTAAAAGGATCCTAAAAAAGTTACTTTACTTCTTATCTTTATTTTAAAAAAAGTAGAATAGTTCATTTTTAATGAAAGCTGTTTATTATAAATTAATTAGATTATTATGAAAATAACTTTTAATATTATAAGAGAAGTGGTTATTATTAATGGATAAAAGTTTTAT
Organism: Lathyrus sativus; assembly: GCA_963859935.3. Taxonomy (NCBI): domain Eukaryota; kingdom Viridiplantae; phylum Streptophyta; class Magnoliopsida; order Fabales; family Fabaceae; genus Lathyrus; species Lathyrus sativus. Next base: position 498,248,209 of record OZ012741.1, on the reverse strand, counting down.
TATAAAATATTATTAACAACTGAATATAAGTTCTTTAAATTATAAAATGGTTTTTTTTATTTATTTAAGAATAATTGTAAAAAGGTACTGGGTTAAAAAAAATGATAATTTAAAATTAGATAGCAAATAGATTAATTAATAATAAGAAAAGTGTTTAATTAAAAAGGTTGGTTTTAAAAAGAAGGATTTAATTAATAATTGACCAATTAAAAGGTTGTAGTTATCTTGATTAAATAAAAAGTTGTTTTTAGAAGAAAAAAACCCGTTAGTTAATTAACTAAATTTTTAAAAGGGGTTCAGATTAGGATGAAATAAATTTAGATTAAGGATGGTAATTATAGGGTTAATGGGGCAAACGCGGTTGTGTGGACGTAGGTGCATCGTATTACCATGGGCCTGCGCCAGTATGGAGCGTGCGATGATGATCCGTTGGAGATCGTGTGAGGTGCACCATAATTACAGTGTGGGTGTGTGCAGATAATCATATTACAACAAATAGCACAAAATGAAAACCTAAACCCTAATTCCCAACTCGATCTCCTTCTCCGCCGCATCCACTTCTTCTCCCTTTCTACAATTTTCTGCTACCTTCTCCCTCTCACTTCTCGTTTTCTCAACCCTTTCTTCTCTTTCGTTTCCGTCATTACCCTTCTCCTTTATGCTTCGATTGTCCTTTCCTTTTTCTTTTTCGTTCTAGCTGAAAACACAAACAAAAAGATCAAACGATATTAACGATAATAGCCAAAACCTTACCGCTTGATGGTTTTCACAAGGTTCAAAACGGAGCTTTCGCGGCGTGGAAGATTGGCGGTTTTGCGAGCTCCGGCGAAGGCGTGAGAAGTCCCGGTGTGGAGCGGCTTCCGATGACGGCTGATTCTCGGAGGCGAGGGTCTCAAACGCACGGTTCGCGGACGGAGAATCAACACGAGATAAGTCTTCGTCTTTCTTTCACCTTCTGTCCTCTAGGTTTTTGGATTTGAGATTTTATTTGGATGTCGAGGTTTTTTTTTATTTCTCCCCTTTTTTCCCTTCATATTGTCGCTACTGCGAAAATCGGCGCCGGCATGACAGAAGAGTCGCCACCGTGCGTTATTTATCCCAACGGAGGGAAAGGAAACGCTCGAAGTAAACCTCGCAAAAAACACGGGAAATGTATGGTCGTCGCAACCAAAACCTGGATTCGGGAGTCGGTTACGCAAGGGGAAGGTATTAGCACCCCTCACGTCCATCGTACTCGACGGGATCCACGCTTGCTTGGTTTGTCTAAAGGATGCAAAACAATCTATCTACGGCTGCTAAATCTAAACGGAAGGGAATTGACTCGATAGAGCGTCGCACTCTATGCCTACGTATTCTCAAGAGAGAAAGTCAGAGTCAACGTAGTTCGGGACTACGGGGAAATTGGCTCGCCAAGACTTCGCGTCTTGTGCCTACGTACTTCCACACAGCATGGAAGATCAGAGCTTACGTAGTTCAGGCTAACTACGGCTACACAGGGGTGTTCTCACACAGCAGTGAGAAATCAATCTGGTTTTAAAGGTACGGGAACCTATGGGAAAACTACGGTCTGGTCTCAAATGCACTCGGGCAAGAGAAAAGGGTAACAATCAGTCGTCAGCGGGAAAGTCTCGATCGCACAGCAGCGAGAGAACAAAAGGTTAGTTGTTAGTGTGCTCGCTAGGATATCGCATCCTATGCCTACATATTCTCGTCTGGTACGAGAAATCAGAGCAGCTGTAGTTCGGCTACCTTCGGGACCACAGCTCAAATCTCGTTTTATTGATATTCTGAAAATGGGTTACAATGTTTGAATACGGAAAGATAAACTCCTAAAAAACCTATCCTACGAAAAATCAAATGGCAAATAGTCCCCTAACAAGTGGACTTCTAAAACTACCTCTAAAAATGTGTAAAATAAACTCTATGAAAAATTGTATCCTAAAAAGATATTAAATCTACAAACTAATATTTTTATACTCTTTTTTTACTATTTTTTCCTTCCATTCTTTTTCCTCTTTTTCTCAAATACTCTTTTATTCTCTCTTTTTTTCCACATATTTCTTTTCTCTTTCTTTCTCATATATTTTTCACTCTTTTTTCTATATTCTTTTCCATAATCTTTTTTTTTATTTCTTTTCCATAATCTTTTTTCTTATACACTTTTCATATAAAATCTACACAAATGGACAAAGAAAATAATAAAAAACAAAAGAAAAAACAAGGGGGTGCAGGCTGCTGCTAGGAGAGGCATTCAGCAAAAAAACAATACAAACTGGGCCCAGCCCAATGCACCAACTCAGAAAAAAAATAAGGAACCCGGGGGGTGCAGATGGAGGAAACGGAGAGTGTGTGTGGGATTCGCTGGGCCCAGCCCAGTCCACAAAGAAGAAAAGAAAAAAAAGGGGTGCGCTGGAATGAAACGGGGTGTGCACTGCCAAAAACAACAACTGGGCCTTTAAGCCCAGTCCCTAGCCACGTAGCCCAACCTTCAGAAAACCCTAATTCAATTTCCTCTTCACTGCACTGTTCACACGCCGTCACCTCTCCTCAGCTTCTTTCCCTCTCTGATTCACCTCCCAGCTCCGTTCAATCTTCCCACCGCCTTTCAAACCAAAACACATTCTAACCCCGGTAACCATCAACGAGACAATAACAACCACACTCAAAGGAGATCTGATGAATGCTGGATGATGAGGCATCTGAATAGGATTTGATGAACAAGGTTGAAGGTTCATCTGGAGATCTTGAAGGAGACGATGGACTTGGGCGAAGTCGTTCACCGAGCGCTTAACAATGATACTGATGATGAGCGATCTTGAAACCTGGAATCTTGCATGCTGATCGTTGTTGAAGATCTTCAAGATTCACTGACGATCAGAGAATGTTGTTGGTTTAGAGTTCCTGGAAACAAAACGAATGCATCTTGGAGGAATATTCTGTGAATCACAATATGAAGGCGACGGTGATGAAGATCGAACGAGTGTTGATGAAGGTTGAAAAATCTGGAGATTCTTGAGGATGAATTTCTGGAAACAGGTGAACCGATGATGAAGTTTCCACGATCTTGATGAAGGTTGAAAAATCTGGTAAATTCTTGAGGTTCTGGGAATTCTGATGGAGGTTCACGGCGGAGGTTCTTGGAGAGTGATGAACATGCGTCTGGAAATGGATGAAGATGATGAAAGATCATCAGTTGAGAACGATGAAGGTAGCGATGGAAAGATGAATTTCTGGGAAGAAAGACTGAAGAACGCGTGAGGTTCTTGGAGGTTTCTGGTGATTTAACGATGAAGATCCGGTAATGTGATGAACGCTCATGGTGAATCTCACGAAGATTTCTGGGGAAATGATGAAGTTCTTGATATCCGGCGACGGTTTCCGATGAGGTGATGAATTTTCCGGTTAGAAGTTTGTTGTTTCTGGTGAGTTTCCGCCGTGAGCAGGCTAGCATTGATTTCGCCGGTGAGACCTCCGACTGTTTGCATAGCCGGCGGTGGGAGCGCCACCTCTCCAGACGCGTGTCGTTACGCATGAGAGGGGCATGGAGGTGAAGCCAAGTGGCAATGGAGGGAGTTGCATGCAGGGACGCGTGGAGGTGTGGCAGAGTGAGAGAGAATTGTGAGGTGGTGAGGTGGCGTAGAGAGAACGCGTGGAAGACTGTGGAGTGAAAAACGTGACCTCCTCCCTGATCAGACACGTGGGACCAACTTTTATAGTGGCAAGGATTTTAGACTGAAATGGGGATTGGAAATCGGACTGGGCCCCCCACCATGAAACTGGCCCAACGAAAATGAGACAATGCTTAAACCTGAATTAATTGGGTTAATGAAAAGTAAGGACTAATAATGCTGAATTAACAAACTAAAACATGATTAAACGGATTGGATCAAACGAATTAATGACTAATTAGATGCTAAATGACAATTAAACTAATCTAATCCTAATTAAATCCAACCAACTCTAATTAAGATTTAAACAAAAGATTAAAATCCTAATTAATCTCTATTAAGTCCTAATTAACTCTAATAAGAGAATTAACCTAAAAACTCTATTAATTCCAATTAATTTCTAAACTAATAAAACTCTAATAATTCTCTATTAAAATTTTATTAAATTTCTATTAAATCTCTAATAAAACCTATATTACTTATTTAAAAGAAAATCTATTATTCTATTAAAACTATTAAAAAACTATTAAAACCTATTAAAAACTCTATAAAATTCTAAAAATGATTTAAAGCTATTAAAAAAATCTATTTAAATTCTAGAAAATGCTAATAATATCTAATAAAATCCTAATAATTCCAGAGGGAACAAAAATAGCACAAAACCACAAATAACACTGCGAGGGCGTAACAAAATAGCCGGTAAAAATCAATGAATACCGAAATATCCCTAAAAATAACAGCGCGAGCTGAAAACACCGGGAATAACACGACTTCCCAAAAATGCAACTCTACTTATCTAACTGAGTAAAAATCACCTGAAATGCGAGAAGAGGGTTGTGATCCCGATAAAAACAAAACAACTGAAAAAATGCACTGTATGCGATATGCGGATGCGAATGCAGAAATGCGTCGAAACATGAACCAAATGCGGGACCCGGTTGGTCAAATTTTAGGGTGCAACACATATGCGAATCCTTTTTATAGTTCAACAATTCCTCTCTACTAATAATTCTTGGTTAAAACATTACCAAATTCATAAGGACATGTTGGATACTGTTTTGGAAAGTTGAAAATTGTTTCTGTTTCCGTGAAATCATGTCTGAGATTGCTTTGATTTTGTTGATTTCAATTTGAATGCTTGGTCTATTTGTCTGATAGCTTTCTCAAACCGTTAAAACATGTTTGTGAACTTTAAAGGACATTCCAATTTCGTATGATTATGTTTTAATCATGTTGACTCACTTCCTTTTTAAACTCAACAAGTTTGGCTAATATGGATCACAATTGATATTGATTTGGTGATTTGTATAGGTGGCACGATTTGTAATCTGACTGCACTGATTGTTGGGAGTTAATTTCCTGTTAGGGATATTTCGAAATTCAAATTATGTTGAATGCGTCTTGAGCTGATGCTGTCATTAGTACGAGTCAAAGATGTTGTTAACTTATTGATAACACGAAATCATATAGATATTTTTATGCATAATTCAACTAAAGTTTAACCGTTTTCGATCCGATTTCGGGTTATTTCCGTGTTATTTGTCTGATGTTTTGCAGGTATTCAACGATCACGTCTAAACAAGGCAACATGAAGAAAAGAAGCAATCTCAGATGAAATATGGACGAAAAAGGAGTGAAAACACAATGAAAAGCGCAGGAAGCTGTTTTTGCTGATGTGACGACCGTCACAGCTACATGACGAGCGTCACACGGGTGACGACCGTCACACCTTGTGACGACCGTCATGCAGGCAAAAACGCCCCACTTCAATTACACGTTAAAGAATCAGTTTCAATTCCCACAGAGTGGACCATGACTCCCTAAATTATCTGCCGCAAAGTCCATCATCTCCAGGGATAACCGTTGGAATTCCACTTCTATAAAAAGGCAAGAAAGGGACTTCAGAAGGTGTGCTGCATTCATACAACGAAGTGCTGCCAAATTTATTTTCCAGAGCATATTTTCCAGCAATATTCTTATTTGTTTCTCTTTACCTTTCCTGTATTCCATTTTTCATTCTTCTATAATTTCTACTTGTACTGTACGATTAATTTGGCATTAGAGATCAGAATCCTGCCAACATCTGTGGAGGATCTGCCCAAAGGCCAATTGGAATATTTACAGGTTTCTCATTTCAATCGATTCCAGTTTTATTATAATGCAAATCATTATTTATTGTTTTTATTTATATTTTATCTTTCCCAAATCCATGTCTAGCTAAACTTAGGTAATCGATATGTAGTAATAATTCGAATGGGATTTGATAACAACTGGTTGAAAAACCTTCTTTTCAAAAGTAACTTATGGTCTGAGTGTTTAAAATTGATTTACTAAATAAACTTCGTCGCGAAAGCGAGAACTTATTTAAAAATAGTTTTGCCACGAAAGTGGGAAATTAATTAAGATACGAACCAACAAGCGAAAGCTGCGGTAAGGTCAGATAGTAAACACTAGTCATTCATTTTAATAACAGCGAAAGCACTTTAAAATGAATTAGAACTTAGAGATTTCCAAAAAGTAATTTTAACCCCGAACGGGATACGAAAGTGTACGTTTGGCCCTTAGGATTATGATTAGCGTCAATAACCATCGTGAGGCGAGAGTCTTCAAATCACCATTTTCTGCTTAAATAAACTTTGGAAATTATTTCATACACCAGTAACTTATCAAATCCCTGAAGAACACAATTACTACGTATCGATTTAATCATTTATAATCTAAATAGTACTCTTAGTTCCCTTTTAGTGACAATCTCATTCCCTTAAACATATTCTACCTAGCTAAACATAGTAACTCCCGAGAACACTAGTTTGATTACGAGTCCCTGTGGGATCGATATCTATTATTACTACGCGATAGACTGTGCACTTGCAGTTAGGTTGTATTAGACATAGAAAGTCGCGATCAAGTTTTTGGCGCCGTTGCCGGGGACCCGTTTAGTCAATAGTGTAACCTTCTGTTACGCCGTATATACTAGGTTAACAATTTTCATTTTCCCTTTACTAGTTCTGTCGATTGTATGCCAAGAAATCGCCTGCAAGGCGATATCGTAAAACCTTCAGTCGCAGAACTAGAACGCTTCTTACATTTAAGAAGTAGAATCATTGAGTACCAACTCAAACAACTCAAACATAACACTCCCGAACCTCTCACTCCCATTCCCAAATCAGAAGAAGAAGAACCAGAGATGGCTGAAGGACCTCCAAACAAACCGCTGAAGGCATACGCTACACCATCACAAATGGAGCCTAGAAGTAGCATTGCTGCCCTAGCTATTACCCGAAATGATTTTGAGTTGAAACCATCATTGTTGTCGGCTGTACAACAAAACCAATTCTCAGGAAACACAACTGAGGATCCGAACGAACATCTAACGAAGTTTGTACAATACGCAGACACAGTGAAAGCAAATGGAGTTACTCCAGACGCGATAAGACTTTGTCTTTTCCCATTCTCTCTTAGAGACAGAGCGTGGACATGTTTACAATCGTTACCATCCAACTCCGTTACGACATGGGAACAATTGAAGAACGTCTTTCTAGCGAGATATTTTCCGCCAAGTAAAACTGCCATGCTTAGAGCTCAAATCAACGGATTTCGACAGAAAGATACTGAATCTCTTTATGAAGCATAGGAACGATTCAAAGATATGATGAGAACATGTCCTCACCACGGTCTAGAAGACTGGGTGACAATCCATACTTTCTATAATGGGCTTCTATACAATACTAGATTGACAATAGACGCTGCCGCGGGCGGTGCACTTATGGATAAGCCATACAATGAAGCCTATCAACTGATAGAAAACATGTCACAAAACCATTGCCAATGGGGAGGTGAACGCACTCCAACTGAGAAAACCACAGCGAAAGGTGGGATGTACGAGATCAGCAGCCTTGAAAAGTTCAACGCTAAAGTAGATGCTCTAGCACAGAAGATCGATAGTCTGACCGTTAACCCCACTGCAACTGTCGCTGCAGTAACTCCAAATTGCGAGTTATGCGGAAGCACCACTCATAATGCACCCGAATGCCCATTGCTAGCTGGAATCCCACCAGACCAGGTAAATTATGCTCAAGGAAATCCCTACGCAAATACCTACAACCCAGGTTGGCGAAATCATCCAAACTTTTCTTACAAAAGCGAAAATGCATTGCAAATGCTTACTGCTCCGCCAGGATATCAGAAACCAGCTGCTCAGAATGCACCTAGGAAATCGAACCTCGAATTGATGATGGAAAAGTTCATAGCTACTCAAGCTCAAACAAACAAAGAATTCCTGAATCAAAACATACACACTAGCGAGCAAATTAAACAGTTGACAGGAAAAGTAGACGCGTTGGCCACCCACAACAAAATGTTAGAAACTCAGATATCACAAGTGGCTCAACAGCAAGCCTCTGCTGCCGCACCTGCTGGCACATTTCCTGGACAACCCGAACAGAATCCAAAAGGCCAAGCAAATGCTGTGATACTAAGAAGTGGAAAAGAATTGGACGAACCGATCGATCCGAGGACCGAAAACTCAGCCATGCAACAAAAACCAACTGAACAAGCAGAAAAGGAATCCGAGTTAGAGAAAAAGGAGGACAACGAGAAGGAGGATACCGCAAGTGAAAAAACTCAAGCACCTCCAGCGCCATATAAACCACCTATCCCTTATCCGCAAAGACTGATAAACTCCAAAACTTCAGGACAGTTTAAGAAATTTGTAGAGCTCCTTAAACAGTTGAATATTACTATTCCCTTTACAGAAGCGATAACTCAAATGCCGTCATACGCGAAATTTCTCAAAGAAATCCTGTCGAATAAGAGAAAGATCGAGGATAATGAAACAGTTACACTTACTGCAGAGTGTAGCGCCATTATTCAAAACCGCGTGCCTCCTAAATTAAAAGACCCAGGTAGTTTCTCCATACCCTGCGTCATAGGAAAGTTCGTAATAGACAAAGCTCTATGCGATTTAAGAGCCAGTATCAGTGTTATGCCCTTAACTATATGCAAAAAGCTGAATATGGGAGACCTCAGACCAACCAAAATGTCCGTACAATTAGCTGACAGATCAGTAAAATACCCAGTCGGAATACTGGAAAACGTTCCAGTACGCATAGGACAATTCTACATTCCAACCGACTTCATAATCATGGACATCAAGGAGGACACTATAACCCCAATTATCCTAGGAAGACCATTCCTAGCTACAGCCGGAGCTATTATAGACGTGAAGAAAGGAAGGCTAACATTCGAAGTAGGAGAAGAAAAGATAGAGTTCATTCTCACCAAGTTCTTACAAGCACCTGCAATAGACGATATCTGCTATTTAGTGGACGAAATCGACGAATGCATAAGAGAACTTGAAAATGAAGAGACCACGTATTCAGAAATAATAAAGATTCAAATACCCGATATTTCTGAAGACGATAATTGGTGTAAACCGTATAAAGACGACAGCCTAAGCGAAAGCTTAGCACTGACCCCAAACCATATGCCAGGTCCGAAGAACCCATCTTTAGAACTTAAAACACTACCCAAAAACCTTAGATATGAATTTCTAGACGATGAACTAAAAAGACCAGTGATAGTCAACGCCGATTTAGGACAACCAGAAACCGAAAAGCTATTAGAAGTCCTAAAGAAGTACCCCACCGCGTTAGGCTATAACATAAGCGATCTAAAAGGTATAAGCCCTTCGATCTGTATGCATCGAATTACAATAGAGGAAGACTCTAAAACCTCTCGAGAGCATCAGAGGAGACTGAACCCCATCCTGAGCATTGTAGTCAGAGATGAAGTAAAGAAATTGCTAGATGCAGGAATCATCTATCCGATCTCCGATAGTGAATGCGTCAGCCCAGTTCATGTCGTACCAAAGAAAGGAGGAGTCACAGTAGTTAAAAACGAAAAAGGCGAATCGATAACAAAAAGAGTCGTGACTGGAAGCAGGATGTGCATTGACTATAGAAAGCTTAACAAGGCTACACGCAAAGATCACTTCCCGTTACCCTTCATAGATCAAATGTTGGAAAGATTAGCCAAACATTCGTATTTCTGCTATCTAGATGGTTACTCAGGATTCTTCCAAATTCCCATCCATCCTGATGACCAAGAAAAGACTACATTCACCTGTCCTTATGGTACTTTTGCTTACCGCCGAACGCCATTCGGACTCTGTAATGCTCTAGCAACCTTCCAAAGATGCATGATGGCAATCTTTGCAGATTTCATAGACGACATCACGGAAGTGTTTATGGACGATTTCTCGGTATGTGGACAAAGTTTCGAAGGATGCCTACAAAACTTAGAAATGGTATTAGAACGTTGTGTAAAAGTAAACCTCGTCCTAAATTGGGAAAAATGCCATTTTATGGTCCGACAAGGAATAGTTCTAGGACACGTCATATCAGATAGAGGAATTGAGGTAGACAAAGCTAAAATAGAGATTATAAAAGATCTCCAACCTCCAAAATTCGTACGAGAAATACAGAGTTTTCTAGGACATGCCGGTTTCTACAGAAGATTCATAAAAGATTTTTCGAAAATCACAAAACCTCTGACCGGCCTGCTGATGAAAGATGCTGAGTTCGTCTTCGACGACGACTGTTTAAAAGCATTCGAAACATTGAAATCAACCCTTATCACCGCACCAATCATGCAACCACCCGATTGGCAACTACCGTTCGAAATCATGTGCGATGCGAGTGATTATGCTGTAGGCGCAGTTCTAGGACAAAGGAAGGACAAGAAACTCCATGCTATCTACTATGCCAGTAGAACATTAGATCCTGCCCAAATGAACTACGCTACCACAGAAAAGGAACTTCTAGCAGTTATATTCACGCTTGACAAATTCCGTTCTTACTTAGTAGGAGCAAAAATTATCATATACACAGACCACGCTGCCATAAGGTATCTAATAAGCAAAAAGGATGCCAAACCAAGACTATTGAGATGGATCCTGTTATTACAAGAGTTTGACTTAGAAATCAAAGATAAGAAAGGAACCGAGAACGTTGTTGCAGATCACTTATCCTGAATAGAAGGCATCAAACATGAACCAGTACCGATAAATAACGATTTCCCGTACGAACGTCTGATAGCCAAATTAGAAAGTGACGCACCCAATTCAATCTCGGAAGATCCAGAATTCGAAAAAGCCGTAGAAGCCGTCTATGCCCAAGTCACATTACCTTGGTATGCTGACATCGTTAATTACCTCGCTGCGGGCGTGCTTCCACCGGATCTTACTTATCAGCAAAAGAAGAAATTCTTCCATGATCTGAAACATTATTATTGGGACGAACCTCTACTCTTTAAGAGAGGGGCCGACAACATATATCGTCGCTGTGTCCCAGAGGAAGAAATAGAAAATATTATTTCCCAATGCCACTCAGCACCATATGGTGGTCATGCTAGTACATCCAAGACGTGCGCTAAGATTCTCCAAGCCGGCTTATTTTGGCCTAATCTCTGGAAAGACGTTCACATCGCTGTGCAAAAGTGCGATAGATGCCAACGAACTGGCAACATCTCACGACGCGATGAAATGCCTCAGAAAGGAATCTTAGAGGTAGAAATCTTCGACGTCTGGGGAATAGATTTCATGGGACCTTTTCCACCTTCTTTTGGTAATAACTACATACTCGTCGCTGTCGATTACGTGTCTAAATGGATAGAAGCCATAGCTGCTCCAACAAACGACACACGAGTAGTAATCAAACTCTTCAAAAACACAATCTTTCCTAGATTCGGTGTACCGAGACTCGTCATTAGTGACGGCGGATCTCACTTCATATCGCGAATATTCGATAAACTTGTCTCTAAATATGGAGTCCGACACCGAGTAGCTACGCCTTATCATCCGCAAACTAGCGGACAAGTAGAGGTCTCGAACAGAGAGATAAAAAAGATCTTGGAAAAGACCGTCGCTACCTCAAGGAAAGATTGGTCGTCAAAGCTACAAGAAGCTTTATGGGCTTATAGGACCGCATTTAAGACACCAATAGGTACTACCCCCTATAAATTGGTTTACGGTAAATCCTGCCATCTCCCTGTAGAACTAGAGCATAAGGCCTTCTGGGCCATTAAGACACTCAACTTCAACTACACCGAGGCAGGAGAAAAGCGTATCTTGAACTTACACGAGTTGGAAGAACTTCGATTAGACGCTTACGAAAATGCCCGTATCTACAAAGAACGAACTAAAAAGTGGCATGATAAACGTTCAATCAGGAAACAATTCAGTGTGGGAGACATCGTATTGCTATTTAATTCAAGATTAAAACTATTCCCAGGTAAACTAAAATCTAGGTGGTCGGGGCCCTATGAAGTGACTAAAGTACTTCAGAGTGGAGCTGTTGAAATTACTGATAAGATGAATGCACCGTTTATCATAAACGGGCAACGTCTAAAACACTATAATAAGAACGACAACAGCCCTCAAGTCAGCAGTATAGCATTGCTCGAGCTTCCAGTTCAAACACCCGAATAGCTTCTCACCAAGCTATCGTCTGGCTTTAGACGTTAAAAACAGCGCTTACTGGGAGGCAACCCAATTTCCCTCGTTATTGTATTTCATTTTTCTTTAAAATTTTACTTTGAAAATCCAACAAAAATTCTAAACTTATAATTACTACTACTTTCTACTTTCGTTTGTTTTCATACTTTTATTTCTATTTTATTTTTTCCTTTTTGTCTTTTGTTTCTACCGCCTTTCGTTTCTAAAAATCCTGACTTCAATTTCCTGTTTTAAACTTTTCAGGATTTTTAAAAGCCTTTAAAACATTCCTTCTGTTTTCTCCGAATTACCTGCGAGTATGGCCGAATACGACTTCACAAAGGTTCACTTCCGAGGACTCGCTCAAAAGGAAAGATTTGCAGCACTGACCGAAAGAGAATTCGCCTTAACGCTGTATTATGATAAGGCTACTATGGATAAACTAGGGATCACAGATAGCATTCAATACATGTTCAATCAACTGGGTTGGGAGAACACTGCTCTGAAAACACGTTTCGCTACCTACAAGGATCTTACCTATGAATTCCTTAGTTCTTTCAGATACATACCCAACTATGGTTTTGGATCCAGCACAGAGCTGATTACCTTCCGATTGTTTGGAATGGACCAAACCCATAGCCGGATGTCACTAGCCAACCTCCTAAGATTTCCTAGCGGACCGCATGTGTTCATCAGTGCAGAAGATGACGATATTGATTTTGAACTCGATCAATTCTGGGGTAGAATCACAGGCGACTATCACCCTGAACCAGACAGAATGCATAATGATGACATTCATAACCCAACCTTCAGATACTTCTATAAGATACTAGCTCACACCTTGTTTGGAAAATAAGAAAATATTACTGCAGTATCTAAAGAGGAGTTATTCATCATGTTCTGTGCTTCTTAGAGACAGACAGTAAATGCAGTGCCTTTCGTGATGAGATCTTTCAAGCGCCTCACGCTGGAACCTCAGACACCTATTCTCATAGGAGGCCTAGTAACAATGATTGCCCACGAGCTCGGCCTTAGATTCCACTTAAATTCCAGCACTCGTTTTGGCACCATCCGACCCATGAACATACAATTCTGCTTTAACAGGCGCATCTTAGGAACTATGGGACCTGGACCGTATGAGTACCTCATTAACGAAAAACCAGTACAGCTATTCACACTGCCTGATCATCTGATGACAAGTATCCACAACAAGGACAACTGGCTCTATGAATTGGATGAGCCTATGGGACCTCCTTCACCACAGTCAACACCACAGAACTATATGTATGACAGTGACCACATCTCTGAGGCATACGACTATATGTACTATGAGGATGCTGTATCTGAAACTGAAGTAGACCCTACGACTCCTCCGCACTACAACACTTATCCTGAGCCTATCCCTGCGGAGACCACCGACAGAATGGATGTCGTGTTACTCAGATTGGACGACGTCGATACAACTCTGACTAATGTAAAAGCTGACATCGCAAGCATGCACAACGAACTGGTAGGCTTCATGGATCTAGTCTGCGACCAACTCGACTACTATTCACGGAAATTCGATGAGTTGAAGGCACGAAAAGATTAGTTACTAGCTCTTAGCAGTAGTTTCAGTTTAGTCTAGTCTAGTTAGTTTCATTTAATCATTTGGACTGTTAGTTTTCTTTATGTACTACATACAATCGTTTCAATTCTATGTTATTTCAATTCTAGTTTTTATGCAATTATTCTGTTTTCGCATTATCCGTTGTTTGTTGGCTATTCAATTATATTGTAGTATCATTACTAAGCCTTAAATTCACTACGAGGACACCCTCAGAGCAAAATTCCGCGTTCTGCAGATTTTGCTGCTGTGACGACCGTCACAGGACCCTGACGAGCGTCACGCGGGTGACGACCGTCACACCTATGTGACGACCGTCACGCAGTCAAAAAAACTGATATCTGATAAGACAGGGTTCGTGTTCTCTTCCACTTCCCCCCATTATCACTTTCAATCATCCTAACTCCTACCCCACTACGAATTTTCGTCCTCCCCACATTGAACTATAAATTTCAACTCCAAATTCAACCTCCAAACCACACTTCTGTCAGTTCTTCCCTCTCTGCAGAAAAACCCCAAACCTCAGAAACCTCTCCACCTTCCAACAATGGCAAGGAATGCAGAAACCCAAGATGTCAGCAACATTACCTTCAGTAAAGGAGACTTAGGCGAAAGACAACGAGCAACACTATTTTCGCCAGAGACAGCAACCACAAAGTGAACTCGAAAGAGCTCTTCTTTCTCCATTGCGTCTTCAACAATGAACCTGTTAACGCTGCACCGTTTCTGCTGGCTCATATTCAGGCCAACTGCAACCGTGGCTCGAAGCCATTCTACTTTGGCGGGATTGTCACTGCTATTACACTTGGGCTGAACCTTGGAGACCGCCTCCAGCACCTCCAGTCCATCCCCTCGGTGTTCCTTGACACCGACCACTGCAGAGCCTCCCATCTCATCCGCTCCCGAGCTGACGGCAAATACCATCCGGTTGTGCGTGGCAAGACCGTCCGAAGCGTCATCCTTCCGTCCCGCACCCGCATCCATCCAGAGGACCGTACCAACTGGTTGTTCGACCTCACTGCCCCTCCTGCTGCCGCTGCTCCCGCTCAGGACCACACTCACGGTTCCGACGATGAAATCCAAGCTGAGTTGGACAGGTCCGAGCACCCAGAGGCATCGCAGCCTCCTCCTCCCGTAGGTACATCCTCTCGCCGCCGTCGCCATCATCCCGTACCAGACTACATAGAAGAGGACCTCCGCCGCTCCCTAGACCAGCAGACACAGATACTCGCGATGCTGCAGCAGCAGAATCAGCGAGCTGACCAGTTCGAAGCTTGGCACCGGACTCAAATGCAACAACTTCACACCGGCCAAGCTACGATCACTGATGTTGCACCCTAAAATTTGCCCAACCTTATTCCTTGGATTTATGTTTCATCATCATTAGCATTTGCATATAGAGTCATGTACATAGACTAACCATCTGCATAGCATAAGCATAGTAAATCATTCAACAGGGGACCAATCATTATTTTCATCTCTAGAGGCCTAGCAAGAGGTTATTATCCTAATTCCATCCTACTCAAGTCATCATGAAAGAATTTGAAAGCAAAGAGCTCAGCAGATCAAGCCTTGAGTCCATCTCCTAGCTAAGGATACCTGAGGGTCAATAAGAGGGTTATGAGCTGTGAAATGAAAGCATGGAGAGTATCTAGACATCTTGAGAGATTTATAAAGTCATTTGGAGAAGGAGACAAGTCATTGATGAAAGCACAAGAGCTATAGTGGAAGACAGTCAACTAGGGTTTCATCTGGGTCAACCCTAGGTCAACCCTAGGTCAATTGACTGACTTAAGAGGGCATTCAAGTCTATTGGAGAGATGTGGGGATCATCATTTGACATATGAAGAAGGATATGGAGATATGACAAGGAGAATTCAAGAGAAATCAAGGAGAAGAGGAGTTACTAAATTAGGGTTCCTCTGTAAAATCCCCTAGTTTAGGTCAAATTTCCAAGCAAGATAAGTCAAAATGCTAGATTCAAATGGCTTCTTGGCCAACATGAAACTTGTAGAGGATCTCAAGACCTTTAATTTGAGTGGTGGAAGATCTCAAGGAGATTTATAGAACTCAAGTTATGGTCCTTGCAAGTTACAGGTCATTTGGGGTGTCTGAATTTTTGTCTGTGAAAGTGACTTGACTTCCAAGCAATTTTTACCCCTCAAGGAGATTTCAAATGAATTCTTGGTCAACATAAGAATTGTTCCTCATTGTCTTAGCTTTCTAGAATGGTATAGTATGCCTTCATATGATGTGGAGAACTCAACTTATGGTCTTGACAAGCAAAGGGTATTTTGGGCATTTGTGAATTACAGGTCATTTTAACCTATACCCAAAACTCATACAAGGAGGCCTCAAATGGAAAAACTTACAACATCAAACTTGCTCCAAATGGGATTTTAAGTCTAGAAAGAAGGTCACAAATTATTGGAGAAGCTCATAGCATGATGTTACACAATTGGTCAAAATATGAACTAAAAAGGCTTATAAAGTGAATAATTTCAAAGTGAAAAATGGTTTGGGAGATTTACAAGTCCAAATGAAGACTTCCAATATATGATTTTGAATGGAAAAACAATTCTAAGAACAATGGTTCACACACTTTTTTGAGTTTAGAAGGAAAAAATGAAGTTATCCATGGTTGCTTACCTTTTAAGAAACATAATCCAAAATGAGCCAAAGTTTGAAAACAAGGGAATGTGCAAGATGGATCTAGAATGTACCATTGGGGTCTATATATTCATGAAAGATGAATTTGGCAAGGGTTGGCTTCATTTGCACCAAGAGTTTCACAAATTCCCTCATTCTTTTCATTGAAGTTTCATTGTAATTCTCTCAAAATCTTCACAAAATCATCATCCACATTGATTCAATTGTGCTCCATTATCATCATAGATCAGAATTGGAGCAAGGTTTTGTTGATTATCATCCATTTTCGAGTGCCTCTTGCAAGAACACCAAAATCACAATCTCAAGTGGATAGCATAATTCTGGCCAAGTCTCATCCAAAGCTTGCATACAGAATCAAGTTCCTCAAGGATTGATCAAGATTCAACACTTAGAAGCTTCATATCTTCCATTTCCATAGCTGTTTTCAAGATTTCTCATCAGGTAAGTTTTCCTTCGATTGGCTTAATTCTGTTGGTTTCACATGATTTTGTTAGTGTAGAATTGATCTAGGTGGTTAGGAGATTAAGTTAGATGAATTTGGAACGATTTGGTGATGATTAGTGACAGGTGCCATAAACTGTTAGTGTTCATATCTCTTAGATTAGTGCATTATAATTGTGGCTTGATAGCATATGTTAATCTCCATTAGGTGTAGTTTAGTTTAGGTTAAGTCTGAGGAAGAATGGTGAAGGTTTGTATCAGTGCACTTCCATGGTGATCAGAAATTGATGCTATCGGGTTGAGGGATTTATTGAGTTTCAGAGTGAATTAAAACCACAGGATTGAAGAGGGAGAGATTTAGCATGTTTTTCATGTTTATAGCATCGTGATTCGTGGCCTGGATAAGGAGAACAGTTGAGTTGAATTTGCTCGTGCATGGAGGTTTCATGGTGAAACCCTAGTTTCTAACAGAGCCATGGGAGAAGATGCAATCATGGCCGTTTATCTGTTGTTGGACCTTTGACTTGTGAGGCCATCCTAGGGCTGAGATTCAATTCAGAATATGGAGGGAAATGTTCTGGCCAAAACGCGCCGTTTCATTAATTGAAACGGGCGGGCCTCAGGATGTTATGCTATTCAAACCCCCAGCTTTCAGGCCCAAACCAATTGCAACGTGATTTCCATTCTATTCTCACCCCCCCAGCGCGTTTTCATTATTCCATTGATTCTGATTGATGCTGGGCTTTGTCCAAAACGCTACCAACACCCCCCTGTTGTTGGCCCATTGTGATTTTGAACTGGGGCGAGTTACTCTTCATACCCCCTCTCCCTCATTTAATTCATTTTATTTTTCTTAATTCCATTTTATTTTACCAATCTTCATAAAATCATAAATAATTCATAAAAAATGCTTTTTAATTCATTCTTTTTACCATATTTTCATTAAATTGTCTAGAACATTATAGGAAAATAAAATTTCATTTTTAGTTTTATTTCATATTTTTTACATATTTTCTAAATAAATGTCATATTAAAGAATTCATTTCATGCATCATTTTTATGATTTTTGTTCTCTCACATGCTTTGATATTTTTTGATCACTCTTTTCATATTGTTTAGAGGAGATGTTAAGCTTGTAGAAATATTTTAGTTCCCATTTTTAGAGGTTAATTTTAGGTGATTAATAAATGCTTGAATATCATGAACAAAACTAGGGTTTTAGGTGACAACTTAGGAGTTTGATTTTATTTCCCTTAGGACTTAGGGTTTAAATAGATTAGTTATGGGACTATAGGGGCTATGGGTAGTTATTAGATCCCTTAGAGAACAGTCAGGATTCCCCTACTGCTATTATTACTGTCTGTATATCTGTTGTTTGGTGTGGTGTGCCCTCTGGGGTTTATTGATTGTTTGTATGGGTATTGGGTTTGTCTGGGGCCCTGGGGAAGCTGAAGATTTGTGGAGATGAAGCTATTGGAGATCCAAAGATTGAAGATCAACTGTCAGAGTTGAGGAGGAGTTTCTTGCTGGCAGTTGCTGAGGAGACTAGGGTTTAGGAGCTAGGCAGAGCTCTAGATTAGAAATTTTGTTTCTCAAACATGGATTGTCTTGTCTGCATCCATTCTTCTCTGTGATTCAGAGTCTCTCTAAGATACTCACCCCCTTCCTTTGGAAGGCTTGGTGATAGTGTCTATGAGATAGAACTCTTGAGAGAAAATGTCTCTTGTGTTAGAAGCAGTCTGTTCACCACCTTTGGTAGTCAGCTGAGTGCTTAACACCCATTCACTCTTGTGACTGATCCCTCATCCTGGAGGTTTGAACTTGAAGAAAAGCCATTGCAGATGGAAGACTGATGACCAAAGCCCTTGTCTGAAGGCCATGAAGATGGAGACTGATGCTGGTTGAAGCCTGTAGCTGATTGGAGATTACTTGAAGCCAGTTGTTGATTCAGAGCTGCTGATGCTGTTTCTTTTGGCTGTATTTCATTTGTTGATGTATTGATTGGTTTTCTGAACTGTATTGTTTGCTGTTTACCCTGCTGGGTTGAAAGTGAAGCCTGTTCACTTTCGCCTATTGTTTTCTAGGTTCGAGGTTGAGTGGGACTCCCTTGCCTCGCTTGTGCTGTTGCATCCATGCATTTTACTGCTTTACTGTATATATCTGATATTGTTTCTGTTTCTGCCTATCCCGTAGGATCTCTGTTTCTCTCTGTGCAAGAGAGGAGCATGATAGACACTAGGTCTTAACCCATGCATGATAACATTAGGTTAGTTTGTGTCCCTTCGCAACCGTAGGTTAGAGTTCTGTCTCTTCTTTCTCAAAACAAACAGAAAAATACAATAAGATTTCAAACACAATAAAAGACACTTCTTCCGTAAAAGAATGTGAACTCATCAAGACGTCATTTTTGTCCGCTTGGACTGCTAATCAGAAAAACCTTTTTCAGAAGGAATAAAATCAACCAAGACAAGCCTGTGTCGTACGTGGCCCGAACTACGTTTGCTCTGATCTTTCATGCTGTATGAAAGTACGTAGGCATAGGATGCGATATCCTAGCGAGCAACCTTCCCCTCCTTTCTCGTAGGTAGGCGAACTACGTTGACTCTGATTTCTCGTTCCAGACGGGAATACGTAGGCATAAAGTGCGATACTTTGCCGAGTCATTTTTTTATTATTTTCATTTTATTTTCTTTTCAACCCCAGACCTTTAGTTTAGATAGAATAACAATCCATACCCGAAAACAAGCGTGGATCCCGTCGAGTACGACGGACGTGAGGGGTGCTAATACCTTCCCCTTGCGTAACCGACTCCCGAACCCAGGTTTTGGTTGCGACGACCATACCTTTCCCGTCTTTGCGAGGTTTACTCTGAGCGTTCCCTTTCCCTCCCGTGGGATAAATAACGCACGGTGGCGACTCTTCTGTTCAGCCGGCGCCGATTTTCGCAGTAGCGACAGCTGGCGACTCTGCTGGGGACCCAATATCCCCTGGCTGCTAAGGACTGCGATGGTTCTTATACATTTGGGATCCAACGTCCCTTGAGAGAGTCAATCCTAGCGCTTGTTTTCCCGTCGAGGATTTTGTATGGAGTTATTTTATATTTCTAACCTTGTATTTTCAGCTTTATATATTGTTTATTATTGCTGTATTGGGGTGTGACGGGTGTTCTGATATTGAGAGATAAGCCGGACCTGGGCTTGAGTGCACCTAGAATTAGAGTAGAAATTAGTGGGCGCCCGCTTGCTTTGCTTGCTTTGGTGTCCCATGAAATCTACACTCAGACGAGGTTCCTCTGGTTGGCCTCCTGCCCCTTCCTTTGGTTGGCGTGGGTTGCTGGTTAGTTGGATTGTCGACTCTGGGGACCGATCATTTGGAAGTTGGCTGAGTGAGGCCTCTTCAGGAATTGGTGATACCACTCCTTCTGGGAATCGTATCATCAACCCTGAAAGTCTGTGACGCCGACGACCGCATAGGATGCCGTACCTTGTGCCAGTTATAGGGCCACCCACCTGTGAGGGGAACCAGGGTTATGCAGGTAACTAGACCTCCAGATTACCGGTTATTTCTTGATCAGAGATCCGGGTTATTCATGGAGAGTTATGAGGTCTGCCAGAGACCATGTGGAGATTTATTCTGAGGTCTGTCAGAGACCATTTGGAGATTTATTCTGAGGTCTGTCAGAGACCATTTGGAGATGTATTCTGAGGTCTGTCAGAGACCAGTTGGAGATGTGTTATGAGGTCTGTCAGAGACCAGTTATAGATGGGATTTGAGGTCTATCAGAGACCAATGAGTTATGGTTTGAGGTCTGTCAGAGACCAGTGTTGGAGTTCTATTTTAGGTCTGTCTGAGACCAGGGTTTGATGACTTCTGGACGGTCTACCTGAGACCTTTCTTGATTGGGTTTAGGCTATTCAGTGGCAGCTTTGGTCCCTGTTGAATGTTACTTGCATTGCATCCCTGCATATACATTATCATTTGCATTTCACTAACGTGTGTCTGTGCTGCAGGTGCATTTGCATTTCCCTAGTTCTAGTGCCCAGACTTCTGAGTGTTTGATCATGACTAGCCTACGGAGAACGGTTGCTTACAAATTGCCTACGCCTGATATTGTTCCTTTACTGGGGTTGATCTCTCTTGCTGATGAGGGTGTTCGTAGGAGTTTCCGGATGAGCTATGGTAGATTATTGAGATTGGTGTGCAAACCTACAGAGGTAGAGTTAGATGGGCTGTATGCTTTGATGCAATTCTACGACCCTGCTTTGAGGTGTTTCACGTTCTCTGACTTTATTATGGGACCAACCTTGGAGGAATACGCTGAGTATGTTGAGCTGCCTGTGCAGAACCAGGTTCCATTCATTCATTATGATGCCAAACCCAAGCCGGAGGAATTGGCAAAAGCCTTGCATGTTGATGCTTCTGAACTTGTGACTACTGTTTCCCGTGGAGTTCCAGGCTTCTCATTTCAGTTCTTAGTGGGTAAAGCCCAAGAGTACGCCAAGAATGGGTGCTGGGTTGCTTTCAATGCTGTGTTGGCTTTGTGCATTTATGGCATAGTACTGTTCCCCAACATACCGGATTTTGTGGACTTCGATGCTTTCTACTTGTTCGCCGCTGGTAATCCTGTACCTACCTTACTCGGAGATCTCTACCACTCACTGCATTACAAGAATGAGAAGGGAAGAGGGAAGAATGTTCATCTTTGTGTACCCTTATTGAGTATGTGGTTTGAGAGTCATCTTCCTAAGAGAGGATCTGCTGCAGAGACTACAGTTCCAGTTGGCTGGCCGGAGCGTTTGATGAGGTTATCGTCGGAAGATATGGAGTGGTTTGATAGAGACCTGTTGGGATCTGAGCTCATCTTTAGCTGTTCTGGTTACCCTAATGTCCCATTGATTGGAAGAAAAGGGTGTATCAATTACAACCCTTCTCTATTCATTCGCCAGTTCGGATATGCGCTGAAGAATCCACCTCATGAGGAAGAAGTACAGGAATCTCTGTACTTCACCGGTGACGTGAAGGGGGAGTTATTAGCCAAGTTGCGACATGCCTGGACGCGTATTAACCGCAAAGGGAAGCCGCTGTTAGGAAAGAATGACTGTCAGGCCTATGCACCTTATAGAGCTTGGATTCAGGAGAGGGCTAGTCAGTTGAGGATGCCATTTCCAGATGCACCAATTCTTGATCCTATTCCGGTAGAAGAGCCAACTACTGTTTCTAAGGAAGTCTATGAACAGGTTGTGAAGGAGAAAGAAGCCTTGATGAAGGTCAACGAAGGGTTAGAGCAAGAGTTAGCCCAGGCACGCAGCGAGAAAAACAAGGCCGTATATGCTTTCCAACAACAGATTGAGCTAGTAAACAGGTTAGGAGCTGAGTTGACCGAGGAAAAGAAAAAGCGCGAACGTCTGGGGCAAGAGTTCAGAAGTTCCCACGACATGCTGGAAGCCAAAAAGAAGGCGCTTGACGCAGCACACCGAGAGATATCTTCTTGCAATAAGACTTGGAATGCTACTCTCACCAACAACAAGCAGAGGGAAGATAAGCTGAAGCAGCAAATTTCCGACCTCGAGGAGAAGTTGAAGTCTAGCATCAAGAAGTGTGAGGAAGAAGTGATGAACCGGTATAGTGTCCAGCATGCACTGAACAAGGCAATCAAATCCAGAGATGAAGCAGTGTCCCAGAAGCGAAAGTTAGAAGATTGTTTCGGAGAAGCAACATGGGAAGAAACCGCTGAAGACGTACGCCGTGTCCTTAAGAAGAGAAACCAGCTTGTTGAAGGGCTGCTTGACCGACCAAGCCATCCGGAGACCAAGAAGTTGATAGAGGAGTACCAGACTTTTGGGAGGATCTGATCATTCCATTATTTGTATGCTTTATTTGCATAGTGCTGACCATCGCCAGGATTGTTGGTTGAGGTCATGCCATCTTTGTACTCTTAGTGATATTGTACCCTGGGCTTATTGATTCTCTCTGTTATATATGAGGCTTTCTATGATTCAGCTCCGATATTCCTATTGTCAACGCTGTCACTGCACCGGCACCCTCGCACTAGAACTGGGGGAATGAACTTCCCTAATGCACAGACACATTGCATTGCATTCATATTCATATTGCATAACAGGTAACTTATGAATGGTGTCTTATCTCTTGCTTTACCTCAGGTACTTAACAGGATTCCAGATCAACATCCGCACCGCTATTATACACGATCCAACTGTCGGAAAGTCATGGACCAGATTCAGAACGAGATGCAGGATGTACGCGAGAAGCTCGCCCTCTTCATGCAGACCATGGAGGCTATAGCAAAAGGGCAAGAGAATTTGCAGGCCATGGTCCAGCCTCTGTTGGCTCGCAACGCTGGTCATGGTAACGAAGATCATCAGTCTGTCAGGGTTGATACTGCTCATGGAGATGGCACTCCAACGCCAGTGGCTCCGCCTGTCGTCAATGTGAATGCTGCTAACGTCAACAACACTACCGCTGCTGTGAATGGTAACGTCGGAGTTGGAAATGAAACTGCTGTCCATAACGCTGGGCTGGGTGATGTCAATGTGGGAGATAATCTCGGAGGCAATGGCTTTGTCAACGCTGGGTTCGGATTCAACGATCAGGGATTTGACAATACTGGCAAGTATGGCTTTAATGCTCAAGGCTTTGGGCAAGATGGTTATGGTATGGTCAATTAGGGCTATGGAGGTTTTGGAAACGGAAACGGTGCTGGTTTTATGGCTGGAGGTCCTGCTGGAGGTGTTCAAGGGTATGGCAACAGAGGCCGAGTTCCGGGGATGAATCAGGTCAGAGCTGGACGTAATAATGCGTATGATGGATACGGGGCTGGAAACGGTATGTGGCAAGAGGATCAGCAGGAAGACGCCTTCTCTGGAGGGGGCTTTGAAGGGCCGATGGATGATTCTCAAAAGATTAGAATGCTGGAAGAGCAAATGAAGGGAGTCCTAAACCAGAGTGCTGTGGGTCTGGACATGGCAACAATGGGCTTGGTACCTGGGCTGAGGGTGCCAATCAAGTTCAAAGCGCCTGCGTTCGATAAGTACAAAGGAGATACATGCCCGAAAGTGCATGTACGAGCTTATTACAGAAAGATGTCTGCATACTCCACTGACGAAAGAATGCTCATGCATTTCTTTCAGGATAGCCTATCGGGTCCTTCCTTAGAGTGGTACATGGGGTTGGAGCCCACTGATATCAAGACTTGGAAGCAATTAGCAGAGGCGTTCGTAGCCCATTACAAATATAACAGTGACCTGGCACCCAATCGGGTCCAGTTGGCCGGGCTTTCGCAGAAGAAGGGGGAGAGTTTTAAAGAATACGCGCAAAGGTGGCGCGATATGGCTGCCAGGGTCCGTCCTCCTGTGGAAGATAAAGAAATGAACGACATGTTTGTTGGCACATTCACCGGGCTGTTTCATGATATGCTGTTTCATACGTCTCTGGCTAGTTTTTCAGATCTGATTTTGATGGGTGAAAAGATTGAGCGGAACATTAAGCAAGGCAAGTTCCAAGTCGATGAGTCAACTGCATCTGGCAGTAATAGGAAAGCTTATGGTGGGCGCCGTCAGGGCGAAGCTAGTGCTGTATTTGGAGGCCGAGGCCGAGGCCGAGGCAGGGGAAGAAATCCATATCGTCAGCCGCAGCAAGTGTCGAGTGTCACAATCCCGTATCAACAACAACCAATTCAGCAACAACAACAGGTTCAGCAGCAACCAATGCCACAGCAGCAGCAGCCTCAGCAGGGGGCACAGCAGGCTCAGAGAAAATTCCAGGGTGGTAAGCCGAGAAGGGTGTTCGAGAAACCTCCCTCTAACTATGCTGATTTATTGCAGACCTTGTTGGGATTGAATCTGGTAGAGAAAAGAACCTTGGCACCGATAACGGGAACTCCCCCGTTCGGCTATGATGCAAATAGGCGCTGCGAGTTTCATTCTGGGGCCCCGGGCCATGATATAGAAGGTTGTCACGCTTTTAAGCACGTTGTGCAGGATCTCTTGGACAACAAGTCTATCAACTTCGGAACGACCGGTGCGAATATAGTCCAGAAACCCATGCCTAATCATGGGGCGAACGCCGTGCTGACTGAGGAAGGTCTGAATTTGATTATGAATGTTGAGGATTTAAAGACGCCGCTGAGCGAAATAAAAAGCCGACTGTTGCAAGGAGGTGTTTACCCGGGTTGTAATGAGTACTGTTTAGATTGTTGGGCCCTGTCTGGGGGGTGTGAGGATTTGAAGAAAGGCATTCAGGCCTTAATTGATGATGGTATATTGCAGTTTGATAGAACAGCAACTGATGAGCCGGCAGGGGCAGTAATGGATAATCAGAGTGATGTTGCCACAGTGACAATTCCTAGGAAGACGATCACTATTTCAGCACCAGCTCAGCGACCACCGATTACTATAACTAAAGCCGGGCCAATCCCGTATGAGAGCACGAAAGCGGTTCCATGGTCATATGGGCTAGAGGTGTATTGTGACGGGATTAAAATCGATGTTAACAAGCAGTCAGCGGAGGTTGTGGATAATGTTGTTGGCCCGGGAGGCATGACGAGAAGCGGCAGGATCTTTATATCTCCTGAAGTAGAGGCCGAAAGGCTAGCGAAAGGAAAGGGGAAAGCGGTTGAAAATGTTCCGGTTCAAGCAAAGGAAAAAGAAGCAGCATCTAAGGATGTCGAAGAATTCATGCGTTTAATTCGGAAGAGCGATTATAAAATCGTGGAGCATCTGCAGCAAACACCGTCCAAAATATCTATATTGTCATTGCTGTTGTGTTCAGAAGCCCACAGGAACGCTTTGCTGAAAGTCCTGGACACTTCTTTTGTACCACAGGATGTCTCCGTCAATCAGCTAGAAGGAGTATTGGCACACGTAAATGCAGGCCACAGTCTGGGCTTTACTGATTTCGACTTGACTCCGAAAGGAAGGGATCATAATATGGCATTACATGTATCCGTTGAGTGCAGAGGGTCGACAATGTCGCACGTATTGGTTGACACCGGGTCGTCTTTGAATGTGCTGCCTAAGAAGGCTATGATGAAGCTGGATGTTCGAGGAATTTTGTGCACACCAAGTGATTTGGTAGTCAGAGCGTTTGACGGCACGCGGAGAACAGTCTTCGGATCGATCACCTTGCCTCTGCAAGTGGGGCCAGAAGTGTTTGCAACGGAGTTTTATATCATGGATATACAGCCTGCGTACAGCTGCTTGCTGGGAAGACCTTGGATTCACGGGGCAGGGGCAGTCACGTCAACCCTGCATCAGAAGTTAAAGTATATGGTCGGAGACAGTGTAGTCACCGTGTGCGGAGAAGAAGACATCCTGGTCAGCCATCTTTCTTCGTTCAAATATGTGGAAGTCGACGGGGAGATCCACGAGACGCCATGCCAAGCATTCGAAGGTTTGCGCATAAAGGACAAGAGTCCCGGGCCAAGCAAAGTGCCAGAGATAGCTGTTTCTTCGTATAAAGAGGCTCAAGCGCTAGTGAAGGCAGGAGAAGCCACGGGCTGGGGCAAAGTATTGGACATTCCGGTGAAAATGGACCGGTTCGGACTGGGGTACCGACCGTCGTCATCAACTCCTTCTGTGGGGGCCCCTCATTTCAGAAAGTCAATCACCATCTCTGCCAGTGGAGTATGCCATGAATCTGTCAATGCTGCTTCGGAATCCGATGAAGGGGACAGCGACTGTGATATGGATGCCTGGATTCAGCCAAGCACGCCAGGACAAGGACTGTGCAACTGGTCTATTCAGGAGCTTGTTCCTGTGACTTTTAAACAGTAATGCTTTGCTTTATTAATTGTTGAATAATCTGATGTCTTGCCCGGGGAATCGGGATTTGCTTAGGGCTGTGTTGTTATAAACATTGCTTCGTTAATCATTAAATAAATGGCGTTTTTTTTCATGTGCAAATACCGTAATCCCTGTCTTTCTTGTTTTGTATTTTTCAATAAAATGGCAACGTGGTTATCCGCTTTATACGCATTTTGAAGCACTTAACCCTTTCTTTTGCAGGATAACATTTTCAGATGACATCCTTGAACCACCTATGACTCGTCCCGACTTCGAGCACCCGGTATTCCAGACCGAAGAAGAGGTTGTCGAAGATAGCGACGTTCCTGAAGAACTGTCTTGGTTGGTGAAGCAAGAGGAAAGAGCCATTCTGCCTCACGACGAGGTTATCGAAATTATCAATTTGGGGTCGGAAGGGGTTGAGAAAAATATTCGCATCGGAGCCGCACTGCAGAGTGATATCAAGCGAAAACTGGTTGAAATGCTCCGAGAGTATAATGATGTATTCGCTTGGTCGTATCAAGATATGCCAGGGCTCGATACTGATATGGTTGTGCATCGTTTGCCACTGAAAGAAGACTGCCCGCCTGTCAAACAAAAACTTCGCAGAACTCGCCCAGATATGGCAATGAAGATCAAAGAGGAGGTTCAGAAACAGTGGGACGCTGGTTTCCTGGCTGTGACGAAGTATCCCTCATGGGTTGCTAACATCGTGCCAGTGCCAAAGAAAGATGGCAAGGTTCGAATGTGCGTGGATTATAGAGATTTGAATAAAGCAAGCCCAAAAGACGATTTTCCACTTCCTCACATTGACGTGTTAGTTGATAATACTGCTCAGTACTCTGTATTCTCCTTCATGGATGGCTTTTCAGGCTATAATCAAATTAAAATGGCGCCAGAGGATATGGAGAAGACTACTTTCATAACGCCTTGGGGAACATTTTGTTACAAAGTGATGCCCTTTGGTTTGAAAAATGCTGGGGCAACGTATCAGCGTGCGATGACAACTCTCTTTCATGACATGATGCATAAAGAGATCGAAGTTTATGTTGACGATATGATTGCCAAATCCCAGACGGAGGAAGAGCATCTGGTGAATCTGTTGAAGTTGTTTAAAAGGCTTAGGAAGTTCAGGCTGAGGCTGAACCCTAACAAATGCACCTTCGGGGTGAGATCGGGTAAGCTCCTAGGGTTCATAGTAAGCGAAAGAGGAATAGAGGTCGATCCTGCTAAAATAAAAGCGATTCAAGAAATGCCGACGCCTAAAACAGAAAAAGAGGTGCGCGGGTTTTTAGGGAGATTGAACTACATTGCTCGGTTCATATCTCACCTAACGGCCACGTGTGAACCATTATTCAAGCTGTTAAAGAAAGATCAAGCTGTAACGTGGAACGATAATTGTCAAAAGGCGTTCGATAAAATAAAGAAGTATCTGCAGGAGCCTCCTATTTTGATACCCCCGGTGGCAGGGAGACCCTTGATAATGTATTTGACGGTTCTTGAGGGAAGCATGGGTTGTGTTCTCGGTCAACACGACGAGACGGGGAGAAAAGAGCATGCAATCTATTATTTGAGTAAGAAATTTACAGACTGTGAATCTCGATACTCAATGCTGGAGAAAACTTGTTGCGCGCTAGCCTGGGCCGCCAAGCGTTTGAGGCAGTACATGCTGAATCATACAACCATGCTCATCTCGAAGATGGATCCAATCAAATATATATTTGAAAAGCAGGCGTTGTCAGGTAGAATTGCCAGGTGGCAGATGATCTTGACTGAATACGATATTCAATACGTCTCGCAAAAGGCAATAAAGGGGAGTGTGCTGTCTGAGTATCTGGCGGAGCAGCCTATTGAAGAGTATCAATCGATGAGATTCGACTTTCCTGACGAGGATATCATGTATCTCAAGATGAAGGATTGCGAAGAGCCGTTACCAGACGAAGGACCAGAGCTGGGGTCCAAATGGCAGATGATATTTGATGGAGCTGTGAATGCTTACGGTAGCGGAATAGGGGCAATTATCACTACGCCGCACGGGTCGCACATCCCGTTTACTGCCCGATTGACCTTTGCCGTCACCAACAATGAGGCCGAATACGAAGCTTGCATAATGGGGCTTGAAGAAGCCATTGATTTGCGAATCAAACATCTAGACGTATACGGAGACTCAGCTCTGGTAGTGAATCAGATCAAAGGGGAATGGGAGACACGGCAGCCCAATTTGATACATTACATGAATTATGCAAGGAGATTGTTGCCTTTCTTCGACAAAGTTGAATTGCATCACGTGCCACGGGCAGAAAATCAAATGGCTGATGCCCTTGCCACTTTGTCTTCCATGTACAAGGTCAATTTCTGGAACGAAGCTCCCCAAATCACTATCTCTCGGTTGGACAGGCCAGCTTATGTATTTGCTATTGATGAAGCGTCTGATGGCAAACCGTGGTATTTTGATATCCTTAACTTCCTGAAGAATAAAGAGTATCCGGCTGGGGCATCCAGTCAAGATCAGAAGACTCTCAGGAGATTAGCGGGTAATTTCTATTTGAACCCGGATGGCGTCTTGTACAGAAGAAACCACGACTTGGTGTTGTTGCGTTGTGTAGATGAAAAAGAGGCCAAGCTTCTCATGGAGGAAATTCACGAAGGTGCATTTGGTACGCATGCTGGTGGGCATGCTATGACGAGAAAACTGCTGCGGGCAGGTTACTTTTGGCTGACGATGGAAACTGATTGTTTCAAATTTGCAAGAAAGTGCCACCAGTGCCAAATTTATGCTGACAAAATACACGTGCCTCCGAGTCCTCTAAATGTGATGTCATCTCCATGGCCATTCTCAATGTGGGGAATCGATATGATTGGAAAGATTGAGCCGACGGCTTCTAACGGGCATCGGTTCATCCTCGTAGCAATCGATTATTTCACCAAGTGGGTGGAAGCAGCGTCTTACGCAAATGTAACGAAGCAAGTGGTGGCTAGATTCATCAAGAGAGATATCATTTGCCGATACGGAATTCCCGAGCGGATAATCACGGACAACGGTTCAAATCTGAACAACAAAATGATGAAGGAGCTCTGTCAGAATTTCAAGATCGAACATCACAACTCCTCCCCTTACCGACCCAAGATGAATGGCGCTGTCGAAGCGGCCAATAAGAATATCAAGAAGATAGTCCAGAAAATGGTGGTGACTTATAAAGATTGGCATGAAATGCTACCTTTCGCTTTGCACGGTTATCGTACGACGGTACGCACATCAACCGGGGCAACTCCGTTCTCGTTGGTATACGGAATGGAAGCGGTATTACCATTGGAAGTTGAGATCCCTTCTCTGAGGGTATTGCGAGACGTTCAGCTGGACGAGGCAGAATGGGTAACGAATAGGTTGAACCAACTGAGTTTGATGGATGAGAAGAGGCTAGCTTCTCTGACATACGGTCGTTTGTACCAAAGACGAATGAAGAAAGCGTACGACAAGAAAATACTTCCGCGAAGCTTTCAGACGGGCGACCTTGTGCTGAAAAGGATTCTCCCGCCGCAAGCAGATCACAGGGGCAAGTGGACCCCCAACTACGAAGGGCCATACGTTGTCAGTAAGGTCTTTTCAGGAGGAGCTTTATTGTTGTCCACCATGGACGGGGAAGACTTTGCATCACCTGTGAATTCGGACGCGGTTAAAAAATACTTTGCTTAAAATAGACCCGCTGGACAGAAAAAAGAGAGTCCAGGCAAAAATGGGGCATCCTGGCGAACCAAAAACAGAATGAAAGGTTCGGGCAAAAGTTAGGGATAAAATTGAAAAAATGTACACCCGCGAAGTTGAAAACCTACACTGGGCGGCTTCGGCAAAAAAAGGTATCCCGGTGAACTGAAAACCCGTAAAGGGCGGTTCACGCAAAAGTTAGGGATGTGAAAAGCAAATGACTGCGGTCCGAATTTGGTATTCAATGAGCATCGGTGCGGGAGAATATGTTTGAGGAGTCAGTTATCGGATACAACCTCTTCAGAAGTAGGGATACCGGGAAAGCAGTGGAGTCGGACGAGTCGTGGGAGGATCAGTTCTTGGTGTTCATCTGCATCCAGTTGCCGACATGTGTACAAAATTTAATTTGTCAATATTTATGCTTCTTGTGAATACTTGCATACTTGTATATTTGCTTTGCGTAGCTTCCTCTTTTCAGGAGTTACATCCCGTGTACAAAAAAACTCCGCCCATTCAGGGGCCCAATCAATGAAAATGTGTTATTCAGTACTTGATGCCTGTTCTTTACTGTTTTGCGCATGATAAAACGCCTAAGTTTATTGAAGCTAGCATGAGTATAACATTACTGGCCCTTGCCAACAATTGTTAAAGCTTTGAATTAACTGAGTGTAACGTCACTAACCTGAATCGATTTGGATTGCATAGGCTTGTCGTGTCTTGTTTGTGTTGTTGCAGGTTTCATAACTGTACGAGGAAGGTGGTCAAAAGATTGCAATAGTGAAAGGCTTGATCCCCACGCAGGTCAGGCATGTTCTTCCTGAAGAAGGATAGAATTCTCCAGCTAGCCGTAGCTTATCCAAAGGACGTGCTCCAGAGAAGTTACTCGTCCTCAGCAGAATTTAGTGATTCTGAGATCGTAAGGCTATATTCAGACAGGTTCATCTCCCCCCGCAGGGTCATGCATTCTCCCCCAGCAGGGTCAGTTAATTTTCCCCAAGAGAATCCAGCCGTCCCCAGCGGAGTTCTCTTTTCAGCAAATGTTCTTTCCTTCCGGTGGAATTCGAAGGTCAAGGCTCTCCAAAGCAGAGTTGATGTTGGGTCCTGTCATTTATTTTGTCAGAGATACTGGTGATATCGGTTCACATTCCAGCAGAAAGTCCGATCGTGCTGTGCGTATCTGCTATTCCTCAGCAAAGTCATATTCCCCAGCAGGGGGTTACCTCAACAGGGTGTTTGGTTTGAGTTCCCAATTTCCCAGCAGGGTTGAATTCACCCTTCCAGCATTTATTTTGCTGGAATAATTCTGTAGCATCTGGCTATCCCCGGCGGAGTCGGCATTATCTTCAGCATTTATTTTGCTGAAGCAGTTTCTGTACTCTAGCAGCAGGTGGGGAAAGCACTTGCTCAAATGAACTACCAAACAGTCCAGATCTCGGCATGAGATATTCAATGACAATGTCAGTTTCGGCGGTATTCCCCCACAGAGTTATCGTGATAAAACTCTCTTTGTCTCCAGCAGAGTCATTTATGCAAATGTATCTGATTTTTCCCAGCCAGAGTGGCCAGGATAAGAATCTCCTTATTATTCCCAAGCAGAGTTCGTTTGTCATCAACGAGTCGCATGAATCAGAATTTCAGAGACCACCGCCGGTTATCAGAGCAGGCGTCCGATAGTTGGTTTTCAGACATCCCCAGTAGAGTTCATCTCGAAGTCGCTGTCACGTCAGTGCTGAGCAGTTTGTGGGTAAGGACCATTGAAGAATTAAGTCCTGACGTGGACCATTTACTCCTAGAATGACGGGATTTCTTCAGAAGTGGGCGTCCTAACGCGGACAGGTTTGTTTTACCGGATCGGTAAGGTGCGTTAATCCTGACGTGGATAGATTCGGTCTCTCGAAATTCGGAGAAAGGGGGGTCATGACGTTGACAAAAGATTGGTTATTCTTCGTGTTGGTATCCTGACGTGGATCATTTGTTTTCAGCAGATATCTTTATTTGTAATGGTGAAATGTGCGTCCTGACGTGGACAAGTTTGTAGTTCTTTGTGATGACAAGATACAAGAATCCTGACGTGGACAAATTTATCCTTCTTCGTGTTGTTGGCAAAGTGTAAGTCCTAACGCGGATATTTCCCCAGTGAGTCGAAGGTGTGAGTCCTTACGTGGACAAGTCTTATTTCCTCAGTGAGTCGAAGACGCCTGAGTCCTTACGGGGACAAATCAGGATGAGATCAGTGTCCTAACGCGGACAGATTAAAGAGATTATTATTCCTAACGTGGAAAGATGTAGTCCTTACGCGGACATATCAACAGAGGTGATTCCTAACGTGGAAAGACGGAGATTCCTAACGCGGAAAAGATGTAGTCCTTACGCGGACGTATCAGAAGAGGATTCCTTACGTGGAAATGACACCATTCCTGACGTGGAAAGAGTGAAGTCCTTACGTGGACAGGTAAAATAGCATTCCTTACGTGGAAAGAAGTTGGTGTTCCTTACGTGGAAAGATCAGAGTCCTTACGTGGACATATCAAGAGCATTCCTTATGTGGAAGAAAAATGGTTTCCTTACGTGGAAAGACGAGTTTATTCCTTACGTGGAAAGATTGAGTCCTCGCGCGGACATATCAAGATTGATTCCTAACGTGGAAAGAAGAAGACTATTCCTGACGTGGAAGAAATTGAGGTCCTTACGTGGACAGATTCAAGAAAAGTGGAATTCCTTACGCGGAAAGATCGGAGTCCTGACGCGGACATGTCAAATGGCATTGGAGTCCTTACGTGGACAGATTGATATAGTTTCCTAACGCGGAAAGAAGATTGCTTCCTAACGTGGAAAGATAAAAGCGTTACTCCTAACGTGGAAGGGTGTTATTCCTAACGTGGGCGATTCAGTTTACGGAAATACAGATGAAGTATCCCCAGCGGAGTTGCCGAGATTTTTTCTGGGTTGACAGCAAGTGGAGTCCTGACGTGGACAGGTTCTAGTTGAGAGTTCTTCGTATTGACAATGGACAGAGTCCTAACGTGGACAAGCAAGCAGTCTGGTATGACAGAATCCTCTTCAGAACGATGAAGACAATCCCCAGCACGGTCGCGCAAGATCAGTGGGTTGCTCTAACAGTCAGATTCAGCTGACGAATGTCATTCCGCAAGCAGGAGCGCAGTTTATTTCCGCGGTTGGCAAATTTCTGGTTTCACTAGTATTCAACCGTCTCGTACCGCGAATGTCTGAAGGCTCCGGGCTCTTCATCCAATCGGGTCCAAGTCGCTTGAATAGGGGCAGCTGTTGCACCCTAAAATTTGCCCAACCTTATTCCTTGGATTTATGTTTCATCATCATTAGCATTTGCATATAGAGTCATGTACATAGACTAACCATCTGCATAGCATAAGCATAGTAAATCATTCAACAGGGGACCAATCATTATTTTCATCTCTAGAGGCCTAGCAAGAGGTTATTATCCTAATTCCATCCTACTCAAGTCATCATGAAAGAATTTGAAAGCAAAGAGCTCAGCAGATCAAGCCTTGAGTCCATCTCCTAGCTAAGGATACCTGAGGGTCAATAAGAGGGTTATGAGCTGTGAAATGAAAGCATGGAGAGTATCTAGACATCTTGAGAGATTTATAAAGTCATTTGGAGAAGGAGACAAGTCATTGATGAAAGCACAAGAGCTATAGTGGAAGACAGTCAACTAGGGTTTCATCTGGGTCAACCCTAGGTCAACCCTAGGTCAATTGACTGACTTAAGAGGGCATTCAAGTCTATTGGAGAGATGTGGGGATCATCATTTGACATATGAAGAAGGATATGGAGATATGACAAGGAGAATTCAAGAGAAATCAAGGAGAAGAGGAGTTACTAAATTAGGGTTCCTCTGTAAAATCCCCTAGTTTAGGTCAAATTTCCAAGCAAGATAAGTCAAAATGCTAGATTCAAATGGCTTCTTGGCCAACATGAAACTTGTAGAGGATCTCAAGACCTTTAATTTGAGTGGTGGAAGATCTCAAGGAGATTTATAGAACTCAAGTTATGGTCCTTGCAAGTTACAGGTCATTTGGGGTGTCTGAATTTTTGTCTGTGAAAGTGACTTGACTTCCAAGCAATTTTTACCCCTCAAGGAGATTTCAAATGAATTCTTGGTCAACATAAGAATTGTTCCTCATTGTCTTAGCTTTCTAGAATGGTATAGTATGCCTTCATATGATGTGGAGAACTCAACTTATGGTCTTGACAAGCAAAGGGTATTTTGGGCATTTGTGAATTACAGGTCATTTTAACCTATACCCAAAACTCATACAAGGAGGCCTCAAATGGAAAAACTTACAACATCAAACTTGCTCCAAATGGGATTTTAAGTCTAGAAAGAAGGTCACAAATTATTGGAGAAGCTCATAGCATGATGTTACACAATTGGTCAAAATATGAACTAAAAAGGCTTATAAAGTGAATAATTTCAAAGTGAAAAATGGTTTGGGAGATTTACAAGTCCAAATGAAGACTTCCAATATATGATTTTGAATGGAAAAACAATTCTAAGAACAATGGTTCACACACTTTTTTGAGTTTAGAAGGAAAAAATGAAGTTATCCATGGTTGCTTACCTTTTAAGAAACATAATCCAAAATGAGCCAAAGTTTGAAAACAAGGGAATGTGCAAGATGGATCTAGAATGTACCATTGGGGTCTATATATTCATGAAAGATGAATTTGGCAAGGGTTGGCTTCATTTGCACCAAGAGTTTCACAAATTCCCTCATTCTTTTCATTGAAGTTTCATTGTAATTCTCTCAAAATCTTCACAAAATCATCATCCACATTGATTCAATTGTGCTCCATTATCATCATAGATCAGAATTGGAGCAAGGTTTTGTTGATTATCATCCATTTTCGAGTGCCTCTTGCAAGAACACCAAAATCATAATCTCAAGTGGATAGCATAATTCTGGCCAAGTCTCATCCAAAGCTTGCATACAGAATCAAGTTCCTCAAGGATTGATCAAGATTCAACACTTAGAAGCTTCATATCTTCCATTTCCATAGCTGTTTTCAAGATTTCTCATCAGGTAAGTTTTCCTTCGATTGGCTTAATTCTGTTGGTTTCACATGATTTTGTTAGTGTAGAATTGATCTAGGTGGTTAGGAGATTAAGTTAGATGAATTTGGAACGATTTGGTGATGATTAGTGACAGGTGCCATAAACTGTTAGTGTTCATATCTCTTAGATTAGTGCATTATAATTGTGGCTTGATAGCATATGTTAATCTCCATTAGGTGTAGTTTAGTTTAGGTTAAGTCTGAGGAAGAATGGTGAAGGTTTGTATCAGTGCACTTCCATGGTGATCAGAAATTGATGCTATCGGGTTGAGGGATTTATTGAGTTTCAGAGTGAATTAAAACCACAGGATTGAAGAGGGAGAGATTTAGCATGTTTTTCATGTTTATAGCATCGTGATTCGTGGCCTGGATAAGGAGAACAGTTGAGTTGAATTTGCTCGTGCATGGAGGTTTCATGGTGAAACCCTAGTTTCTAACAGAGCCATGGGAGAAGATGCAATCATGGCCGTTTATCTGTTGTTGGACCTTTGACTTGTGAGGCCATCCTAGGGCTGAGATTCAATTCAGAATATGGAGGGAAATGTTCTGGCCAAAACGCGCCGTTTCATTAATTGAAACGGGCGGGCCTCAGGATGTTATGCTATTCAAACCCCCAGCTTTCAGGCCCAAACCAATTGCAACGTGATTTCCATTCTATTCTCACCCCCCCAGCGCGTTTTCATTATTCCATTGATTCTGATTGATGCTGGGCTTTGTCCAAAACGCTACCAACACCCCCCTGTTGTTGGCCCATTGTGATTTTGAACTGGGGCGAGTTACTCTTCATACCCCCTCTCCCTCATTTAATTCATTTTATTTTTCTTAATTCCATTTTATTTTACCAATCTTCATAAAATCATAAATAATTCATAAAAAATGCTTTTTAATTCATTCTTTTTACCATATTTTCATTAAATTGTCTAGAACATTATAGGAAAATAAAATTTCATTTTTAGTTTTATTTCATATTTTTTACATATTTTCTAAATAAATGTCATATTAAAGAATTCATTTCATGCATCATTTTTATGATTTTTGTTCTCTCACATGCTTTGATATTTTTTGATCACTCTTTTCATATTGTTTAGAGGAGATGTTAAGCTTGTAGAAATATTTTAGTTCCCATTTTTAGAGGTTAATTTTAGGTGATTAATAAATGCTTGAATATCATGAACAAAACTAGGGTTTTAGGTGACAACTTAGGAGTTTGATTTTATTTCCCTTAGGACTTAGGGTTTAAATAGATTAGTTATGGGACTATAGGGGCTATGGGTAGTTATTAGATCCCTTAGAGAACAGTCAGGATTCCCCTACTGCTATTATTACTGTCTGTATATCTGTTGTTTGGTGTGGTGTGCCCTCTGGGGTTTATTGATTGTTTGTATGGGTATTGGGTTTGTCTGGGGCCCTGGGGAAGCTGAAGATTTGTGGAGATGAAGCTATTGGAGATCCAAAGATTGAAGATCAACTGTCAGAGTTGAGGAGGAGTTTCTTGCTGGCAGTTGCTGAGGAGACTAGGGTTTAGGAGCTAGGCAGAGCTCTAGATTAGAAATTTTGTTTCTCAAACATGGATTGTCTTGTCTGCATCCATTCTTCTCTGTGATTCAGAGTCTCTCTAAGATACTCACCCCCTTCCTTTGGAAGGCTTGGTGATAGTGTCTATGAGATAGAACTCTTGAGAGAAAATGTCTCTTGTGTTAGAAGCAGTCTGTTCACCACCTTTGGTAGTCAGCTGAGTGCTTAACACCCATTCACTCTTGTGACTGATCCCTCATCCTGGAGGTTTGAACTTGAAGAAAAGCCATTGCAGATGGAAGACTGATGACCAAAGCCCTTGTCTGAAGGCCATGAAGATGGAGACTGATGCTGGTTGAAGCCTGTAGCTGATTGGAGATTACTTGAAGCCAGTTGTTGATTCAGAGCTGCTGATGCTGTTTCTTTTGGCTGTATTTCATTTGTTGATGTATTGATTGGTTTTCTGAACTGTATTGTTTGCTGTTTACCCTGCTGGGTTGAAAGTGAAGCCTGTTCACTTTCGCCTATTGTTTTCTAGGTTCGAGGTTGAGTGGGACTCCCTTGCCTCGCTTGTGCTGTTGCATCCATGCATTTTACTGCTTTACTGTATATATCTGATATTGTTTCTGTTTCTGCCTATCCCGTAGGATCTCTGTTTCTCTCTGTGCAAGAGAGGAGCATGATAGACACTAGGTCTTAACCCATGCATGATAACATTAGGTTAGTTTGTGTCCCTTCGCAACCGTAGGTTAGAGTTCTGTCTCTTCTTTCTCAAAACAAACAGAAAAATACAATAAGATTTCAAACACAATAAAAGACACTTCTTCCGTAAAAGAATGTGAACTCATCAAGACGTCATTTTTGTCCGCTTGGACTGCTAATCAGAAAAACCTTTTTCAGAAGGAATAAAATCAACCAAGACAAGCCTGTGTCGTACGTGGCCCGAACTACGTTTGCTCTGATCTTTCATGCTGTATGAAAGTACGTAGGCATAGGATGCGATATCCTAGCGAGCAACCTTCCCCTCCTTTCTCGTAGGTAGGCGAACTACGTTGACTCTGATTTCTCGTTCCAGACGGGAATACGTAGGCATAAAGTGCGATACTTTGCCGAGTCATTTTTTTATTATTTTCATTTTATTTTCTTTTCAACCCCAGACCTTTAGTTTAGATAGAATAACAATCCATACCCGAAAACAAGCGTGGATCCCGTCGAGTACGACGGACGTGAGGGGTGCTAATACCTTCCCCTTGCGTAACCGACTCCCGAACCCAGGTTTTGGTTGCGACGACCATACCTTTCCCGTCTTTGCGAGGTTTACTCTGAGCGTTCCCTTTCCCTCCCGTGGGATAAATAACGCACGGTGGCGACTCTTCTGTTCAGCCGGCGCCGATTTTCGCAGTAGCGACAACTGAGAGCCTAGCGAATTTGACCTTGCAGGTCGAAGGACTTCGGGACATCGTCTATCACACTGGAGCTATGAGCTATGAGGACAGAGTAGCCCTTGCCAGAGCCAGAGGACGCCAGCGCGGACGTGACAGAGGCCGTGACTAGATTTCCATTTTTTCCCTTCATTGTTTACTATATTTCAGTTCTTTGTATTTTCATTTTTAGTTGTATCTCCCTCTCGCATGCTTCAAGAATCAGTGAGGACACTGATCGAGATAATGTGGGAGCGGAGCCTTTATTTCC
Organism: Lathyrus sativus; assembly: GCA_963859935.3. NCBI lineage: Eukaryota > Viridiplantae > Streptophyta > Magnoliopsida > Fabales > Fabaceae > Lathyrus > Lathyrus sativus. Next base: position 498,209,523 of record OZ012741.1, on the reverse strand, counting down.
ATTCCACTGTACTCTGAATTTCCTTTATTTCCTTTATTTTCATTTCCCTTTATTTCCATTTCACTGCACTTTGAATTTTCGTAATTTCTATTTTAACACTTCCTATTTTTAGCAAATAAAGCACGTCTATATATTTTTCCCGTTACGCAAACAATCCCCACATTATTCAACGTAAACAAAAACTTTCATTTGTTCCTCAAAAGCAAAAGCACCACGAGAATGCACCTGAGTTCAAAACAAGTTTTGAAACTCCGAGGAAACGACAGTTCTAACAAAACCAGTATCGTCCAGACACCTTAGATCTCTAGTTTATGCGAGTCGGTTTCACTACCTACGTGTACCAAAGTCTCAAGTGTCTACGCAAACTCAACCCCAAGTAGTTTATACTAGCAGTCAGCACCATCCTAAATCACTTCTAAGCGAGCGACCGATGCAAATAAGTGTATGATCTCCAAAAAGATGAAAAATCATGAAAAGAGAGCTAAATAACCCAAAAATATAAGACACGTTTCCTTCTAAGTTAGGTGCTCCTCACCCGAGCATTTAGCCCAACGGCACGAAAAACTTATTGAAAAATCAATGGCATAAGCTTATGATCAATGAAGAAGATCAAAAACAAAAAATGAGATCATATTCACTAACAGGTCGACTTGCCATGAAAGTGTACGGACAACGGGCTTAATGTGATTGCGCTAGAACAAACAGGGTGAACTTTCCGCGAGAACCTTGACACCAAGCTACAGTAGCATGACTGGGACCGATTTGCATAAAAAGGAGACCTCCGAAGACTTGTAGTCCAGTGTCGTCGTGATACTCGTCTTGTTCCTACCAAGAATCCCGGTTTTTCCAAACTCTGCGAACGAAGTAGCTGCCTCGTGCTTGCCGACTTTTCCATGTTTTACTTGAGGACAGGCAAAGATTCAAGCTTAGGGGAGTTTGATAACACGGAATCATATAGATGTTTTTATGCATAATTCAACTAAAGTTTAACCATTTTCGATCCGATTTCGGGTTATTTCTGTGTTATTTGTCTGATGTTTTGCAGGTATTCAACGATCACGTCTAAACAAGACAACATGAAGAAAAGAAGCAATCTCAGATGAAATATGGACGAAAAAGGAGTGAAAACACAATGAAAAGCGCAGGAAGCTGTTTTTGCTGATGTGACGACCGTCACAGCTACATGACGAGCGTCACACGGGTGACGACCGTCACACCTTGTGACGACCGTCATGCAGGCAAAAACGCCCCACTTCAATTACACGTTAAAGAATCAGTTCCAATTCCCACAGAGTGGATCATGACACCCTAAATTATCTGCCTCAAAGTCCATCATCTCCAGGGATAACCGTTGGAATTCCACTTCTATAAAAAGGCAAGAAAGGGACTTCAGAAGGTGTGCTGCATTCATACAACGAAGTGCTGCCAAATTTATTTTCCAGAGCATATTTTCCAGCAATATTCTTATTTGTTTCTCTTTACCTTTCCTGTATTCCATTTTTCATTCTTCTATAATTTCTACTTGTACTGTACGATTAATTTGGCATTAGAGATCAGAATCCTGCCAACATCTGTGGAGGATCTGCCCAAAGGCCAATTGGAATATTTACAGGTTTCTCATTTCAATCGATTCCAGTTTTATTATAATGCAAATCATTATTTATTGTTTTTATTTATATTTTATCTTTCCCAAATCCATGTCTAGCTAAACTTAGGTAATCGATATGTAGTAATAATTCGAATGGGATTTGATAACAACTGGTTGAAAAACCTTCTTTTCAAAAGTAACTTATGGTCTGAGTGTTTAAAATTGATTTACTAAATAAACTTCGTCGCGAAAGCGAGAACTTATTTAAAAGTAGTTTTGCCACGAAAGTGGGAAATTAATTAAGATACGAACCAACAAGCGAAAGCTGCGGTAAGGTCAGATAGTAAACACTAGTCATTCATTTTAATAACAGCGAAAGCACTTTAAAATGAATTAGAACTTAGAGATTTCCAAAAAGTAATTTAAACCCCGAACGGGATACGAAAGTGTACGTTTGGCCCTTAGGATTATGATTAGCGTCAATAACCATCGTGAGGCGAGAGTCTTCAAATCACCATTTTCTGCTTAAATAAACTTTGGAAATTATTTCATACACCAGTAACTTATCAAATCCCTGAAGAACACAATTACTACGTATCGATTTAATCATTTATAATCTAAATAGTACTCTTAGTTCCCTTTTAGTGACAATCTCATTCCCTTAAACATATTCTACCTGGCTAAACATAGTAACTCCCGAGAACACTAGTTTGATTACGAGTCCCTGTGGGATCGATATCTATTATTACTACGCGATAGACTGTGCACTTGCAGTTAGGTTGTATTAGACATAGAAAGTCGCGATCACTTATTGGTCTCTATGAATATTGGTTTGTTTGTTTCCATTTTGGTTTGAATCTGTCTGAAGCAAGCCACCCGATTTTGGAAACTAACTGAGTCCAATTTGATTGCAGGGAAAAATACGAGTGGCATTCTTGCCTATTTGGACCGTGTTGGCCAACCTCCCTTTTAATTTGGTGAGTTGATAATCTTGCTTTCAAACTGTATATTTTTTTGACGAGTTTTAAATCCCGTTCGAAATACGCTTAACTTACTTTCCTTTTCCTTTCAAAATGCTTTAAATACACTTGATGTTTGTTTGGGCAAGTAATGTGCTGGTGTATTGTGTTCCTTTCAGGATCGGTTCCAACGACCTAGCTGGCATGGTTTTCTGTCATCATTTCAATCCTTTTTTCCCAATAAAGTTCGAAGATATCAAACAACAAGTTTGACTAACCCACTTATTTCCTCGCAGGATCCTGATGTCAAACTGTCAAGTGCGGAGGCTAGTCCGTTTATAAGCATCCATGAGGACACACTGCTTAGAGTATACACGTGCATAATGAAGTGGTAAAATTGACTTCTCGGTACCCAAACAATCCGTACAGGCGGCTCCAATTACGTCAGGATAACCTTTGAAGGTGGAAATCAATAGAAAGTTTCTACAGTCATTTACAAGTGGGATTTTTATATATGGTGCATTTGTCATAACCAGAGAGCCATGATTGTTCTTTTGATTCAGCAACCTCGCCTTCTTCATTACAAACTGGTGCGAACTTATTAACACTGAGTGATGGTTCCTTGGTGTCCTCGTCAATAGGGATGGCAATATTATTACAAGTAGGTTGTATTGCTTCCATAGGCAAACGTGTTTTGACAAAGGGTTCATTAAGTGCGTTAATCTCAATCTCATGTTTCTTCTTCAATCCGACATGAACGTCGTATTTGGCGGTTGATTAACTGTGTATGTGCTTCTATTTGCAGGAAACGTTGGCAGCAGCCTAACCGGTGCGGTAATCACAAATGCTAAATTTTGTAGGAGTTCTCCGGAAGTTGGTTCGTCGCCGTCGAAAAAATCAGTCACAACTCTTAAAAACATCACAGGAACTCCCAACAGGACAGCAGCATAAGCAACAACTGCTGCTAGTTGGTGTCACTGAGGGGCTTCCGCAAATTGTCAGCTTCGAGTGAGTGCTTCCATCTGATAGCACGCAACGCATCCTCAGCCTTGGATTGATGGAGGTTCAATTTAAGGTTCAAAACCAAGAGGGTTCCAACTAAATTGTAGTTCTTAAATGAAGGTAACGAGAAATGATGTTCAAAGACGACCCAAAGCTTGCAATGTGACGGTAGGGAGAACGGAAGCTTCTAAGCATTTCTGGCGTAAATGCTCTAGGAAAATAATCTTTAGCAATACGTCCTTTTGCATAAGGCTTACTTTATGAGGCAACTTTCCTTGAGTATAATGTTCATAGTGTAATGTCATTTGTAAAGTGACTACTTGAATGTGGGTCCTTGAAAGAATATTAAATTTGATTTTTATGCTGAGTATTGTTGCAAATAATTCCATATGGATCATGATCTTGTCTTTTTAAACACTCATATGGATTTTAGATTTAATAAAGAAGAAAGGAATAAAAAATATCTTAATATGAAAGGCCTTTGAAATCTACTGTATGCAACGAAACGCTTGGGGCCTTCCATCCTTGAGGCACAATAATGCATCGCTCATTTCTTGTTTGTCAAAGCAATTGATTTGAGGTTTACGGTCTTGAACTTGATGAATGTTGGCGAAGTGACCCGAAACTCAATGTGGTAACATAAGGCCTTCATTTTAGTTTATAATGTTGGATAAAAAAAACATGAACTTAAAACTTGTATTTTCCAGGAAAGAAAAGCTTTTTGAAGCTCTGAATTCAGCACTTTGTAAATCAAACCCTGACGTTGGAATGAGTCCATCGGTCGAGTCACGCCAATTGGTCATCTTGAGTCTGAAATAAACTTTGAATGAAAATCTTAATCCCCAAATCCAATACTCCTTACTTTATAGAGCGACAAAACTTGAGAGGGGAATAACCTTAATCATAATGGCTCCACAACCTCGTCCTTTGCATCATGACTTATAACTTGTACCCAATCCCTTGTTTTAGACAAGCCCTTTGGATTGGCGGAGGTTAAACTCAAATAGAATCTGCCAGAGATGTCTTTAAAGCAAAAATGACCCTACACATACTCGTTAGTCGCACATAAAGGTGAAAGATGCAAATGTAAGAAAACACACCAAGAGGTGGGATCTTAAGGTCAAAAATTAGGGTGTGACAGTATGTACTTGACTTAAAGAGAAATTTGATTTCTCTTGGTGAATTCGACAGAAAGGGATACATTTTTCAAGGAGAGAAAAGTATCCTAAGAGTCATGAAGGGGTCGAAGGAAGTCTTGAGAGGCGTGAAGAAACAAGGCTTGTATACCCTTAAGGCTGAGGTTGTAAGTGATTTGACAAATGTTGCATCCACGAAACCTGTGTGGAAGACAGAATTATGGCACATGAGATTGGGCCATGTCAACAAAAGAGGCGTGGTCGAATTAGGGAAGCAGAACCTACTAAGAGGTGACAAAGTCAAAAAGTTAGAATTTTGTGAATCGTGTGTATTTGGTAAATCTTGTAGGGTGAAGTTTAACAAAGGCAAGCAAAGAACACATGGATCCCTATATTACATTAATGATGATCTTTGGGGGCCTATAAGGAATCCTTCACACTCAGGTGCAAGGTATTTTCTATCCATCGTTGATGACTATTCCAGAAAGCTATGTGTATTCATTCAGAAGACGAAGGATGAAACTTTTGAGAATTTCAAAAGTTGGAAGATTCTGGTCGAAACTTAAACTGGCAGAAAGGTTAAGAGGTTGAGAACCGACAATGGCCTTGAATTCTACAATAAAGCGTTCGACAGTTACTGTGTTGAGTCTGGGATTGCAAGGAAGACTATCGCAGGTACTCCTTAACAAAATGGCTTAGCTGAGAGATTCAATCGAACAATCCTTGAAAGGGTTATATGCATGTTGGTTAGTGCTGGATTGAAGAAGGTGTTTTGGGCGAAAGCTGTTTCGCCAACAACTTACTTGATAAATCGATGTCCCTCGACTGCCTTGGGAATGAAGACACCTGAAGAAGCTTGGTCAGGACATCCACCTAGTCTCGACCGATATAGAGTATTTGGATGTGTGGCCTATGCTCATATTAGGCAAGACAAGGTCAAACCTAGAGCTCTGAAATGCATGTTCATGGGATACTCTGAAGGAGTCAAAGCTTGTAGGCTATGGTGCCTAGAGCCAGGTCACAGGAGGTGTGTCACCAGTCAAGATGTAGTTTTTAATGAAGCAAATATGTCTTTCAAGAAAACTGATGATGCTGACGAAGAGCTGGAACAAGGAGATATTATTGTTGAGGTGAAACATGTTGATGCTGAATTGCGTACCCCAGATGAAGTCGAAGAAGACAAAAAAGATGTTGTCGAAGATGAGGAGACTGATAATGACTACCTGCTAGCAAGAGACAGGTCGAGGAGAGTCATCAAGCCACTTTAGAGACTTGGGTATGTAGATCTTATAGCTTATTCCTTAACCTCTGCAAGTGAGGTTCTGGACGAAGAACCTAGATACTATAAGGAAGTTATAAGGATTCGAATGAAGACTGAATCGCTGAAGACCATGGATAATGAGATGAAATCTCTTCATGATAACAATACTTGAGAATTGATCAAGAAACCTGTTGGAGCCAGGTTAGTCAACTGTAAATGGATTTTCAAAGATAAGGAAGGAATCAAAGGAGTGGCGTCGAAGAGATACAAGGCAAAATTGGTTTCTAGAGGGTTCACTCAGAAAGAAGGTGTCGACTTCAATGATGTGTTCTCTCCTGTCGTGAAGCACAAACCCATTCAAATGTTGTTTGCCACAGTGGCACAGTTCGACCTTGAACTAGAACATATGGATGTGAAGACTGCATTTTTGTATGGTGATTTAGATGAAACAATCTTCATGAGGAAACCTGAAGGATATGTCGAAAAAGGGAAGGAAGATTATGTGTGCAAGCTGAATAGATCCTTATATGGACTGAAACAATATCCTTGATAGTGGAATAGGAGATTCAACAAGTTCATGGCATGCATAAGTTTCATTAGAAGTCAGTTCAACCACTGTGTTTACTTCAGATTTCAACCGGGTAATTCATTTGTTATTTTGTTACTCTATGTGGATGATATTCTAATAGCAAGCAACAATGTCGGAGAGGTAATAAGGGTGAAGGCTAAACTCAATAAGGAGTTCGACATGAAGGATCTGGGAGCTGCCTTCAGGATTCTTGGGATTGAAATCCGAAGAGATAGAAAGTAGTCGAAATTATGCTTATCTCAAGAGGCATACCTACGGAAAGTTCTTGAAAAGTTTGGTATGTCGAATTCAAAGTCTGTTGCGACTCTCGCAAACCCTCAATTCAAGCGAAGTATTAATTAGTGTCCCAACATTGATGTTGAAAGAACTTATATGAATAGCATTCCATATGCTAACATAGTAGTTTCTTTGATGTATGTTATGGTCTATACTAGACCCAACATAACATATGCAGTAAGTCTTGTAAGCAGGTACATGGTGAATCCTGGAAAGGCTCGTTGGCAAGCATTGAAGTGGATTTTAAGGTAAATAAATGGGTCTCTGAATAGAGTCCTAATTTATGGTGGAGCCTTAGGTGAAGATAGTAAAGCAACAATCGAAGGATATGTCGACTCTAATTATGCAGGTTGTATGGGTTCCAGAAAATCTATTTCTGGATATGTGTTCACTTTGTTTGGGACATCAATTAGTTGGAAAGCAACACTTCAGAAGGTCGTTACCTTATCAATCACTGAAGCGGAATATATTGCCCTAACTGAAGCTGTGAAGGAAGCATTGTGGCTTGAAGGTTTTGCAAAGGAGCTAAAACTTCAAATTCGAGTTATCACTGTTAAATGTGATAGTCAAAGTGCAATACACCTGTCGAAGAATTCAGCCTATCATGAGCGAATCAAGCACATTGATGTGAGGCTGCATTTTTTCATAGGATTAATCGAGCATGGAGAAGTCCAAGTGCGGAAGGTTTAGGCAGATGATAATGCTGCTGATATGATCACCAAGACGTTGCCCAGTTGCAAGTTTTTCCACTGTATGTAGTTGATAAAGCTGCATGAAGAAAGCTAGTTTCTTGATGTTATAGAGTTAGATCCAAGGTTGAGATTTGTGAGATATTGGATCAAACTCTAGTATGGTTGAAGGGTAGCTTCTGGTTCAATAGGAATTAAGCATGAGGTCGAAGTATGTTCAAATACTGTTGTCGGAGTAATGTGTGTTGTAGTCGAAGTTTGTTCTAACATGCATTAGTAAATATTGTTGGGGTTGTTAGCATGTTGAATTAGGCATTGCTTGCAAGCCCAATTGCTTAAGTTAGCTGGTACCCTAAGTTAACTTGTAATGGGTAATTGTTAAAAAGCTCATTAGGTTAGTGTGTTAATTTTCTTATAAATAACATGCTAGTTTCTCATCTTGGCATAAGGAAAAATAGGAAGATAAAACCATAATTTTAAAATAGAGAGGTTAGTTTGTTATTCTTGTATACTTGTAATCTTGTCCTAAGAGTTAGGAAAAAATAGCAGTTTATAACCAATCCTTGTTGTTCCTTGTTGTTTTACCTTGTTATCTTTGTTAACCTTAACCCTTGTGTGTTTCTTGATGATAAAAAACTATTTATATTTTGTTTCAAGACATCTGATTCACAACAATATATATAATGCATTACGTTGAATTGGAGTGTTTCATGTTTGATGAATTTATTCTCGTGAATGTTTATTATTTTGGTCTTGAATATGAAGTTTAGAGGATTGTGCTTAGGTAGAACTTCGTGAGATTTTGTCCTTCTACGTCAGGAATACCTTATCATCTTCAATCATATACCAAACATCCTCCAATTTTTTTATTTGTCTATTTATTTTTTGTTAAAAGTAGTGCAAGAAAAATTCAATAATGTAACCAAAATTTTTGATATAAAAGTAAAAATTCGATAGATTATTCTAAATATTTGGATGACTTTTTATCGATTTTTATAAAAAACAGTGCGTGAAAAAATATATCGTTTAAAAAAAACTATGGATTATTGGATTTTTAAAAGCTCATGCATTCCTCGAGATTTTCAAAATATAATCAGTAGTGTATAATCACTAGTTTTTAAAAATCTCATGCATTTTTTTGGACTATTCAAAATATTCAATAAAAATGCATATGCCTTTACCAGACTTTTCAAAATATTCGATAAAAATGCATGTGATTTTACCATATTTTTCAAAATATCCGATAAAAATGTATGAGAAATATGAATTGTTATTGGGCATTTCAAAAATGTTGGTAAAATGCGTTCTTTTATCGAAAAATGTGGCATAAAACGTAAGTTGTCGGTAAAAACACAACTTATTTGTAAAAATCCAAAAGTTGGCTCGAAATATCTGGTAAATCACATAATTTTTGGAAAAATTTGAAGTTTAATAATGAAAATATAAAATAGTTTTTTAATATTAAGAACAATATGGTTAAGACAATGCAATTCAGGAGGTGCCAGATATGAGTGGGAGGTGGCAGGAGAAAACTTAAAACACCTTCCACCTTAAACAATATTACATGTTAAATAAGTCAATTGATTCAATGGTACCTCAATTTGCACTCCATATACAATTATTAAACTCGTCAACTTTCAACCTATTACAATTAGATTGACATTAACTTCCCAATTTGCCCTTCATATCCAAACAAATTACACTGCAAAAAAGACTCGTTTGTAATTAACTAATCCATCTTTTTTTTTATCACTTCTCCCCTCTCATTAACTAACACGAGGCAGTTTATGATTTATCACTTTCACAAAATCAACTTTCCCACCGAAACACTACTTTTTCACATACTCTCTCTCTCTCTCTCTCTCTCTCTCTCTCTCTCTCTCTCTCTCTCTCTATATATATATATATATATATATATATATATATATATATATATATATATATATATATATATATATATATATATATATATATATATATATATATATATATATATATATATATATATATATATATATATCTATCTGATTGTTCGAACTCACTTCAAGCCCTCTTTCTCTGTCAGGCTGGCCAAAATGTACCTATATTCACCCTTTCTCTCTCACTCCAGAAAGCTCACTCCAACCTCACTCCTCCGAACTCCCAGTTTCTTACTCATTCATTATGATTTTCTTTATGATGTTCCAACATTTCTTTTCAGTTTTAGTTGAACTTGGTTTCTTAAAGAAACCCAATAAATTTTGCTCATTTTTCGAGTTACAACACTATTCTGAAAGAAACCCAATGAACTTTATACTGGACAAATCCGTTTTCTTATTCTTCAATGTATGAAAATATACCTATTGCTTCACTATCATATATTTTGTTTTGGTTTTTTGCGACATGGTTGGATGATTTTTTTTACTATCTTGTATATGTTTAATACAACAAATCCGTAACTTTCATACATGGTTATTTGTCTTTTACTTACTGTTTCAGACACTTTTCTCACTTCAATTTTACTCTAACTTGTCAACCACTATAGCATGACTCATTGAAGACTGATTTGTACCCAAAAATCTATATAGCATGCAAGACTGATTCTGTTTTTTCTGCATTATACAGTCTTCATTCTCAACAATGTCAAGGACACATATTCTCATCAAGGATTTTGTAAAGGGAAATCGGGTTTGGGAAAGACATATGAGAGTTGTTAACATTTGGGTTGTTAAGGAGAAAAATGGACAATAAAATCTCAAATTAGTCATTCAAGGTGGGAAGGTAATAATTGTTTACATTTACTCTATATGGATGACTTGCTTGACATTAATTTATCAAACATTTCAGGGGGATCAAATTCATGTTACTACTCAACAAAGAGTTTAAATATTGAATGAACAACTCATGGAACATGAAACTTATTATCTATATAATGGAGAACCGGTTTTGAATGATGACCCATTCAAAGTATGTCCCAACAAACTTAATCTTGTCTTCAATTGAGGAACGACTATTACAAAGCATAATATACCCTAAATACCACTGCACAAATTATAATTTAAGTCTGTTGAACATTTTCTCAATGGAAATTACCAACATGATATGTTGTATGGTAATATTTTATTATGCAATCTAATTTTATCCAATATCATTGTTTGATTTCACAACTCGATTGTCACATTGTCAATTTGTCTTGTTGATAATCTTTTGTATATTGTTTTGTTATGCTTTAGGCGTTATTGGAGTTCTACAAGATGTTATGAAAACACAAATGGGGGACAACAGTAAGAAATTATGTGCCAATATCACTTTACGTGATGAAGCCGAGAATGTTACCGAAGTTGCTTTATGGGAAGATTTTGGGAAAAATTTCATGAACTATAACAACTCTAACATCAGTACAGACCCAACGATTATTATTTTAATACATTCCTATTGTAAGAAAAATACAGGTTTGCCACATTATATCAGTCGTCTTACTCATTGCTATATTATTTCTGTTTCGGAGAAATACTCTTATTATATTTCCCAATCTATGGTAAAACATATGGATTACCAAGCCTTTCTAACGCTTGGTCTGGCTCTAGACTTCACATAAATTTGGACCATCCTCAAGTTCATTCTTTTAAATCCAAGTAAGACTGTTTTAGTTTTATGACAATAACACTATCGTACAGTTTTAGTTTTAGTAAGACAATTTTGGTTTTAGTTTTATGACAATTTTAGTTTTAAGACAATTTTAGTAGACTTCACATATATCTATCTACTTCATGTTCAAACAATAAAATTTTCTTTTTCAATGAATAACTATAGTTTAAGATCAACACAAATTTCTCATGCACCGTCATAATCTCAGACCCACACTTCAAATTTAGTTGCACAGTCCATTGACAAAAAATGGACTAAGTTGAATGAGGTCAAGACTATTTGTGAAATTAATGAATTGGGAAATGTATGTTTTATTTGTTCTTTTGAAGTTTTCATAACCTTATACATATGTTGACCGAGTTTCTACATTTTAATAAAAGGAGTGCTTCACCACAACAATTGACAATACCAAATGATTCAAAGCCTCAAAATTTGAATGGTATTATGAGACTTGCCCAGGTTGCAAAATATCTAACAAGTCCCCTGGGATCAAATTCGAATGTACATGTGGAGTGAAAGATGCGGAACCAATCACTAAGTGAGCTATCATTTCTTCAATCCTAATAACACTCTTTTATACATATCTTTTGTACAACCAATCATAATTATTTCCTTTCTTCATGTCTTATATACAAAATAGAAATTTAAGTTGAGTTTGATAACCATGTTGGATGCTTTGTATTCTGGGGTAAGGATTGTATTCCATTCCTTGAAATGACTGCAAGAGAATTAAGACAACTCATGGAGGCAGTAAGTACAACATTATCACTTGTGTATTATTTTCATTTTAATGTATATATTCAACTCATTTTTCAATGTTTATTTTGTTTGTGGATTAGTCTGGAGAGGATCACCCAAAGATTTATCTCAAACACCTTGACAAACTATTGGATAAAGATTTAGCATTTTGAATCAAGTATCAACCTTTTTTTTTCCAACAATACTCAATTGTGACAATTATTAAGGATGTCGATGTTATCAAAACCTTGAATGAATATCTTATCCCAAATGAGGTACGAGATTACTCATTCATGATATATGCTTTTGAAAGTTTTATTTTCATGCAAATATAGACTATTGTGTGGCTTATTTGTATGCAACATACATCACATCCAGCTAAACTAGAGAAGAGCACATCTGTTCTAGTTAACATTTAAGACCAACCAATTATAGTTGCTAATTCTCTATTAGAACATATCTATTTATTTATGCAGCAACATTCTGAATTCAAAGTGAACTTAAATATCATATTTTTTTTTGTATGTATCTGAGCCAATCTACTGAACAAACCTTCTAAGTACAATCAGCCACATCTGCTGAACAAACCTTCTATGCACAATCAGGCACACCTGCTAACCAATATTGGAGCCCATCAACAAGCTCCAACAACACCCCTACTAATAAGGTTGCTATTTTAACAGTGCTTGATGATATTTTGTAAGATGAAGTCATAACTCCAATGTAATCTGCCACTAAAGTAAAACACCTTAAAAAGGAGTGATCATGTGACTAGAGTATTGTAAGCCTCACTTTTTGCTGTGATATAATATTTTGTTGACACCGTATATGTAAGTATTAGTTCCAACTTCTTAATACCTATGAAACTATTATGGTATGAAGGTGATAAAAATACACAGGAAGGGGGTTGAATTGTGTATTCTCAAAAAATTTCATTTCACTTGTGATCCTGAAACATCATATTCTAAACCAAATTCAGAGTCTAATAATAGCGTGAGTAATGGTATTGAATAATTTACTTCCTTTTCTTAATCATGTTTAAGAACTTGAGGTGTCAAGCATAAATTTTTTAGATGATAAGCTTCGATCTAGAGGGGGTGAATAAATCACAAATTTAAAACAAAAAACTCTTGGCAAAAACTTGTTATCAAAAAGTATGGCACAATACAAAAACAACCTGAATCGAATCGTCTAACCTAACCTACTATCAGAAAGCTATATGCAACATAAACCTTATGGAATGATAATGAACACAAATTGTTCAATAATGATCAAGTCACAGATCAATCAAATGCAAATCTATTTGTAATGCTTATTTCTAACGAACACAAAGCAATAAAAATACTTAAAAAATAATTTATCAAACACTTTGTGTGCGATTGATCACATTTGGAAATTCGATTTATTTTGTTGATGTAAAAAGCCAATCACAATCAAAGTGATTGTGATTATATCAACAATAATTTAAAAAAAAAATTTGAAAACAATTTCCAATCAAATTTATTGAAACACGAACGAAATCGATAATTTGCAAAAATAACAATAAAAAGTTAAAGCGATAAAGAGACACAAAGATTTGTTTAAGCAGTTCTCCAATCGGCCTCGCTATGGGTACGTTTGTCCTCAATCTGAAATCGAATTGAGATACTTGCAATTAACCTTATCTTTGCAAAAATGTTTATACAAGAGGTGAAGAATTCTAACCCCACAAACCCTTGATTAAAGCTTGATCAAGTCACTAACAATGTAGCTACAATCCATCAATTATCCCGAGCACGCACTTGTTGAACCAAAGATTCCCGAACACGATTCACCGTCTTGTGCTACTCCCTTGCAAGGAAACCACCTTATCCTACGGCCTTACTCGGTCCGATCCATGTTGACATGATCTTATCCAAAACCTTCAAATCACACTGATCTTGAAGGAAACCCCACCTTGGTTTTCTTATTTGAAACACACAAAGATACCAACCCAATACTCTCGGTTACACCAAACCTAATTGGACGTTATCAACCCTAATCTAGATGGTCACCCAATCAAAAACTGATTATGTGTAGTTCAATTATGTGTATGCACAAAAGAGAGGTTAGAGATGATGGGAATGCTCTGCAATCTGGTTTCATATATGTAATTCACTAGTACCTTGCTAGATAAATGGTGCATGTATGAGTATATATGGATATGTGTTGAAAAATGAACAAAAGGAATGCAATAAGTTTGGGAAAGAACGAGAATTTTAAGTTGGGAAATCATATAGGTCGGCCTATCAAAGCAATAGGTCGGCATGTTAAGGTCATAAGTCGGCCTATGGAGGTTTTTTTATGCGTAAAAGTCGGCATATGTGAGGTGATCTGTGAACAGAAGCTCCAAGCTTCAATTATGATCCATGGGAGTTGGCTTGAAATTGTTATAGGTCAGCCTATACTCGACTTGAGAGTCGTATAGGTCGGCCTGTTCTTGCATGTGTCGGCCTGAAAAGGTTTGACCACCCAAAAACAAGTTTTTCAATGTAATTTTGATGCAAGCTTCTTTTTCAACTTACTCAAATGATTCCTAACACTAAGATGCACATATCGAATGGGATGATACTATCCAATATACATAACACTACACTATCCTAGTTTTGACATCACTTAAAATCCAAAAGCACTCACATACTCCCCCTTTTTTATAATGGAAAAACGTGAGATGATGCGTTTTGCGACGTTGTTGTCTTGAAGAAGACTCCCTCTGAATATCTGCATCCAACTTCACCTTGTGTATACTTCTCCCCCTTTGACAACCTCAAAAAGAGAACAAGCAAACTATGAGAAGTATCATTAATCACATACAAATCAAAATACTACACAGAGGCAATTTGCAAAAATAAGACTATAAACATGATAACACTTACATAGAATGATATGCACATTGACTAAGAATTCCTAAACATAAATACAAGCATGTGAAGTAAAAATAGAATACAAGTTCTACACATAATGCCAAATAACATAACAAGAACATGAATAATGAAGGATATAATTCAATCACAAATTCTTGAGTTGCTACAAAAGCAACACAATTACGTGACATATGTTTTTGGTGCTCTTAAAGTGTTGCACACGCATGTGCTCTAGCACAGAAATACACGAAGTTATCACCACTCAAACCAAAAACATAGATATTATCATAACAATAATACACAACAAGAATTTATTCAACATCATAACATGGTCAACCAATGTTCATGAATAAATACATAACAATCCACAAACACTAAGAGTGTATTTTAAGTATATAAAAGGAATATCATAATATCACTATAAACATATAATTGACACAAATCAATAGAAATTTTTTGAAGTGAATATTGATGGATTACTTCATACATCAAGAATATTAGTCATTATGGAACACTAGCAACAAGTAAAATTAAATGACTTACTAGCAACAACGTAAAGGAGAAGAAAAGGAACAATATTACCTTTCATGTAGATTTATGGACAATGTATTCTCATATGATGAAACCTCTAATGAAAGTTAGAGCAAAAATATGCAAAGTACATGCGATGAATAATATGCTAGGGGAGATTAGAGATATCGAGTATCCCTAATTCCTTTTGTATGTTGAAAAATGGTTCGGTCGTAAGTGGTTTTATGAAAATATCAACAAGTTGATATTTTCTATCAATGTGCTCGAATACGACATCGCCTTTTACAACACGGTCACGTAGAAAATGGTGATGGATCTCAATATGCTTAGTGCGAGAATGTAGCACCAGATTCTTAGTTAGATTGATGACACTAGTGTTATCGCACATAATGAGAATACATTGCAAATTTATATCAAAATCAAGTAATTGTTGCTTAAGCCACAAGATTTGGGCACAACAACTACCGGCCACAACATACTCCGCTTCAACGGTTGGCAAAGCAACAAAAACTTGTTTCTTGCTATGCCAACTTCCTAAAGCATTTGAAAACATGTGGCAAGTTGCACTAGTGCTTTTCTTATCCGATTTGCAACCGGAAAAATCGGAGTCGGTGTATCCAACCAAGGTGCAATCACTTCCCTCAGAATACCAAAACCTATATTGAGAAGTACCATGAAGATAACTAAGAATACGTTTTATGACTTTTAAATGAGATTCTTTAGGAGCCGATTAATAACGGGCGCACATGCATACGCTAAACATGATATCTGACCTATATATAGTGAGATATAGAAGGGAGCCAATCATACCTTTATATTTATTCACATCTACATCCTTACCATTTGTATCCTTTTCCAAATTGCCATTTGTAGCCATCAGTGTATCGATAGACTTTACATCTTCCATGCCAAAGCGCTTTGGCAATTCCTTGCAATACTTAGTTTGACACACCAAGGTACCCTCTTTAAGTTGTTTGATTTGAAGCCTTAGGAAATAGTTCAATTCTATCATAAGACTAATTTCAAATGCTCCCAACATAAGCTTAGAGAACTCTTCTACAAGTTGCATATTAGTTAAACCAAAGATAATATCATAAGCATATACTTGAACTAGAACTGTGTGTTTCCCTTGGCGTTTACTGAATAAAGTAGTATCCACTTTTCCCCTTGTGTATCCTTGATCAATTAAAAAATTTCTTAGTCACTGATACCAAGCCCTATGGGCTTGTTTGAGACCATACAAAACTCTTTTAAGCTTGTACACATGGTTTGGGTACTCATGAATTTCAAAACTGGAGGGTTAAGCTACATACACTTCTTCATTAATTAAACCATTTAGGAATGCACTTTTCATGTCCATTTGAAATAATTTGAAATTTTTAGCACAATCATAGGCTAGTAAAAGACGTATAGCCTCAAGGCGAGCCACCAGAGCATAAGTCTCCTCATAATCGATGTCCTCCTCTTGGTTATAGCCTTGCGCCACTAGCCAGGCTTTATTGTGGGTTATCACCCCATTTTCGTCAAGTTTGTTCCTTAAAATCCATCGGGTTCCAATTACTTGATGATCTTTAGAACGAGGGACAAGATCCCAAACATCATTTATTTTGAATTGATTTAGTTCATCTTGCATGGCCATAAGCCAATGCTCATCAAGCAATGCATCTTTTGCATTTTTAGGCTTTAATTGGGATAAGAAAGCAAAATGATAACATAAGTTACTTATCTTAGAGTGTGTAATCACACCTTTCGTGATATCCCCAAGTATGTTGTTTATAAGGTGATCCTTTGATGTCTTACAAGTCAAAGGTAGATCTTCCACTACAACTGGACTTTCTTCCTTTTTCTCTTCATGATCGTCATCCTCTTTCTTCTCATCATCTACCACTCTAGGTTCATCAATTCCTTGTTCGCTTCTGTTGAAGATTTCTTGAGACGATACATCTACATCATGAAAAATGATACCTTTCCCAACAACAATTGGGTAGGACTCATCAAAAGCAACATGTACAGACTCTTCAACTATAAGTAATCTCTTATTATAAACCCTATGATATATGCCTTTCTAGATTATGAGTATCTGAGGAAGATACCCTCATCGGCTTTTGCATAGAATTTACCAAGATTATCCATACCATTATTTAAGATATAACATTTGTATCCAAATACATGTAAGTGAGAAACACTTGGGTTTCTACCTCTAAGTAGCTGATAAAGGGGTCTTTTCTAGAATAGGACATATAAGTACCCTATTTATGACATAACATACCGTGTTAATGGCGTCTGCCCAAAAGTACTTAGGAAAATTACCTTCATTGAGCATAGTTCTCGCTAACTCCTCTAAAATTCTATTTTACGTTCCACAACACCATTTTGTTATGGTGTTCTAGGAGTGAAAACGTTATACTCAATACTATGTTTGTCACAAAATTTCTCAAAGAGGTGATTTTGGGATTCCATGATCACTTTGAATGGAAAGGATTCTCAAATTCATTTTGTTTTGGGATAATCTAGCAAATTTTTTAAAACCCAAGTAGGTCTCATCTTTACTAGACAAGAACAAGACCCAATAGAATCTAGAGTAATCGTCTGCAATAAAAAAGCCATAGTAATTTTAACCTATGCTATTGGTCTTAGAGGGACCAAAGAGATCCATGTGGAAAAGCTCAAGAGGTCTAGAGGTAGAAACAAGATTTTTCAATTTAAAAGAAATTCTTGTTTGCTTCCCTTTTTAACAAGCCTCACATAGATGATCTTTAGTGAACTTTAGTTTAGGTAGACCGATAACTAAATATTTTGAGGATACTTAGTTCAATAGATCAAAGTTAATATGAGCTAGGCGTCTATGCCATAACCAAGAGTTTTCACTCATGGTGGCTAGACACTTAATTTCACCCAAGGAAACTTCATCTAGATTTAGCATATAAGTATTATTTAAGCTCACACCTTTAAAAACACATTCTTTATTTTCATCATGCACAAAAAAGCAACATGTTTTTGTAAAAGTAACTTTAAAACCCTTGTCACATAGTTGGTTTATGCTTAGAAGATTGTGTTTAAGGCCATCAACTAGCATTACATCAGAGATAGTAGTAGATGAAGGATCACCTACACTATCTTTTCCAATTATATCACCTTTTTATTATCTTCATATGTGACAAATCCCTTTCTCTTTGGCACGAAGTCAATAAAGAGGGATATTGTAGCGGGGAAATTTGTGAGTGTAAGCTATTGATTAACTTAACTAAAAAATGCAAGAGTCGCCACCACACTTTTATTTTATCCAAAAAAATAAAGGAAAAAGAGCGAACAAAACCAAAGAGTTCTAAAACAAGAACAAAAACATAGATCTGGGTAAGGGGGTTAGTTACGCAATGGGAAAGTGTTATCACCCAAAACGTCTATAGTATTCTATAGGAGCCCTTTGAAATATCTACGCCTTTTTGGTTTGAAAAAGGTTTGTTTGAAAAGAGATTGGGGAGAAGAGAAGAGAATTATTTTATTAGATTTTTGTGTTTGGAGAGACTTACCGCCTCATGCCTACATACCCATAAAGTGCAATATAGGATCAAAACTCTGTAGTTTGTGGTACAAATAACAAACATTGGTTGGTTTTGATTGATTTTTAAATCTAAAGACAAGTCATCATTTTAAGGAGAAAAATATAACTAGTCGCCTACAAGTATAAGACAACATTTGCATCACCTAAAGATGGAGGATTTCACTTGGATTATCAACAAGTCTATCACTCAATATCTAAGTGGAAAATTTCAACATCTTAATACTATGGAGAATAGGAGAATTATATCTCAACTATGGAAATGACTCGTGTCTAAACTTTACGAAAAGTTTTAAAATGAAAAGTGCACAAAGGCACAAAAAGTTTGAATGAGGTAAAGTGTTTTTATATCTTTTTGAAATTGGTCAAAATATGATTAACATTGATTGACATTTATTAAGAAAAACCAAGTTTAAAAATCACTTGACAAAAGTCAAGGTTTTATTGTGAAAGTTGTTTTGAAGTTTGAAAGCAAGAAGGTTTTAAAAGAGGGAGAAGATGGAGTGACTACCCTAGAAAGCAAAATAAAATCTAGAGATAAGAAGGATCTAACCAACTTGTAGCATACTCCATAGCAAGCCAAATAAGAATTCCATCCATCTTGAGTATAAGCAAATGAACAAGCCAAGTAAAGACAAATATCCATAATACTCCAAGCATAGGAAAAGAGACCTAATTCTAAGTCCAAGGGTCCAAGAATAGTCTAAGAGGTCCAAGGTCTAAGAATAGTCCAAGAGCATAGCCACAAAGTTAAGAGCACCAATTTTTTTAGAGGTTTAATCCTTTATTAGTGTTTTGAACAAGATATAGTCCAAGGGGACAAAAGAAGAGAGCGGAAACATAAACATGTGTCTAACGGAAAAAGGAAAAATAACGAAAGCATAAACAATAATATGATATGAGATGATAATAATGAAACATAAAGATAAAAGTGAGATAGGGAGCAAGAAGGAAACATAAAAAAAATTAGCACAATGATATCGTTAGTGAGTTAGTGATTAGTCGTTATAAAAAATGATCAATGATGGTTAACTCATGCACTTAAGCCAAAGTTGATGAAGACTCACTAGAGGATTGATAAAATCAAAGCCTCCTAACAACAAGATTCATATGTGATGGGCTTAAGACAAATAATCAACCATACTTGGACTTTCAAACATAGATTTGATCCACGAATGATCACTTTCTGATTACGGGACAAATTAGCGCTATGTAAAGTAATCGTAATCAGGTTTATGTAGAAACCACGACTATCTGAGGTTGGTCAATAACAATGTTAGTGCTAATGCATGCTAGAGAAGTGATATATAGATCACTCTCTGAAAGAAATGCCGCACAAAAAGAAAATAGGTAACAATCTCATCTTCATCAAGAACTTGAAATAAGTTCAAACGATATCGAAGATTTTCATCAATCAAAAGAAAAAGAGAAGAGGAGAGGGAATGCTAAATTGAATTACAAGTTCAAGATCATTCCATTTTTAAGTTCATCCACTCATCTTGGTGGATTAAAACACTAAACATATCATTAACTGAAAGCACCTAAAATGAATTGAATAATTCACTTTAAATATATATTTAAATTAGTGAATGTTTATCCAACTTCATCTACACCCTAAGTCCAATGAACTTAAAGAGGAAAAAGACCTTTAAAAGTGTATTTTAAGGCAAAAATCAAAAGGAAATGGGAGAAGAAGAAGAAAGAATCAAAACAGTCCGAAACACAAAGCCAAAAGGAAAAATCAACATTGGGTAACCGGTTACCCAAATTTGGTAAATGGTTACCACTGCTAAAACAACAGCAAAATAGCTTTAAAGAAGTAAAGAAACTTGATCAATAATTTCTTCAAACACCTCATGATCAAGGATGCAATTGAGCACGGAAATTCAAGTAAAATAACAGCAATCAACACGAATAGAACACAATTTGCAAGATCCAAAGGTCAAGCAACAAAAATCAATAATAGGTTATATTGTGGAAGATGTATCAAGAACAACAATGGTGGATCAAGAAATTACCACTTCAAATTTGAAAATTCTTCAAATCAGGTCCACTAACCACACTTCAAAGCTTTGGTCTACTAGAATTAATGATGAAGAAGTGAATGGATGAAGGTTTATCTCAAAGATTAGTAAGTTCTAATGATGAACTTACTAACTTTCAAAGGAAGAAAGAGCTTTGGTGAATTTGGTAATTGGAGAGAATTGAGAGTCAATAAAGAATTTGATAAGGTGGATTTGGCTATCAAATGCTTATTAAATGATAGAAATGAGGCCTCTATTTGTAGGATTTAGGCTTGGAAAATTTGGTGGATTGAAATTTGGTTTGGAATCAAAATTAGGCTTGGAATTTGAATTTGGAGGGAAATTAATGATCAAGTGGTGATTAGTGAAGGTTTATGGTGGGAATTAATTAAAATGAGGTAGGAGATTTAAAATGAAGTGATATAGAATATTCTCATGTTGATATGAATGCACAAACACAAGCAGATGCATATGCACACAACACAAGCTTAGGGTTAAGGACAAGCATGAGTCCAAGGGTCTACCCATCCCCAAAGATTTGTACTATGGATTGATTGTACCTGCCGAACGGGTTCTACAAAGTTCCCAGAGTCATCAACCCATCTTTCGGATATTATGAACTTCCCAAATCACTTGGTAATCGATAATATTCTCAAGAGAATCTCGTCTGAGTGTAGTATCGCGTATCAACTATTTCGGAAATACTTCCTTATAGTCATCGCACTACGTCCTAATAAGGCCAAAGTGGGGTAGAATGTAATCTAAAAGTTCACAGTGTCATGGGCTCCTTCGTCGAAAGTAGCATTGTTTTCACAAATACTCGATCAACAATACTAAACTTTCAAGAGGGCCTACACTGAGCGGTGGTTTCTCAAGTTAGCTTGGTCGGGAATCAACTCCCTATAAGCCTTATTGAATATACCACCATCCTATCATAATTGCACTCAAGTCCGGGTATAGGACCATCTCACCACTCAAAGCACCCAATACCCATCAATCAAACAAATATATTGACAAATATACATGTTAAGCAAATATTTACAAATATAGCATGCAATTAAACAAAATAGGCTAAACCCTCAAGTTTAGTAATCTTTCCCCAGTGAAGTCGTCATTTCTGTTGCGGTGAGAATCGTGATACCAAGCTACTGATTAACTTGAATCTTTAATTCTTAGATTACAAACAAACTTTAATTTATCCAAACGAAAGGTCTAAAGAAAGAAAAAACCTTTTCGCGATGTAACAACAACGCTAAGAGATTCGGGGATCGGGGGTTAGTTATGCCTAGGGTAGGTATTTCACATCCTAAACATCTGTAGTACTCTACAGGAACCTTTTGTTTGCTTGCATGCTAAGTTTGGTAAATATTTGCTAAGGATTGGGATTGGGTAAAGGGTGTAGGTTAAGACCTAAAGATAGTTTCTAAGTTTGCTCGCAAAGACGTCGCGTCCTCTGCCTACGTATCCTAACTAGGATAGAATCAGAGCAATCGTAGTTCACCTCACAAGGGAAAGAACACTTGATTACGATAAAAGGTTCAAAGGGGAACAAACATAACAATGCTTGTGTGGAGTCTAACAAAACTCCCTAAACTAAGTTATGCACTCAAGGGGGAGTAAGAGATCATGACGACGATCCTTACGTAGAGTTGACGAACTCTACCCTAGGGTTCTAGTTGAAGAACGCTCCTAGTATGTGTGGGTCTTTTAGACTTAAGCAAAGTCTAAGGATTTTAATCTAAAGGTTCAAAATGACTTAACAAAGTCAAGGAGAAGGGTAAAATGAGCTATCCATGACACGAGGGTCAATGGAGAGACTTTTCCTTTGGAAGGAGAAAAGGGGAGGCGACTCGGACGAGAACTAACGAGTTTCGTCGTGTGGGGGCAAAAGAAAATAAATGATAAACAAGATAACAATTAAGGTAAAGCATATTCGTGGTGACAACCAAGTGAATAATAAGAGATGGTGAGGATAAAAACATGATGATAACAGTTAATAGATGAAAAAGATCGATATTGTAACGACAGTTCGCACTTAATGAAAATCAATAGATGAAAACGGTAACAACCAAGAAATAAACCCTAGCATGTTAACTAACATGTATGGATATGTATTCAAACAAGTTTTAAGAAAAATATTGAAAGGAATCGCTTAGAAATTCATCCGCAATTATACAAACAATCGCGAAACGCGCACAACTTACACATAGTCAAACTAAGTGATAAAAAATGCAAACATGAAAAATAAAATCATGGAATGAAAGTAGACATAAATATGAACACAATAGAAAAGAAACGGACAAAAAACGATGAAAAATGAGTGAGATACGAATTTTTGAAGTTTTGACAAAAAATCACAAAAATGCACAAAAGAGTTGCCCTCCTCAGGGGTCGAACTCAGGAACATGGGGTACAAGGCGCGTCTGGCAAGAGAGGCTTACCACTGGGGTGGCTATACATCCGTTTGTATAAGCCACCCCTTAAATTAATAAGGGTAGAATGAGTTCACTTGGGCAAAAACACAAAAACAAGTCAAATACGTTTTGGTACGTAACTTCCTAACCGTTTATTGGATCAACACAAAATTTATATGGAAATGGGGTAGAATTGAACAAGGAATATGATGGAAGTGGTAGTTTTTTCAAATTCTCATTGTACAAAAAAATTCGATAGCACATGCATTTGATGTTATGAATGCATTTTGAGATTTTTAAACCAACTCAAGTGTTCTCTAACCAAGCCAAGCACACATACAGGATTCAAACATGATAAGAAATGATGTCAACCCCTCAAACTTTCTGAAATCCAACAGAATGTGTCCATGTCATGTAAAATGCAAAACAATGAAGAAAAGTGCATCTTGAAACGTGGATCTTGTGGTAATGTATTTTTTGATTGAGTGATGATACAAACAGCTCAAGGATGATGATTAAGAAGTGTACATGATGTGGTTTTGGTGAAAAACATTTTTATGCAACAAGTGACATATGAGTAGCTTGATGTATGTTACAAAATGCACTTTGTGGTATGGAATTTGTAACAACTAGTTTTAAATCCAAATGATGATGCTCACAGTTCATAAATGATGAGTATGACATGTTCAAAGTGTGATTTTGAGAAAAAAAAACAGTTCTTGCAAAAAAGTGGGGCATGAGTTGCTTGGTGTGTATGTGAAAAGTGCATTTGAAGTATGATACTAGCTCTAAGTCTTTCTCAATCAAAATCAAGGCTACCAACAGTTCATATGTATGATGAGAAATGATTCTATCACTCAAAAGGTGTTAAATGCACATAGGTTCAAAAAATGGTATGCCATGTGGTGACTTTATGGAAAAATGCATTTTGAAAAAGGATAATCTTATATCAGCCAGTTTTGAAGCAAAACCTATGTCAACAGCTTTTGAATGATGAGCATAAGGTGTTCTAATGTGAATTTGAGTGAAAAACAATTCATACAAGAAAATGGTGATGTGAGTGGTTTTGTGTGTTTTTGGTATGCAACCCAAGGGTGAAATTGAGTGTTAATCACAAAACTGGTAAAGTGATGATTTAGACAACTTTTAAATGCATACACAAGTATGTACAAAGGATCACAAACTGCTTTGTAATGCTTGAATCACAAAAGACATGCCAACTGCTTTGACAGCAACCTCTACTCTACTTGCAGCATGATGATGTTGTTAACACCACAAAACAGATGAGGCTTACTCTGCTAGCCATACATTTTTTTTATAGAAAATTACCAAATCATGTTTGGCAAAACAAACATATAGTCAAAGAGCACCAGTTATGAGTAACATCAATACAATCAACAAACCAAAACTGCTATAAGCCAACACAATTCACAGCCCCAAAACAGAAACAAATTACATGCTTAATGAAACTGATGGAACCTACCAACTAACATAGTTAAATGTAATTTCAAATTTGAAACAAACCCTCCCACATCAACTTAACATATTTTAGCATCAAGTGATCACAAAAGCAAAGTTTCACCAAAACTTGTCATTACTGCTATGCACCAGAACCAAATCAAATTAAAGCAAACAATGAGCTAGCCTAATGACTGCAGTTTCAGTTTCAAGGCACAGTTATGATAAATTAGACACATACACATACCATATTAATATTCAACAATGATTTCCAACACAAATTCAAGTTACAAACACACTCTAGGTTCTTGGTTCAATTCAACACATGCTGAGGTGAAACTGATCAGGTTTTGGTATGGAATGCAAGCTTAATGCTCAAATTATGTTTAGTTTATGTTCATGCAAATTCAAGGCCAGTAATTCACACAGACATGCCACATATATTCTATTTTGAATAAAAACCAAGGATAAATAACTCAGGAACAAATCAGAATAATAAAAAAAAGAATGACAGTTGCTATTGGCAATTGGAACAAGTCATGAAGAAATCCAGTTTTAGGTCTGAGCACATTTTGGGTCAGGGCAAGCATAACACATACCTCACATAACATTTATACTTTGACTAATCATCAAGATCATTCTTCAAAACAAATAACATTCCTAACTCATATCTCAAAACAACTTTCTCTTTTTTTTAAGGTCATGCAGACAAGAGTAGCAGCAATAGAACATGATATAGGATGATAGCAAGCCTCAAAGTAGGTTGCACACATATAAATCACAAGTATACCATCAAATGGCTTTTGAATATCTAAGCTACTCTAGCACAATGGTTATGGATCAGTCACAGGGGTTCAAGAGGATGATACAAACATAGGTATACAAGCATTCCTTAGGGCACTTGTTTCAAACTCAAGTCACAAATCCAAACAACCAATACATCCAAGAACTAACAATCTCAACAAAACCAGATTTGGCAAGATGGACACAAACTGCTAATTAATCACACCAGTTCAAATAACACTCATGTGGTGTGTGCTGAGTTTTGATGAGTCACTTCTAAACATACTACAATCATTCATGCTCTGCACTAAATAAGCAGCCTAACTGCTATGCCAAACTCAGGGGGATTAACAATTACATGATGTGCTTTTGGAAACACCTCAAAATGAGCCATCATACTAGATTTGTTTAACAGAAATAAAAAAAAAACAGCATTGGTAACAGAAAGGTGAATCATATATAACAACATTTAAATCAAAGGAAAACCAAATCACAAATTCATTCTCAAAGGTATACTTGCAAAACTCATGACAGTATGTGTGCACATAATAAGCAACAATGAGCAAGAATGAGTTTTATGTCATGATAATGGATGGGATGAGTTTAGACACCACATACCTGTGGTAATAAACTTGAGCAAGCAGAAAATACTCCTAGAAACCCAGAGATTTATACTTCACTTCTTGGCCTTGAGACTTTACTTCACCTTTAAGTAACAATCCACTTATGATGCTAAATGTCAAAATAAGAGTGTCCAAGGGTTTCTAGTGGTTTGGACAGTTGAGGAATGTTATTGGTGAGGTGTTAGAGGGATTAGAATGGCAAGAATCTATATGGAATGAGTTTTGGCCATTTTAGTGATTTTGGTCAAAGTATGGTGGGGATAAGGTTGACTTTTTGATTTTTTGAGGTTTTTGATGGTTTGATGGATTATACACCTTGTATATGTTATTTAGAAAGTGTATGGATGGTCGTGGGAGTGTTGAAAAGGGTAGAAATGAAAATGGTGTGAAATATGCCAAATGACCAATTTTGGTGTTTTTGAACTTTTCTTCACTTACAAGCAAAGAGAGAGTGAGGAGGAGAGCTATGATACTTTGATATTCTAAATAGCTCTGGTGTGATTTGGAGAGTGGGAAGAGTCCTCCTTTTATAGGCCAAGCAAGCTGGGGCAGATTTGTCATTCTTGAATTTGCAAGCTTGCATTGGTGGGAAACCTCAAAACTTCAAAAGTGTGTCTGCAGGTTTAAAGTTAATTCCATCAGTTAATGTCCTTCCTAACAGCTGTCCTCAAGCTGGCTGGTCTAAGATAGCTCTGCTGCAGCAAATCCAATGTTCCTTACACCATTTGCTTTTGCTTTTCAACATATCAATCAAAAAGGATTATGGTGAGATTCTTGGTTTTTCCTTGGTTTCCATCCACATCAGGTCCCAACCTGATTCTAATACCACACCAGATATATCTCTATGGTTGGAAATGAACCATGTGGTTGAAAATCAATTTATGTTGAATTTTGAGAAGTTAACAAACCAATGTTCAGGTCCAACTTGCACACCTCATAACTCTTAGCTCACAAGGGCTATGAATGAGTTCTATAACTTTCTGGAAAGCCCTCATGGAGATCTACAACTGTCATGATTTTGAGATTTTCAAATTCTGAGTGGAACTAAGGTAAAAAAGCCCTCCAAGTTGGCTGAAAACATGACTTTCAAAGCCAGAATTTGTGAAATTTCACTAAGTCCTTTACCTTTGAAAAATGATTTTTGCTATAACTCCAATTCCGTGCATTTTTTGAATATGGACCACTGTGGGACTTTTGTAGGGTTTGTCAAGACCTTTCAAACAATCTTAGAACCACTTCAATTGGATGTGTGGTTGAGGAGTTATGGTTTTGCCCCTTTCGAAACCCTAATTCCCGATTTTTGCAATTACTTCCTAACCCTTGATCCAATGGTCATGAAATTTTATGGGGAGGTGTAATATGATATAAGGAACATTTTTCATTCACACCTTGAAGTCAAATTCCTTATTGTTGGGGAGTTGACTTTTTGGTCAACTTTTCGATCGATCGGTGTCTACCGAGTCGCCCCCTTGGTGATCCGGACATCCTGAGGACTTGAAACTCTTGGGATGGACTTTAATAAGCCATAGTAGCTTAATGGACCTTGACCCCATCATTGAAATACTCTTTGAATCACAAGTCAAACTACAATTGACTTTTTCTAGTCAAAAACCCTAATCGGGTGTCTCAACTTGCACCGTTCTCGAACCCCGGGTGACCACCTCAAATTGCACTCATTCTTGGTCCAATATATCATCCTTGATCTTGTTTGAAGTTGGATCAATCCAAAACATTGATTGATCAAACCCTCGAAGTTTCGGTTTTGACGGTATGGGACCCTGGTTCATCTGCATCTTGACAAAGATAAACTTGAAATGGGTTAAGGTTAGTTAATCAAATGAATATGATCCTAAAATGATGATGAGGATCTAAGGGATCAAAATTTGGGGTGCAACAGTTGCCCCTATTTAAATATCTTCACTAGATGGCAATGAGAGATGACAATCCTCATAGCATCTTAGTGAAAGGTATTTAAATATAGCAAACAAGAAATTTTGTCCCTTAGATCCGATGGTATGCAAAAGGAAGAATGCAAATATGACATGAATCTAAATGGTTTTATGATGCCTGAATGCAAGACAGATGCAGACACACGAGTAAATATAAAAGAACGACAATACAACGAGTAACCACTCACGAGGACCCAACACACTAGCGAAAGATTCAAGATTAAGTAAGCAAGATAGTTCAAACGTGACTAAAGATGCTGTTCAAGGAAATCTTTCACATAGGGGACACGAATTCCACCAGGGAAGACACATCTTCATTGGGGAAAGGGGATACGAACCTCACTGAGGATAACCAGATGAGGAAGTCCACCGGGGAAGATGACAATTCTTCACTGGGGAAACGAAAGAAAAGAAATGCAAACCACACTGGGGAAGAAACCCAATGGGGAAAGCTTTGCTGGGGAACAAATCCACTGGGGAAGCAAAGCTTCACCGGGGAAAAGATGGAACGAAGACACGAATCTCACTGGGGATAACCAGATGAGAAAATTTCCTATAACGAAGAGTTCAAACGGGATCTTCAGGAAAAGGTTAGAAACAAGACCGGGCGTGCCGGGGAGACTAGTACCCACTAGTTCTCTGAGACTCGACTGGAAAAGCAAAAGCTGCAACTGGGGAGATTAGTGACGACCAGAATAACAAATAGCTTCAAACAATGCTAGTTTCCACTAGACTTACTGGGGATGATGGTGACGACCAATCCAAAGTTCGGTTTCCAAGAAGTGCTAAATACCACTAGACTTCCTGGGGATGTGGTGACAACCAAATCGAAGTTCGGTTTCCAAGAAGTGCTAAATACCACTAGACTTCCTGGGGATGTGGTGACAACCAAATCGAAGTTCCAATTACAATTGGGAATTTCAATCAATGTTGTTAAAACAATAACACTTTGGCTGGGGAAGTTGGTAACAATCAACTTTCGGTACTAATAACGATTAGTTTTCAAGAAATGCCAGTAACCACTGGTCTTAGAGGAGACTGGTGATGACCAAATCGGGATATACCAATAACAATTGGTCTTGGACAATGCTAATATCCACTAGACTTAACTGGGAATTTTGGTGACAACCGAGTCCAGGGAGACCAATGACCATTGGCTCCTTTTTCAAAAAGTTTGGTAACGACCAGAGGATAACAACCTGTTTTAAGCGATGCCAACAACTATTGGACTTAGGTCAATTGGTGACGACCGAACTAGGTATACCAATAACAATTGGTTCTGGATAGTGCTAGTAACCACTAGATTTTCCAAACAAAAGCTAGTGACCACTATACTTATAGAGATTGGTACTAAACGAATCAAAGGGTACCAATAACAATTGGGTCTGAGGGTAAGACTAGTAACGACTAGGTTTTCCAAACAAGGCTAGTGACCACTAGACTTATAGAGATTAGTAATAACCGAATCAAGGGGTACCAATAACAATTGGATTTGAAGGTGGTGCCAATAATCATTGGACTTTTAGGGAATTTTGGTGATGACCAACTCCAATGTCAATGATCATTGGTTTTTTAGAGGGCAATACCAGTAACCACTGGATTTTTAGCCAAATTGGTGAAAACCGAATCAAAGGGACTCCAATAACAATTGGTTTGCTTTATAACAGAATCAGTATCAACTGGGTTTGAAAAATAGTTGGTGACAACCGAATCACGGTACCGAATGTAATTAGTTATGAACATATGCTAGTGACCACTAGTCTTTCAAAGCTTGTTGGTGATGACCAAATTGAAGATGAAAATTGGTAACAACCCTCTGTTGGTGTAAATAGGATATTGTTAGTCACCACTAGCTTCCCCACAAAAATAAGGAACCCTAGGATGTCGACTTTGAAGCAAAGTTTGTAATAACAGGTCAAGGATAAAGGTAATGACCGAAGGATCTCAATGGCAGGAATGCAAACAAATGCGTATGTTGGCATGATGCTGTATGCAAGACGCAGACCGGCCCGTAGGAACAAAATAAAGAGAGAACTCGTCACGCTGAGTTTCAAAATGCCTCAAGTCAGGCGACACTTTCTTCTTTGGTGTAGATAACGATCTTTTCTCAGTAATATCTTCGTAATTCTGCAGAGAAGAAGTCTTAGCTTAAGAGCCAGAATTGCTGTCGGACACATCTAGCTTGGTCAGAGATAACAGCAACCTTCCACAACTCTGAGGACTGTGTAATGTTATCAGATTACCTCTAGAATTTTTCAATCATTTTGTCAAATCGTGCTTCCTTTTTAAAACAAGACTTTAAGTTTTCCAAAACACTTCGCTTTCATGAAAATTCTTATTAACAAATAAATGAAATTGCATAACAAAAAAATAGCGGATCATAACGATGATTTGGCCAAAAATCTGATTTTATTGATAGACAAGAACTTTACAAAAGGCAAAGCTTTGGAAATTTTATAAGTTTTGAAAAATGGCAACAGAAAGGTTACAGAATCCCATAATAATCCGGTCCTTCCGACTGCTAGTTCACTTGCTCCGCTGCTTCTGACGAGAATAACAGGCGTTGACCTTTCTTCTAATATTCTGCATAGGACTCTGCCCCAGCGTCTGCCAGCTTTCAAACATTGGGCTTTCATCTTGTCGAGGCACTGAAATCCTCCTTCTATGTATTTCATTTCAGGCGTAGTATTTTCTTACTGCGTCTGAGTTGATGGGATACTTGAGTGGTTCGCCATCCATAGTTTCGAGAATCAGAGATCCTCCAGAGAAAACAGTCTTCACAACGAAAGGGCCGTCATAGTTGGGCATCCACTTGCCACACATATCTTTTTGCGTTGGTAGGATTTTTCTAAGCACAAGCTCTCCTTCCCTATACTCCTTGGGAGGAACCTTCTTGTTGAACGCTCGGGCCATCCTCTGTTGATAGATTTGACTGTGGCACATGGCCGTCATTCTTTTCTCGTCAATGAGATTCAACGAATCAAATCTTTCTTTTATCCACTCGTCTTCATCCAGCTTTGCTTCCGCCAAGATCTTCAAGGAAGGTATTTTGACTTCAATGGGTAGCACAGCGTCCATCCCGTACACTAAGGAAAAGGGAGTTGCCTCTGTTGAAGTGCACACTAATGTTCGGTATCCGTGCAAAGCAAATGGTAACATCTCATGCCAATCTTTGTAAGTTACGACCATTTTTTGTATTATCTTTTTGATGTTTTTGTTTGCAGCTTCAACTGCACCATTCATCTTAGGTCTATAAGGGGATGAATTATGGTGTTTGATCTTAAAATCGTCACAAAGTTCCTTCATTGTTTTGTTGTTCAGATTTGACCCGTTGTCAGTGATGATCTGGTTAGGGATACCATATCGGCAGACGATCTCCTTTTTAATGAAGCGTGCAACCACTTGCTTCGTCACATTTGCATATGACACTGCTTCCACCCATTTGGTGAAATAATAGATTGCGACAAGGATGAAGCGATGGCCGTTAGAAGCTTTTGGCTCTATCGCTCTGATCATATCTACGCCCCACATTGCAAAAGGCCAAGGTGATGTCATCACATTGAGAGGATGCGGAGGGACATGCACTTTATCAGCATAAACTTGACATTTATGACACTTTCGAGCGAAGAGTATGCAGTCCGTCTCCAAAGTTAACTAGAAGTAACCCGCTCTTAAGATTTTCTTAGCCATGGCGTGGCCATTTGCATGGGTGTCGAAGGTTCCTTCGTGTACTTCGGTCATTATGAGATTCACCTCGTTTTCATCGACGCATCGGAGTAAGACCATGTCATGATTTCTCTTGTACAAGATGCCGTTGCTGATGAAGAATTTAGATGACAACCTTCGTATTGCTCTTTTGTCAATTGTGGACGCGTTAGCGGGATACTCTTGGTTTTGAAGGAAATTCTTGATATCATGAAACCATGGCTTCCCCTCAGATTCTTCGTCCATTGCCATGACGTATGCGGGTACTGTCCTTCTTTCGATGCGGATCAGAGGTGCCTCGTTGACAAACTGGACTTTCCACATTGATGCCATCATGGCTAAAGCATCGACAATGTGATTTTCTGCCCTTGGTACGTGCTTGAAGGTAATTTCATCAAAATATTCAGCCATCTCTAAGATGTGGGTTTTATAAGCGATCAATTTTTCATCCTTGGTTTCCCATTCTCCTTTGAGTTGGTATATCACCAAAGCAGAATCACCAATTACTTCCAAGATTTTGATACGGAGATCAATGGCAGCTTCCAGTCCTAGGATGCAGGCTTCATACTCTGCTATGTTGTTTGTACATGAGAAACAAAGTCGGGTTGTGACCGCAGTGTACCCTCCAGTTGGATTTTTCAGAACAGCTCTGATGCCATATCCATTTTTGTTTGATGCTCCATCGAACATCATCTCCCAGCGGGATCCCGGCTCGGGACCTTCTTCTGGACCAGGCTCTAGTTTTGTGCGCTGAATATACATCACATCTTCATCAGGAAAATCGAACTTGAGTGGTTGATAATCCTCCATAGGATGCTCTGCAAGGTGTTCTGGCAAGATACTTCCTTTCATAGATTTTTGAGAAACATACTGGATATCGTACTCTGATAAGAGCATATGCCATCGGGCTAATCTTCCTGTTTGAGCTGGCTTTTCAAAGATGTACTTGATGGGGTCCATTTTAGAAATTAGCATCGTAGTGTGACAAATCATGTATTGCCTCAGACGCTTGGCAGCCCATGCTAATGCACAACAAGCTTTTTCCAGGGGAGAGTAACGACTCTCGCAATCAGTGAACTTCTTGCTTAGATAATAGATTGCGTGTTCTTTCTTCCCTGACTCATTAGTCTGGCCCAAGACATAGCCCATTGAATCTTCTAACACTGTCATATACATGAACAAAGGCCTTCCAGGTACCGGCGGAATCAGCACTGGAGGTTCTTGCAGATACTGCTTGATTTTCTCGAATGCGGCCTGACAGTTTTCATTCCATACCACTATTTGATCCTTTCGTAACAACTTGAAGATCGGTGTGCAGGTAGGGGTCAAATTGGAGATGAACCTGGAGATATAATTCAAACGTCCGAGGAAGCCTCTGACTTGTTTCTCAGTTTTGGGAGCAGGCATCTCCTGGATTGCTTTAACTTTGTCGGGGTCTACTTCAATTCCTCGCTGACTAACGATGAAACCAAGTAACTTGCCTGAGCGAACTCCGAAGGTACATTTTGCTGGATTTAGTCTCAATCGATACTTTCGGAGTCTCTTGAATAGCTTCAGCAGATGATCCAAGTGGTCTTCTTCACTTTGGGATTTTGCAATCATATCGTCCACGTACACCTCGATTTCTTTGTGCATCATATCATGAAAGAGTGTGACCATAGCTCTCTGATACGTTGCCCCTGCGTTCTTCAAACCAAAAGGCATTACCTTATAACAATAGGTGCCCCATGGTGTGATGAAATTTGTTTTCTCCATGTCATCTGGATCCATTTTTATCTGATTATAACAAGAAAATCCGTCCATGAACGAGAAAACTGCAAAGCTTGCTGTGTTATCCACCAAAGTATCAATATGCGGTAGCGGGAAATCATCCTTCGGACTTGCTTTGTTCAGATCCCTGTAGTCGACGCACATCCTGACCTTGTCATCCTTCTTTGGGACCGGTACAATGTTTGCCACCCATTCTGGATACTTGGATACTGCTAAAAAAACCGGCATCTATTTGCTTTTTGACCTCATCTCGGATTTTAAGCACCATGTCTGGTCTCGACCTGTGAAGCTTTTGTTTGACCGGAGGACATTCTGGCTTCAGGGGGAGCTTGTGCATGACAATGTCAGTATCCAACCCTGGCATATCTTGGTAGGACCAAGCAAATACGTCAATAAAATCTCTGAGGATTGTTATCAGCTTGTCTTTGATTTCTGGCCTTAATGATGCCCCAATCTTGACTTCTCTTTTGTCTTCCTCTGACCCCAAGTTGATGACTTCCGTCTGCTCTTTGTGGGGTTGGAGACAAACATCTTCGTATTCAGCCATTCTCTTTAACTCTTTTGGGACTTCTAACTCTTCGTCATTCTCTTCTTTAGCTTGAAAGACAAATGAACCGCTAGTAGAAAGAACCGAAGGATCATAGGATTCTATGGTTGATGGAGGTATTCTGCATGTTTTATTTTGGAAAAATTAGGCACACACACACAGACATGCAGATGAAGGGTTGTTTTTTATATTTTTTTTCAAGAAGATTGCCATTTTTCTTTTAGAGTGAAAATGATGCAAAAAACAAATAACAAGAGTTTTAACAAAAACACTTTTTCATTAATGATTTTCAATTTTGCAAAGTGGCCCAATACAAAATAATTTGCAGGCCTTGGGCAAGACCAGGAAATTTTTAAAGAAAAACACAAAGCTAACAAGCAGAGTGAATTACTCTAAAGGTAAAAAGATGGGAACTTCCACAGCCTCCCAATTGCGCAATGCTGCTCCTCCCCTACTTATTAGATGATCCAGATTACCGTCTTCATCTTCAGTAATAATGGCATTGACTTGCACACCGCCACTGGTGAATATCTCTTTTAAGGACTTCTTCTTCATGGTGCCTTCTTCTGGCTTGCCTTCCGGAGTTGGTTTGTAACCCAACCCTTGTCGATCATTCTTGGCTCGAGCATTGACTTCGATGACCTCTCCCCATCCCAGTGGGACCCCAGCTTTCAGTGCTGCCTTAATACTTTGAGCAGAGGTAAATGATGGCCCTTGGGTTATGTCTGATTCATCAACTAGAACAGCGTGAGCTATCTCTAGTGCTTGGAAGGCCGTCTCGAGAGAATCTTCCTCAACCTCAATATACCGGAATGATGACAAGTTGCTCGCCATTAAGTCTTCTTCTCCATGGACAATGACCAGCTGGTCATTCACAACAAACTTCATTTTTTGGTGGAGAGTGGAAGTGACAGCGCCAGCTGTATGAATCCATGGTCTTGCCAATAGACAACTGTAGACCGGGTTTATGTCCATCACCTGAAAAATGACTTCGAAGAGTTGTGGTCCAATTAGGATAGGAAGATCAACTTCTCCTATCACGGTTCTCCTAGATCCGTCAAATGCCTTGACTATAAGAGAGGTTGGTCTCATGGTAGTACCTTGATATGCCAGCTTGGCCAAAGTCCTTTTAGGCATTACGTTGAGTGCTGATCCCGTGTCAACAAGAACTCGGGACATTGTATCCTCTTCACATTTGACTGACACATGTAAGGCACGATTGTGCTTACGCTTCTCAGCTGTCAGGTCATTATCATCAAAGCTCAAAGTGTTGCAGGCGGTGATATTTGGTACAACGGAGTCAAACTGCCCCACTGTAATATCTTTAGTGATGTGGGCCTGTGTCAGGATTTTGAGTAATTCTTGGCGGTGTGCTGGAGAGCTTAAAAGCAAAGCCATGACCGAGATCTTGGAGGGTGTTTGGTTTAATTGGTCCACCACCCTATAATCGCTTCGTCGAATGATTCTCAAGAATTCTTCTTCATCATTCTTGAGACTCTCTTTTCCTCTAACTAAAGGTTCTTTGGCGGTGGTTGTCTTTGGAACAGGCTTCTGAGGAACATGCGTTTTTTGAGCAGAGACTGCTAGTGGAGGAGCCTCGTTGTATGTTCGAGGTTGATAGACACGACCACTCCGGGTCATTTTGCTTCCACTGGCAATGTTGGCCACACTTACTGGTTTCTTTTCTTTGAAAATCCCCCCACACCATGAATAGTTTTGTTTTGGTATCACGGCTCTTGGGTGAGGCTTGGATCCTCCCCTTGGCTCAAACCTAGTCTGTCCCCTCCCGAATTTTGGGGGTGCATCATCGCGAAATACTGGCCGAACATTCTTGTAGTTTTTGTTACTGTTATCATCTCTGAATACGACTCCTTTGTTGGGCTCTCCTGGTATGTTAAACACAGGTTCGATGACTGCCACATCTTCTTCCTTTTTCTGGTGGGCAATTTCTATCATTCCCTGTTCAATCATAGCCCGGATGTACTTTTTCATAACGTCACAACCCTCAAGATTCAGCATACATTCTTTGCAATCTTCATGAGATGTCTTGAGTGACCACGCCTGAGCGAGGCGTTTGTGTAGGTCTGCTAGTGGCACTTTGATCTCACCAACAGTAGTAACTTTCTTGTCTTCTGACCCCTCCCCTTCTTCAGTAATGGCATTGACTCCACCATGATTTGGAAGAGGGTTGCTCTTAACGTTGGGCAGATTATCTTCGAAGGATAGAATTCTCTTTTCAATAAGTTCACGAACTAGGTGCTGAAGGGCGAAGCAACCTTCGAGATCGTGGCCTGGAGCATTCTCATGAAATGGGCAGCGAGCATTTGCATCGTAATAGAACGGGAGTGGATTAGGTGGAGCACCTAATTTTCTTGTTTTAACCAACCCTCTTTCTATTAGCATGGGAAACAGGTCGGTGTAACTCATTGGAATAGGCTGTATTTTTGGCCTATTTGCTTGATAATTTGCCCTCGGGGCCCTGTTCTGAGGTTGTTGACCCTGCGGCTGCTGGTATTGTTGTTGATTATTGGTGTGATAATTTTGCTGACTGCCAGGCTGATACTGGTGTTGATTGTTGAACGCCCCAGGTTAGGGACTATGCTGTGAAGAGGGTTGAAAAACTGGGGTCACTGTCGCTACATACGATGGTTGGTATTGTTGGTGGTGGTTTCGTGAGCTTTGTACTTTCTTTCCATATGTGATTGCACTCACCTCTCCCACTTTATTTTTGTGGAACATGCTGACTGGCTTCTTTGTCGTGCTGGCGCTTGAGGTAACATTTGGAGTGGTCACTTTTTAACTTTTTAAACCTGCTTCCACCTTGACTCCCACTGCCACAATATCAGAGAAATTTGTTGTAACACTGCTGATCAAACGTTCATAGAATTCTGGTCGAACTGTATCCACAAACCAGTCTGCCAACTCCTTCTCAGTAAGGGGAGACTCTACTTGTGCTGCAGTTCCGCGCCATCTTTGCGCATACTCCTTGAAGGTTTCAGTATTTTTTTGCGTCATGCTGAGAAGCTGACGGCGGTCGGGAGCTAGGTCCATGTTGTACTTGTACTGTTGAATAAAAGCATCTGAAAGGTCTTGGGAACTGTGAATTTTAGCTTGATCTAAACCGAGATACCACTTAGCCGAAGCCCCTTTAAGACTATCTTGGAAACAGTGAACTAACGGTTTATCATTTTCAATATGCGGAGCCATCCGCCTACAGTACATGATTAGGTGCTCCTTAGGACAAGTGGTCCCCTCATATTTGTCGAAGATTGGCATTTTAAATTTCTGAGGAAACACCAATCCAGATACCAGACATAGATCCTTGGCATCAGATCCAAAGACATGATTTCCTTCAATGGCCCTCATCCTTTTGGCCATGATGTTCATCTCCACTCTTAATTTTTCGTGTTTTTCGTCCTCAGCTTCAGACCCATCGGGTATATCAAAGATTGGCTGTTGATTGGCGAAGACTGGTCGTACTGTGGTAGGTCCACCTGCTTGAGTGAAAATAGGGTTTCTGATTGTTGTGTCGAACAAAGGATTGAGACTTGAAGACTGCATGTTGTTGAAAGGTGGCACAAAATCCCGGGACATGCCATAGGGAAACTCTACTGAAGTAACGGGAGCTATTGTGACATTGGCTGCTGCTGTGGCAACTTCAGAGATCACTGTAGGTTGCGTATCCATTTTTGCTTTGATTACGTTGAGGACTTCCATGATCTGGTTGACGTCCCCTTTGATCCCTTCAATGTCATTATCCATTTGATCGAACCTTTGGTCGTTATCTGCCATCTTCTTTTGAGCTTGGGACCGTGTGTTGTATCTGTGGGTACTCAGCATGACTCCTTATCTCCTCTCTGGACAAGAACAAAGGATGAGCTGCGGAACCCCAAATGCAAGACTGATGTAGGATGACATGCAAATGCAAATGCGGATGCATAAACCATTAAAGGAAACTCAAAATTTTCGTTTACAAACAAAAAGTTAGACCAACATGTAACGACATGCTTAAAAAGCGTTTTTTTCATTTGATAGCTGGAAATTTATTACAATAGAGTGGCCTTTGCTAAAAAGTAAGACTTTTCTTACAAGGAAAGTAAATGCAACAAACAGGATTTCAGTCCTTTTTTAGGGAGAGCAGGGAAATGGTGAAACAAAGATCAATCTAACAAGACGACCCTTCTCATTCTTGGACTCTGACATGAACTTGATCCTGGCGGATAATCTCCCACAGGTGTTCGTTTTATCTTTGCGCTTTGACCAAAGCGTATCTTAGCTCTTCCCTAGTTGCGGGGACCTCAGGCTCCATGGTTATCTCATAGTCATGAGTGTAGAACATGATTAAGGTAATTTCCTTTGACCATAGCAGGTACCCCCTGGTGGTTAAACAACTTGCATTCTCCATTGGAGTTGGGCCCATGAGGTGTGGATCTCTTTGAGCGTATTGAGCATTTTCTTCTAGTTCTTGGTTACGACCTGTCTCACAGAAGCGAGGCCTCAACAGTTCTGGTTCAGGCTCTGGCCCGATAGGATACCCATGTTGACGCCGAGCAAGAATAGGATTATAAGTGATCACCCCTTCTATCCCAATGAGAGGCACATTAGGGAAATCTCCGTAGCTAGAAATCATGACTTGGTCACCGATGCTGGTGTCATACCATGTGATATCATGGTGTCTGAGAGTGACAAGTTTAGAAACCCATGCACTTTTGGTAGGAAGCCTCCAAAGGATATGGGTCCTGGGCAGATGAGAAGTAAACCATCGGTCGAGTAGTGCAAGACAGCATGAGAATTGCCCACAATCATACAAGGCGAAATGGTGGATGACTACATAAGTGTCAGCCAGTATTGTGTTGACCGGATTTTTAAGGATGAAGAGGCGAATCGCTTCTTCGCTGATGAAGTCGTAACTGCTTGGGAATAGATACAGTCCATATATTAGTAGTGCCAGAATCGCCTCAAAAATGCCCAGGTTTCTGCTTTCATAGTGATACTCGGCCATCTCCATTAGAGGTCTGACATCCATTCCATACCACCCTCCTTTCGCCCTCATTGGTGGCAAATTTTCCAGCTTGATGTGCAGGGCTTTAGCTAAGTCCCTTTTCTTTGGTTTTCCATAAGGGAGCGTAAAAGTCCATGGAATCTTTAAGTAAGCATTATACTCCTCAAGGGTCGGGAGTAACTGAAAGTCTGGAAACACAAAGCAGTGGTAAGTTGTATGATAGAATTCAACCAAGGCTTGCAACATGGGCTCGTTGATCGGAGCGCTTATCAATGGCAATAGGTCCCCATATTTGACTATGAAAGCAGCAGGGTTTTGGACAAGTCTGGTTAACATTCTTAGACGACCCAATCTCAGATCCGGGACTCGAAGCATGTCTCTTCTTACCATGTTGTTGTCTGCAAAAAAAGATGAATTTCCTTGAATGGTTAGAAGAAGTGTAAATGCAAATGCAAATGATTGTCATGGAACTCAGATATTTTCGAACATCAGAAGTCGTCATTTCATTGATTAACAAAACGGATTACAAAACATTGTTTCCTCTTACAAGAGTTTTAAATAACAACTAAGTGAATCCTATCAAGGTTCTCCTAGCAGCCTGAGGTTGAGCTTCTCGATCTTTCTTTCCATCTGAGTCTTCTCGAAGATGAGTCTGTCCACAATTATCTTCCATGGATTAGACTGAGGCTCGTAAGGTTCTTCTAGTGCTTTCCTCTTCTTACAAGAGAGGATTTCTTAATCTTTCAACTGGAGTTGTCTTTGGAGCTCCGCCTTTTCTTCGACGACTATTTGATACTTGTGCTTCCAAGCTTCTTCAGTTTGCTGTGCTTTGACCAAAGCAATTTTCAACTTTTCTTCTTCAGACATGAAGACCAATGGGCGTTCTTCTTTCAAGGCCATAGGCTCTTGCTTAGGGTATGGCATCCTTAGTGTGACGGCTCTTTTCCGAACCCATTGGAGGTAAGGTTCCAAAGAAACACAGTTGAGTCTTCCAAGATCTTTCTTTCCTTTCTTGTGTAGATGCTTCCAAGCTTCTAGAACTTTCTCTTTTAATCCTTGACTATCTTCCCCTTCTTTGAAGAAGATGCTTTCCACTTGAACACTTTTGGGTTTGTCTTTTAGAAGGTATCCCAATTGTCGGCGAGCGAGTATTGGATTGTAGCTGACCCCTCCATTTATGCTGAGGAGAGGTATATTGCCAAATTCCCCACAACTGTCAATAATCATTGTCCCATCATAATCACGACTATACCAATCAATATCGGAATGGGTAAGAGCCATGATCTTTTGCGACCACCATCCTTTCTTTGGATCCCAAAAAGCGTTGACTTTGGGTAAGTGAGAAGTGAACCACTTATACAATAAAGGAGCGCAACAAGTGATCATTCCCCCATTGTGGAAGTTCCTCAGATGAACAGAATGGTACGTGTCTGCTAACAAGGTAGGCACAAGATTCTTTTTCAATAAAATTTTGATGTCATTGAGGTCTACGAAATTCTCAAAGCTTGGAAACAAGAATATACCGTAGATGAGTAAGGTAAGGATAGCCTCGAATGCATCCATGCTTAAATGATCTGCATAATATTGAGCTTTCTCAACCAAGAATTCTGCTTTTAACCCAAAGACTCCTCCCTTCGTGATTAGATTCTTTTTTATATCAGCCACTCCCAAACGTGTAGCTTTGGCAATGTCCTTCTCTTTAGGGTCCTTCTCCATAATCGGAAAAGGAGAATCTTCAAGAATAGGCAATCCAATTAACTGAGAATACTCTTCTAGTGTGGGCACTAGCTGATAATCAGGGAATGTAAAACAATGGTAAAGCGGATCATAAAACTGGAGGAGAGTAGAAAGAAGTCCACTATCCACCTTTATCTTCAAGAGTAGCAACAGCTTCCCATATCGGTTTTGAAATCCCTCTGGATCGGTCATTAAGGTGCTCAACCTTTTCAAATCATCTAGGTTAAAACCCTTGTAAGTGTACTTCAAAGTCTTCTTTCTTTCACTGTTCATGACGACCTCTGATGTTTACAAACAACAAAGTCTGAGTTCCATGAAACCATATGATGATATGATGACATGATGATATGAATGCACAAACACAAGAAGATGCATATGCACACAACACAAGCTTAGGGTTAAGGACAAGCATGAGTCCAAGGGTCTACCCATCCCCAAAGATTTGTACTATGGATTGATTGTACCTGCCGAACGAGTTCTACAAAGTTCCCAGAGTCATCAACCCATCTTTCAGATATTATCAACTTCCCAAATCACTTGGTAATCGAAATATTCTCAAGAGAATCTCGTCTGAGTGTAGTATCGCGTATCAACTATTTCGGAAATACTTCCTTATAGTCATCGCACTACGTCCTAATAAGGCCAAAGTGGGGTAGAATGTAATCTAAAAGTTCATAGTGTCATGGGCTCCTTCGTCGAAAGTAGCATTGTTTTCACGAATACTCGATCAACAATACTAAACTTTCAAGAGGGCCTACACTGAGCGGTGGTTTCTCAAGTTAGCTTGGTCGGGAATCAACTCCCTATAAGCCTTATTGAATATACCACCATCCTATCATAATTGCACTCAAGTCCGGGTATAGGACCATCTCACCACTCAAAGCACCCAATACCCATCAATCAAACAAATATATTGACAAATATACATGTTAAGCAAATATTTACAAATATAGCATGCAATTAAACAAAATAGGCTAAACCCTCAAGTTTAGTAATCTTTCCCCACTGAAGTCGCCATTTCTGTTGCGGTGAGAATCGTGATACCAAGCTATTGATTAACTTGAATCTTTAATTCTTAGATTACAACTAAACTTTAATTTATCCAAAGGAAAGGTCTAAAGAAAGAAAAAACCTTTTCGCGATGTAACAACAACGCTAAGAGATTCGGGGATCGGGGGTTGGTTATGCCTAGGGTAGGTATTTCACATCCTAAACATCTGTAGTACTCTACAGGAACCTTTTGTTTGCTTGCATGCTAAGTTTGGTAAATGTTTGCTAAGGATTGGGATTGGGTAAATGGTGTAGGTTAATACCTAAAGATAGTTTCTAAGTTTGCTCGCAAAGACGTCGCGTCCTCTGCCTACGTATCCTAACTAGGATAGAATCAGAGCAATCATAGTTCACCTCACAAGGGAAAGAACACTTGATTACGATCAAAGGTTCAAAGGGGAACAAACATAACAAATCTTGTGTGGAGTCTAACAAAACTCCCTAAACTAAGTTGTGCACTCAAGGGGGAGTAAGAGATCATGACGACGATCCTTACATAGAGTTGACGAACTCTACCCTAGGGTTCTAGTTGAAGAACGCTCCTAGTATGGGTGGGTCTTTTAGACTTAAGCAAAGTCTAAGGCTTTTAATATAAAGGTTGAAAATGACTTAACAAAGTCAAGGAGAAGGGTAAAATGAGCTATCCATGACACGAGGGTCAATGGAGAGACTTTTCCTTTGGAAGGAGAAAAGGGCAGGCGACTCAGACGAGAACTAACGAGTTTCGTCGTGTGGGGGCAAAAGAAAATAAATGCTAAACAAGATAACAATTAAGGTAAAGCATATTCATGGTGACAACCAAGTGAATAATAAGATATGGTGAGGATAAAAACATGATGATAACAGTTAACAGATGAAAAAGATCGATATTGTAACAACAATTCGCACTTAATGAAAATCAATAGATGAAAACGGTAACAACCAAGAAATAAACCCTAGCATGTTAACTAACATGTATGGACATGGATTCAAACAAGTTTTAAGAAAAATATTGAAAGAAATCGCTTAGAAATTCATCCGCAATTATACAAACAATCGCGAAACGCGCACAACTTACACATAGTCAAACTAAGTGATAAAAAATGCAAACATGAAAAATAAAATCATGGCATGAAAGTAGACATAAATATGAACACAATAGAAAAAGAACGGACGAAAAATGATGAAAAATGAGTGAGATACGAATTTTTGAAGTTTTGACAAAAAAATCACAAAAATGCACAAAAGAGTTGCCCTCCTCAGGGGTCGAACTCAGGAACATGGGGTACAAGGCGCGTTTGGCACGAGAGGCTTACCAATGGGATGGCTATACATCCGTTTCTATAAGCCACCCCTTAAATTAATAAGGGTAGAATGAGTTCACTTGTGCAAAAACACAAAAACAAGCCAAATACGTTTTGGTA
The DNA here is from genome assembly GCA_963859935.3 of Lathyrus sativus. NCBI lineage: Eukaryota > Viridiplantae > Streptophyta > Magnoliopsida > Fabales > Fabaceae > Lathyrus > Lathyrus sativus. The sequence goes on along the minus strand of OZ012741.1, from coordinate 498,166,221 downwards.
CGTAACTTCCTAACCGTTTATCGGATCAACACAAAATTTATATGGAAATGGGGTAGAATTGAACAAGGAATATGATGGAAGTGGTAGTTTTTTCAAATTCTCATTGTACAGAAAAATTCGATAGCACATGCATTTGATGTTATGAATGCATTTTGAGATTTTTAAACCAACTCAAGTGTTCTCTAACCAAGCCAAGCACACATACAGGATTCAAACATGATAAGAAATGATGTCAACCCCTCAAACTTTCTGAAATCCAACAGAATGTGTCCATGTCATGTAAAATGCAAAACAATGAAGAAAAGTGCATCTTGAAACGTGGATCTTGTGGTAATGTATTTTTTGATTGAGTGATGATACAAACAACTCAAGGATGATGATTAAGAAGTGTACATGATGTGGTTTTGGTGAAAAACATTTTTATGCAACAAGTGACATATGAGTAGCTTGATGTATGTTACAAAATGCACTTTGTGGTATGGAATTTGTAGCAACTAGTTTTAAATCCAAATGATGATGCTCACAGTTCACAAATGATGAGTATGACATGTTCAAAGTGTGATTTTGAGAAAAAAAAACAGTTCTTGCAAAAAAGTGGTGCATGAGTTGCTTGGTGTGTATGTGAAAAGTGCATTTGAAGTATGATGCTAGCTCTAAGTCTTTCTTAATCAAAATCAAGGCTACCAACAGTTCATATGTATGATGACAAATGATTCTATCACTCAAAAGGTGTTAAATGCACATAGGTTCAAAAAATGGTATGTCATGTGGTGACTTTATGGAAAAATGCATTTTGAAAAAGGGATAATCTTATATCAGCCAGTTTTGAAGCAAAACCTATGTCAACAGCTTTTGAATGATGAGCATAAGGTGTTCCAATGTGAATTTAAGTGAAAAATAATTCATACAAGAAAATGGTGATGTGAGTGGTTTTGTGTGTTTTTGGTATGCAAGCCAAGGGTGAAATTGAGTGTTAATCACAAAACTGGTAAAGTGATGATTTAGACAACTTTTAAATGCATACACAAGTATGTACAAAGGATCACAAAATGCTTTGCAATGCTTGAATCACAAAAGACATGCCAACTGCTTTGACAGCAACCTCTACTCTACTTGCAGCATGATGATGTTGTTAACACCACAAAACAGATGAGGCTTACTCTGCTAGCCATACATTTTTTATAGAAAATGACCAAATCATGTTTGGCAAAACAAACATATAGTCAAAGAGCACAAGTTATGAGTAACATCAAGACAATCAACAAACCAAAACTGCTATAAGCCAACACAATTCCGAGCCCCAAAACAGAAACAAATTACATGCTTAATGAAACTGATGGAACCTACCAACTAACATAGTTAAATGTAATTTCAAATTTGAAACAAACCCTCCCCACATCAACTTAACATATTTTAGCATCAAGTGATCAGAAAAGCAAAGTTTCACCAAAACTTGTCATTACTGCTATGCACCAGAACCAAATCAAATTAAAGCAAACAATGAGCTAGCCTAATGACTGCAGTTTCAGTTTCAAGGCACGGTTATGATAAATTAGACACATACACATACCATATAAATATTCAACAATGATTTCCAACACAAATTCAAGTTACAAACACACTCTAGGTTCTCGGTTCAATTCAACACATGCTGAGGTGAAACTGATCAGGTTTTGGTATGGAATGCAAGCTTAATGCTCAAATTATGTTTAGTTTATGTTCATGCAAATTCAAGGCCAGTAATTCATACAGACATGCCACATATATTCTGTTTTGAATAAAAACCAAGGATAAACAACTCAGGAACAAATCAGAATAAAAAAAAAAGAATGACAGTTGCTATTGGCAATTGGAACAAGTCATGAAGAAATCCAATTTTAGGTCTGAGCACATTTTGGGTCAGGGCAAGCATAACACATACCTCACATAACATTTATACTTTGACTAATCATCAAGATCATTCTTCAAAACAAATAACATTCCTAACTCATATCTCAAAACAACTTTCTCTTTTTTTTTAAGGTCATGCAGACAAGAGTAGCAGCAACAGAACATGATATAGGATGATAGCAGGCCTCAAAGTAGGTTGCACATATATAAATCACAAGTATACCATCAAATGGCTTTTGAATGTCTAAGCTACTCTAGCACAGTGGTTATGGATCAGTCACAGGGGTTCAAGAGGATGATACAAACATAGGTATACAAGCATTCCTTAGGGCACTTGTTTCAAACTCAAGTCACAAATCCAAACAACCAATACATCCAAGAACTAACAATCTCAACAAAACCAGATTTGGCAAGATGGACACAAACTGCTAATTAATCACACCAGTTCAAATAACACTCATGTGGTGTGTGCTGAGTTTTGATGAGTCACTTCTAAACATACTACAATCATTCATGCTCTGCACTAAATAAGCAGCCTAACTGCTATGCCAAACTCAGGGGGATTAACAATTACATGTTGTGCTTTTGGAAACACCTCAAAATGAGCCATCATACTAGATTTGTTTAACAGAAATAAAAAAAACAGCATTGGTAACAGAAAGGTGAATCATATATAACAACATTTAAATCAAAGGAAAACCAAATCACAAATTCATTCTCAAAGGTATACTTGCAAAACTCATGACAGTATGTGTGCACATAATAAGCAACAAAGAGCAAGAATGAGTTTTATGTCATGATAATGGATGGGATGAGTTTAGACACCACATACCTGTGGTAATAAACTTGAGCAAGCAGAAAATACTCCTAGAAACCCAGAGATTTATACTTCACTTCTTGGCCTTGAGACTTTACTTCACCTTTAAGTAACAATCCACTTATGATGCTAAATGTCAAAATAAGAGTGTCCAAGGGTTGCTAGTGGTTTGGACAGTTGAGGAATGTTGTTGGTGAGGTGTTAGAGGGATTAGAATGGCAAGAATCTATATGGAATGAGTTTTGGCCATTTTAGTGATTTTGGTCAAAGTATGGTGGGGATAAGGTTGACTTTTTGATTTTTTGAGGTTTTTGATGGTTTGATGGATTATACACCTTCTATATGTTATTTAGAAAGTGTATGGATGGTTGTGGGAGTGTTGAAAAGGGTAGAAATGAAAATGGTGTGAAATATGCCAAATGACCAATTTTGGTGTTTTTGAACTTTTCTTCACTTACAAGCAAAGAGAGAGTGAGGAGGAGAGCTATGATACTTTGATATTCTGAATAGCTCTGGTGTGATTTGGAGAGTGGGAAGAGCCCTCCTTTTATAGGCCAAGCAAGCTGGGGCAGATTTGTCATTCTTGAATTTGCAAGCTTGCATTGGTGGGAAACCTCAAAACTTCAAAAGTGTGTCTGCTGGTTTAAAGTTAATTCCATCAGTTAATGTCCTTCCTAACAGCTGTCCTCAAGCTGGCTGGTCTAAGATAGCTCTGCTGCAGCAAATTCAATGTTCCTTACACCATTTGCTTTTGCTTTTCAACATATCAATCAAAAAGGATTATGGTGAGATTCTTGGTTTTTCCTTGGTTTCCATCCACATCAGGTCCCAACCTGATTCTAATACCACACCAGATATATCTCTATGGTTAGAAATGAACCATGTGGTTGAAAACCAATTTATGTTGAATTTTGAGAAGTTAACAAACCAATGTTCAGGTCCAACTTGCACACCTCATAACTCTTAGCTCACAAGGGCTATGAATGAGTTCTATAACTTTCTGGAAAGCCCTCATGGAGATCTACAACTGTCATGATTTTGAGATTTTCAAATTCTAAGTGGAACTAGGGTAAAAAAGCCCTCCAAGTTGGCTGAAAACATGACTTTCAAAGCCAGAATTTGTGAAATTTCACTAAGTCCTTTACCTTTGAAAAATGATTTTTGCTATAACTCCAATTCCATGCATTTTTTGAATATGGACCACTGTGGGACTTTTGTAGGGTTTGTCAAGACCTTTCAAGCAAGCTTAGAACCACTTCAATTGGATGTGTGGTTGAGGAGTTATGGTTTTGCCCCTTTCGAAACCCTTATTCTCGATTTTTGCAATTACTTCCTAACCCTTGATCCAATGGTCATGAAATTTTATGGGGAGGTGTAATATGATATAAGGAACATTTTTCGTTCACACCTTGAAGTCAAATTCCTTATTGTTGGGGAGTTGACTATTTGGTCAACTTTTCGATCGATCGGTGTCTACCGAGTCGCCCCTTGGTGATCCGGACATCCTGAGGACTTGAAACTCTTGGGATGGACTTTACTAAGCCATAGTAGCTTAATGGACCTTGAACCCATCATTGAAATACTCTTTGAATCAGAAGTCAAACTACAATTGACTTTTTCTAGTCAAAAACCCTAATCGGGTGTCTCAACTTGCAATGTTCTCGAACCCCGGGTGACCACCTCAAATTGAACTCATTCTTGGTCCAATGTATCATCCTTGATATTGTTTGAAGTTGGATCAATTCAAAACATTGATTGATCAAACCCTCGAAGTTTCGGTTTTGACGGTATGGGACCCTGGTTCATCTGCATCTTGACAAAGATAAACTTGAAATGGGTTAAGGTTAGTTAATCAAATGAATATGATCCTAAAATGATGATGAGGATATAAGGGGTCAAAATTTGGGGTGCAACAAGTAAACATAACCATAAACAAATATCAAACAAACAAGAAACAAGGGTGTCCGATGATCACTCAAGAATAAACCTATAGAGGAAGGAAAAAGAGAACCAAAGCTTGTGATCTTGTTTGTGAGATGAGAACCAAATGATATGTTAGATTTTAGGGGTAAAAATTAGGGTATTACAGATATGTCACCCGTCATGTGTCTTGAACATCCATTATCGGTATACCACATCTTTTCGATAGAGTTAAGACAATCAACCTGAAAATTTAAACAAAAGAGATAAGTACCCAATTTTCATTAGGTCCTTGATAGTGAGTGAGATCAATGTTGCACTTAGGAAACCATTGAACAACTTCTTTAGGAACAAATAGTTGATAAATTTGCATCTTTCAATTATATGTCCCTTTTTGCAACAATAATGACAAGATAGGTTTTAATGAGACATGTCCATGCTAATTGAATTATTATACAATTATCTATGCTTACTTTTAGAATGTTTCAAAGGAATTTCAACCTTAGAATAATCAATAGCAAACACCATCTTAGGTTGTAAGGTATCATCTAATTTGACTTTAAGAGATTTCACTTCGTCTTGTCTATTATGACAATGTTCATAACCAAACCTAGGAGGTTTTATATCCTCACTCTTGTCACTTTGAATATATATCATAGATTTCTTTCCTTTTTCCATAAGACAAATTCGAGTCGATTCTACACTTGAAGTTGTGCTTTAATCACTAGAGAACTCACTAGCACTCTCCTAAGTGGCATATGCTCTCCTAGTCTTGCTAGAAGTTTTGTGATGGCTCTTTTATTTATCTTTCTTTTTCAAGGGGCATTCTAGTTTGTAGTGACCTATTTCGCCGCAATGATATCAAGATCTTCTTAGCTTGCTCTTAATTCTTTCATCATCCTTTGAGGATCTTGTCAACCTTCTAAACTTGGCTATGCTCTTGTCATAATGTTTACCATCATTCTTCCTTATATACCTTTAGTATCTCTTTATGAACAACCCCATATCTATAAGCTCTTGTCATCATCACTTTCACTATCAATATGCTCACAATGTGAAGGCTTTGAGCTAGAAGTATTTAGAGCTATAGACTTCTTGCCTTCCTCTTTGCCTTTCCCTTTCTTATTCTTCATTCTCTTTTCATATTCTTTTTTGTATTTTGCTAAGCAAGTGAGCTCTTGCTCATACTCTTCCAACTTACCAAGCAAAGCCTTAAAATTAAGCGACTTAATATCATTTACCTCCTTAATGAAGGTGAACTTGGGCTGCCATTCCTTACTTAAACACCTTAAAATTTTGTTAGTACCAAGTTCATTGGAAACAGGATTACCTAGCACATTTAACCGATTTATGAGATGAGTGAATTGTTTTCGCATATCCGTGATGGTTTCACCATGTTCAATACGGAACAACTCAAACTCTTGATTCAATGTGTTGATTCTAGCTTGCTTGACATTATTAGTTCCCTCATGGGTAATCTCTAATTCGTCCCAGATAGCTTTGGCAGCCTCACAATGAGAAACACAATTAAACTCATCAACATCCAAAGCGGATGTGAGGATTTTTTTTCCCGCTTTCCAATCATGTGACCATAATTTGCAATAATTAGCATCCCATTGTGCTACCAGTTTAGGTAATATAACACCCTCCGCATTAGGCATAGTTATTTCATTTGGACCATTTTAAATAGCATCCCAAATACCTTTGTCAACTGAGTTGACTTGAATGCACATAAGAGCTTTCCAATAGCCATAATTATTGTCAATGAAAATTAGTGCTCTATTGTACGCTCCCTTAGGTTCGGTAGCCATTCTCCTAAAGAGTAAATCTCAAGCACAAAACAAACCGGACCTCTTGATGCCACTTTTTAGATGATATGCTTCGATCTAGATGGGGTGAATAGATCACAAATTTAAAACCAACAACTATTGGCAATAAAATTGTTTAAAAAAAGTATGTCACATCGGAAAAATAACCTGAATTGAATCGTATAACGGAACCTACTATCAAAAAGCTATATGTGCAACGTAAATCTTATGGAATGATAATGAACACAAGTTATTCAACAATGATCAAGTCACAGATCAATCAAATACAAAGTTATTCGTAATGCTTATTTCCAATGAACACAAAGCGATAAAAATACTCAAAATAATTTATCAAACACTTTGTGTGCGATTGATCATGTTTGGAAATTTGATTTATTTTGTTGATGTAAAAAGCCAATCACAATCAAAGTGATTGTGATTATATCAACAACAACAGTTTAAAAGAATGTTGAAAACAATTTCCAATCGAATTAATCAAAATAACAACAAAATCGATAATTAGTAAGAACAACAATTAAAGAAAAATTAAAGCGATAAAGAGACACAATGATTTTGAAGGTATGAGAAAACACAAGAAAGGGGGGTTTGAATTGGGTTTTCAAAAAAGAAGGCTTTTTGTGAAACTCAAACAAAGATCACAAATAGACTAACAAGAGAGAAGGACACACGATATATCTTGGTTCACTTGAAAACTATCAAGCTAATCCAGTCCATCCGCCAAGGTGATTTTTTCTTATGCACAAGGATCTAATCCATTATAATCAACATATTACACTACACTAGCAACAACTGGTGACTAACAACAAAGACTAACCGTCTCTTCTTAAAAATTCTGACCCAACTGGTCCCTTAAGAAATTACAATCTGCACTAGTAACCGCTGGTGACTAACAACAAAGACTAACCGTCTCTTTTTAAGGATTCTGACCTTACTGGTCCCTTAAGGAGTTACAAACAACAATTTGAACAAAGATGTTTTCAATGAAATTACTTATACATAAGCAGATATAAACACCATTAATAGCTCAAATGACTAAAGACACTATTACAGTATGAACAATAATCTTTCTTTGTATTGTGAAACTTCAATACTGTAGCTTTAGTTCTTCATAGATCGTTTTCAATCAAAGTGTAACCTTTGTATTAATCGTTGTAAAGCTTCTTAATTTCTTCAAGTAATCAAGTCCTTATATAGCCAGAAAAAGATCCGTTGGAGGGTAGATCAGGAATATCCTTTAGATAGCTGGCAACTTGAAATAATGTCGATACACATGGAAGAAAATCATACACAAAAGTTGTCCTTTGTACCACCAAATTAGGGTAGTGGAATGAAATATTGAATCGTACTATGTACTAATTTCCCACGTAAAAGATTGGGCTTATCTTCTTTACACCAGAGGCTTCTGAATAGAGATGATTGAAGAGTGATTAGAAGAGTTGATCACTAGGTCTTCAGAGTCTTCAAAACTAGTTCACCATAACCTTGTCTTCAGAACTTTAAGCACTCAGTCTTCAAAACATTTGGTCCTTAGTAACTTAAGTCTTCAGAGTCTTCAAAACGTCGTTCAGCAAAACTTTGTCTTTAGAGTCTTCAGCACTTATTCTTCAGAAACTCGAGTCTTTAGAGTCTTTAGAACTTTGCTCAACAGAACCATGTCTTCAGAGTCTTCAACGCTTAGTCTTCAGAAGAGAATGACTTCAGAAGCTTCTGAAGTAAAGTATTAAAGTCATGATCAGAGGCAGAAACCAACAGAACATTGCAACAACAACATATTGTCTTCTTAGAATCTTTCTGATTAAGATTAGATCGGAAGCAGACTTGCTTCTTATAGCGCAGAAGCTACTTTGGTTAGGTCAGACTAATTATTGAATATGATCTCTATCATAGTTAGAGCTTTCTCTATTAGAGTTAGAACATGTTTGTTAATACTTCAGAAAAACAAATGTTAGAGTACCAAAATTGTTCTCACACAAATACTACTTTATTATTATCAAAACTTAGAGATACCTGGCAGAACCAAATCCTGTTCTAACAGATTTGTTTAGGAAGTTTCCTAGTCATCTTTGCTATGGGTATGTTTGCCCTCAATCCGAAATCGAATTGAGATACTTGCAATTAACCTTATCTTTGCAAAAATGTTTATACAAGAGGTGCAAAATTCTAACCCCATAAACCCTATTGCTTGATGTTGAATTAACCACCTTTAAACCTTGATTAAGTCACCAACAATACGTCTACAATCCTCCGAATATCTCGAGCATGCACTTGTTGCACCCAAGATTCCCGAACATGATTCACCGTCTCGCGCTACTTCCTTGCAAGGAAACCACCTTGTCGTAAGGCCTTCACTCGGTCAAATTCGTATAGATGTGATCCTGTCCAAAAACTTCAAATCACACAGATCTTGAAGGAAAACCCCACCTTGGTTTTCTTATTTGAAACACACAAAGATCCCAACCTAATATTCTCGGTTACACCAAACATAATTTGACATTATCAACCCTAATCTAGATGGTCATCCAATTGAAAAATGATTATATGTAGTTTAATAGTGTGTATGCATAAAAGAGAGGTTGAAGATGATAGGAATGCTTTGTAATATGGTTTCATATAGGTAATACACTAGTACCTTGCTAGATAAGTGGCGCATGTATGAGTATATATATGCATGTGTAGAAAAATGAACAAAAGCAATGCAATAAGTTTGGGTAAGAATGAGAATTTTAAGTTTGGAAATCATATAGGTCGGCCTGTCAAAGCAATAGGTCGGCATATCAATGCAATTAGGTCGACTTGTTAAGGTCATAGGTCGGCCGATAAAGGTTTTTTAATGCATACAAGTCGACCTATGTGAGGCGACCTGTGAACAGAAGATACAAGCTCCAATACTGCTCTATGGGAGTTAACCTAAACTTTTTACAGGTCGGCCTATATTGGACTTGAGAATCGTATAAGTCGGTTTGTTCTTGCATAAGTCGGCCTGAAAAGGTTTGACCACCTAAAAACAAGTTTTTCAATGCAGTTTTGATGCAAGCTTCTTTTCCAACTTACTAAAATCATTCCTAACACTATATGCACATATAGAATGGGATGATACCGTATAATATACATAACACTGCACTATCCTAGCTTTGACATCACTCAAAATCCAAAAGCACTCACAAGATTCTTATCCAAGTAAGAGGCTGAATCATATCAGAGTCTGACTTCAGAGTATGTTGCACAACGGAATGTAAATGCAGAAGTAAATAAAGAGACACACAATATATCTTGGTTCCTCTCAACTGAGAGTTGTCCAATCCCCTTGCATCACAAAAGCTTTTAACTATAATCAAATAGATTACAATTGCTTAAGCCAGCAGCTCAAGACTTCCTGCTTAAATCCACAATTCAAGACTTCCTGTTCAAACACACCAAATTAAAACTTCCTGCTCAATCCCTCAAGTATGAGACTTCATTACCTAAACATCCTGTTCAAGATTTCCTGCTCTGCCCGCAACCTGTTACGCGCAGTCCTGTTACGATTGTTGTGGATGATATCATCGTCGTTTGACCTTAACAACGCGCTAACATTGCACCTCGAAGCCCCTTCGACCATTACCAACGATGCAGAGAACTAAACCTCCATACCCATTTGGTTCACCTCTTATGCTTTGACCTTCCTCTGAATTTTTGCTTGTTGCTTTTAGTTCTTTGTTTTAGTATGTTGTATTTTTGTTTCTTGTTTTGTTTTGAGGGTTCTTTTCTCTTTCTGTGAGAGTGAAGAATAGCCGAGAGAGGGGCGATCGTTTGGAGAAGTAGAGGAAAGGAATGGCGGCGCAAGAGGAAGAGAGGAAGTTGTTGTTCTGTGTTTCTTTTGTTTCATCATTTTGATACCACAACCCGGGTGGGCCCAAATCCATTGACCCGACTTGTTTGTTTTTATCTAGAACACACTGCGAACGACATTTGTTTTGATTTTTTTATTTTTTATTATTGCTAATCTTGTTTTAAAAATTCAATTTAAATGCAACTCTGTTTTGATTTTCTTGTTAATCTTGGTTTTAAGATTTAATTATATTTCTAACTTGAAAATAAAATTAATTGTTATTAATTTTGTTTATAGAATTCAATTTTAATTTGAGATTTAATTGTAATCATTAATAATTTTGATTCAATCTTAATTTTCAATTCGAGATTTAACTAGCGACAACTTTGATCTTAAAATTTAATTATGATTGATTCGATTTAAATTCAATTATAATTATAATATTTTGCTTTTTGAATTGTTAACTTTGTTTTGAATTTCAATATTTAATTTTAACTTGAAATTCGTCATTTGTCAGGATGTTTTGATTGGTAATTCCAAATGAATCACACTTTCTTGAATTATGGACTAATTTCAACTTGATTAGTCCATTATCTGATATTGTTAATTGTGAATGTTAGATTACGCTGCCAATCATGTTGTAGCTTCGCTCTATTTTCTTCGATATTATTTTGTTTGCATGTCCAACAGAAGAATCTGTATATGAATTTATAATTCGTATACAATGCACTATCATTTGCATCATTATTCCCCCCTCTTGATCCTTGAGTTTTCAAGTCGATCAGCTTAGGATTTAGCCCTATTACCTTAAGATAAGACGGTTTCTCTTGGATTTTTCAACTTAGACAAAACCTATAATACAATTCAATCATCTATTCTCCCCACAAGAGAATAAGACGTGATTCATCTACGTAGTCAAGATGTAATTCTCCTACCCCATAACGCAATCGAGAAATGTAGAATCTTTTCCGCTTGAGAGAGGTATGTGATATACTCGTCGATAAATTTGAGTTTTGAGTCCTTCTCTCAATGTGATGCAAAGACCACTTCCTACAAGTTATGGCGGTTAAGTCGAGTATTCTCCCTTAAGATGACGACTCGTCTTTCCTCCTAGAATCAATCAACAAACCTTCTCCCCCTGGAAGTTTGACCAACAATTAATGGTTCCTCAATCCCTTTTAGGGGAACTACGAATACTCTGATTCCATTCCCGTCAGGATACATAGGCACAAGATGCAATTTCTTGGCGAGTATACTTAGAAGTAAACCCCTAGGTCTTTCACCCTTAGCAAACAACAATAGCACATTAAAACAAAAGGTTCCTGTAGAGTACTACAGATGCTTAGGATGCTAGCACCTTCCCTAAGTTTAACCAACCCCCGAACCTTAGATTCTCTAGATTTGTATTTGCATGGCATCTTATGGGTAATTCGATATTTTTCCCTTCCCTTGGACAAATTAAAGACCGGTGGTGAATAATGAATTAAGGTTTAAGTTAATCAATAACTTGATATCCAATTCTCACCGCGACAAGTGCGACGACTCTAAACCTAAGGCTAGGTTAAAAGAAGAAATAAGTGTCTATGGCAAGACACTCACATAGAATACGGCGACTCTAATCCTAAGGCTAGAATGAAAGAGAAAGCAAGTGTTCATAACCATGATACTCATATAAAGTATGATGAATCTAATCCTAAGGCTAGGATGAAAGGGTAAGACTCTGACAAAGTCTCAAGGGAATGGTGAACAAAGATATCCTAAACATGACACGGCAGTCAACAGGAGTGATCCTTCCTTTGGAATGTATTAAAGGGAAAAATCTAACCTAATGTTGTCATGCAAAGATTAAGAGTCTAAATCTATCCTACCTCGAGCTTAATCAAAAATTAAGTCGAGCTAGGAGATTCTAAGAGAACATGAACGTATAAACACACAGATGAACAAAACACAATTCAAGCATCACTATGAATTAACAAGAGAAACAAGCCAACATGGAGACAATCAAATCACAAGAAGGAATCAAACGCCAAGAGAAAAGCTATGACATGGAATATGCATGACTTAGATGGATGATGATGAACACGAGATAATGGGCTAGAGAATAGTCAAGATAAGATCGAAATTATAAAATCTAAGTCACAAACTCACAAAGGTAAAAGTCAAAATGATTGATTAAAATCGAAGTGATAAAAAATAAATCATGAATGATTAGATTTTAAGCAAAAGTCAAAATTGAAAAGATAATGTAAAAAAGTAATTAAGAAAATATTTTGGGGATTTTTATTTACTATTATTTAATCAGAGGCAAATATAATAATTAATTAGACTAGACAATTATGAAGAAGTATCAAGACATACAACATGAAAAATTATTAAAAACAAAATCATGAAAAATTAAAAAAAAAAAAAACTTAAAAGGAATAAATAACATAAACTCTAAAGAAATAATTAATAAAAAGTTTAAATAAATAAATAACATAAAATTGAAAGAAAATAATTAATCAAAAGTTTTTAAAAAGAATAAAAAATAAGGAAGGGTGCAAAAAGTGATTATGAGGGTGTAAACAAAAGTCAAAATGGGCGATAAGCCCAAACCTATGAAAAGCAACAAGACCTAAATCAAAAAGAAAAAAAGCAACGGCTGTGTAAACAGAAACACAACCTCAAATGAAAGGTCCTCTATTTTTTTTTCTTCAAACACGATCAACATTACTCTCAAACCCAACCTTTTCCCAAGCATATCCTGATTCTTCTACTCTCTGTGTCACTCTCTACTCACGCACCTCTCTTAATTTCACGATTTGTTCTCTCCTCCGTTTCTCTCTCGTTCATACGACAACGTCATGGTTGTGGTTTGTTGTGAAGTGAGGAAACACGGTGGTTGTTGATGTCATATTTTCACCGA